>JARHVA010006339.1:375000-940974 GCA_037957365.1 Torreya grandis | reverse complement strand
TGACCTCTAATAATACCCTTCGCACATGATCAATACATTTATACACATCCCTAATCATGTCAAAACTAAATATCAACCAAGCCTACTTCAATCATACTAGTATAAGTACAATGCTTACTTTTACATTGACATTTAAACTATCAAAACACTTCATCCACTCACCTAGACACATCCATGATATCACTGATAATTATTCAGCACAAGATCCCCCACATGTATGATCCCCAGATGAATAATGCAATGCTACCATAGCCACCTACTCCATTACATGAACCTAGGTTGAGGCTATGATACTAAATGTAATGAATTATTACACCAAAAACTTGAGGTGTTAGTGAATCTACACACCTAATATCATAATATAGCTATAGTTTAAGCCATTGAGTAGGTGAAACCCTAATTTTAGAGAATCAATTATATCTTGAAATCCATAGATAATTTATGCATTAATTTTTTACTATACTTTCAAGATTATTCTAGGACATCTCAATAGAAAAAATAAAATATTAGGGATCTATTTTGTGTGAGTTATTACCAATTTAGGGTTTTTCATAATTTCACTCTATATGACACATTTTGAGGAATTTTTCTAATTTATTTACATTTTCAAAAATCTTATAAAAACTTTTTTGGGGTTTGTTATTTATATTTTTTTATTAAAGGCTCACATCTTTGAAAAAATGTTTGGTCAAAGATAATAATTAAGATCATTAGTGTTAAGCCTTGTTATGGTAGGATCACAAACTAGAGTTTGAGTAAAGGGTGAAAATTCTAAAAAATAATATATGTATTCATAAGTAGGAGTTATTGTATTTTTAGCAACATATAAAAAAATAATCCAACTTGAGTATAATGTGTAAGACATGCAATCAAATATGCAAAGCATGGTGAAGAAAGATAATCTTGAGGCACTGAAGTTTTAGTTGAAGGATGATATGGATGCATTGAAGGATTTAATCAATGTGAATATTTTAGTTTATCTTCTACATCCAGATAACCCTCTACAACTTTTTCAAGTTCTCCCAACTAAAACAATCAACATTTGAACATTGGGTTAAGGAGCATGTTGCCTATAGTTCCTCATACCCCACTATCTATTGTTTAAAAATAATTTCATGACTATTTTAGTTACTACAGTGATTGATTTGACTATTGAGAATGGAAGAGTTGTGTACTTAGTTTTGTCATGATGTTCTAGTAAATAAAAACTCCTCTCTTTTCTTTTTTTATGTGGTCATCATTGACATGTAGCCAATTGTGATTTCAAAATTGGTAAGTTTTATTCCTCATTTGTGATAGTTAAAATTATTTCAAGAATAACTTTGACCCTAATATGAGGTCAAGAAGTGGGGATCATGGATATAACAATCATATCCTGTACTCAAAGTGATTATATGATATTTTTACTATGTGGCTAATTATCTAATTATTGCATGTCGTATTTTTAGTTGTGAAACATCCCTTGATCCATGTTTCTATGGTTATTATATGATTAAATATGTTGAGATATTATTGTATTCCAATAGTTTGGGTAGCTTTATGGTAAATATAATTGATCAATTTATTAGTGAATTAAATCGAGATAAGATCAATCTAGTATTTATATTATTTTTGTCATTATTTTGGTTGAGACATCAAAATTATCAAGCCAATTGTAATATTTTGAGTGTTGAGGACCATCATTGGAACTAGGCCAATTGTGCCCTTGTTAGTTGTTTTAAAAACCTTGGATAAACTATCTTTGCTAAATCAAATTACAAAATTATTATATGTGTAAACCAAAACTTGTGATCATCATGGCCATTGAACACATCTTTGGTTTCATTCATTATTTCTTAAGAGGTGGATCATGAATTTAAGAAATAAGTGGTTATATTTTTATAATGTCAAAATTGAAAATTTTTCCCTAACAATGAACCACATACTATGTATTATTTATTTAAATTAAAACATGATTAATATAATCTTTATGACATGATTAAATCATGCTTTGGTCTTGTAGTCAAGATTGGTTAATTTGAATTGTTGGAAATTTTCAATTTTTATTAAGGCATGATTAAGATATTTTGCAAGGATAATTATGTTGGGTCCTTGGGACCATAAAGAGGCAAAATTATTATTTTTGAAAAACATATTATGAATAAAATAATGTAAAATTATTATGTTTTTGGATGTTCTAAGGCTAGGGCTAAATCATTATTTCTTTTAACAAAATCAAGCCAATACATTATTATATGGATGCACGTGAGGGTTTGATGAGATTGTAACTCACATTTTTAGTTTCGTGGGTCAAGGTGGTCAACTAGGAAATTTTCCATGGAGAATAAGAGAAGATTTTATGATGGCCATGAAAATTAAGAAATATCTAGAGGAGTTGAAACTGCTTTTGGGTAGTTTGACTTAATGAAAAGAGGAATACAACACAAAAACCCACTCATTTATAGGCATGATATTCCTTTTCCTTATAATTATTTTTGTTTTTTAAATCTTATCTTCTATTTTAAGCATTTGGTTTAACCCTAAGTTAGGAATAGACCCATATGGGTATGATTAGCATACCCATACAAGATCATGCCATGGCTAGGGTAGGGGTATATATTTAGATTTTTTGTGCTTGTTTCCTCTATGGTTTAAGGTTTAAAAGTATCAAGAGATCTTAAATTGGTCATGTTTTGGGCCAAAATGTATGTATTTATGCCTATCCAACAACCATGGCTAAGGCACCAATGCATGGATCTAAGTTGGAAACTACTTACCTTCACTTAAAATAGAGTGCATGATATTTAATTATCTATCCTTTTACCAACATCCTAGGGAAAAGGGGTGTGAATGTTTTTGGGTTTTGAAAACCATGGCCTAGGGTAGATCTGTATGATTTATGTTTATTTTTATATTTGCGTGGCCTAGGGTATAGTGGGTTGAGTATGGGTATAATTGACAACAAAGTTATATGTTCAATAGAATGTCTTGTATTTATTTTTCTAAACACATGTTTGGCTTATAATTTATTTCTTATTTAGAATAATAGCTTACCTTTTAATTATATCATTATAGTAACTTTGAAGAGTGTTAGTGTAAGGATTCTATTTTGTCAAATGTTATAATAATTCCCATTATTTATGATTGTGCATGTATAATAAAGAATGCATGGTTAGTTGTTTGTTAACTATTATAATCTTGTGATAGAGAATAATAAATTCAAGATTTGCATGATTATATTTTTTAGAAGAAATTATTTCCTAACTCATTAGTATACTTTGTTTGCACATTGTAGTTGGAACTAATGTTTTTTATGTTGTGACTGCTTTAGTTGTGAAATTTTATGAGTTTTACAACAGGCCATAATCACTATGTTTATGTTCTTAATGTATATGTTGATCTCTTGGTGATAGTAAATATTTTGAATGGTTGTAAATTATTTCAAGGTAGTGAAGAAAAATCTTTCCAAATTTGTTAATATTGTTAATGTAGTGCTTAAATTTATGTAAAGGAAAATATGTTTAATATATTGTGTTTTGTAAGTATTTTTAAGAATGTAGATTAGTGGGTAAGGGTTAAAGCATCATCTTGATCTTGTCTTGGGTTTTAAATTTATACTATTTGTTAGGTATAATTATGTGTTTGATTGTTAACTGGTATCGATTTGAATATTTTAAATGTTTTAGTAATTGGTAAAAGTATCTACCCATTTAAAAAAGAATTTGAATCATCATGAATAAACTTATTCTATCAAATTTGGACTATAATTTTATGACGGTTGATATTGTCATTTGTAAGTTGAATTATTAAACAAAAAGTTTCATTATTATATTGTTACAATAATTAGTTTGCTAATAAGAAAGAGGTTAGTGTTAGATTTGGGAAAATTAATATTCATATAGTTGTTTTAATTGTGTGTGTTTCTTCAACAAAATGAATATAATTATGTTTTACATTTTTTAATTTATAATCCCAATCTTGTGTGTTATCATTCTAGAGCCTTAATTTAAATCAATTGATTAGTAAAATTAAGTTAGATTCAAATTTATAATTGATGGCATATTCAGGATATGTGGTGTGTGTTTATTCTCGTTTCAATAAATCTCACTTTGATTCTAATATTATGTTATTTTTAAAGAGTATCTCAATTATTCATTGTACAATAAGTTGTTTTGAGTAATTAGACCTATGAATATCAAGTCCTAGTTCTATTAGTTTTTAACATGAATTTGAGTTATATCCTTATGATTAATTTATTGATAGTGAATGTTTGTAATTGTTCTTAGTTTTTGGTAAATGATGGTAGATAGTAATTCATGCATTCTCTTTTAGGCCATTGGCAAAAAATTCTTCCCTAAGTATAATAGGTTATATGGAATGTATGTTTTAGTTAGCAGGATATTATTTATCTATATATTCATACTGAGGAGAGGTTTAATGTAATTATTATGCCCGTACTAAATTATTTTATAGATTAATTTATTTAATACTATAATGTGGCTTTGAAAGGGAAAAACATGTCATCTTTTATAATATACTTTTCTAACATTCTAGGATGTAGGTACCAAATTGTTTTGGGTTCCTTGTTATCTTGGGAATAAATAGTTTCTAAGTTGAGTTAGATTTATTAAAATTATGCCTACCATAAGAATATGACATTGTATAAAATTTATTATGTTATTTGATTCTTTTATTTGTAATGAAAAGAAGGTCTTCAACCCTCATTGTATTTTATACCTGTTCAAATTTAATTACTATTATCATTTTATTCGAAAAGGTTGTTGTACATTCATAATGTCTCAGTTGGCTATATATTTCCTTATTTTGATTACTAGTACTAGTTTTGGGGCCTTTAACATTTCATTTTTAAATCATCATTATTAGTATGATGTCATTTATGTTTCTTGGTTGTATGATTACATAAGTATGCTTAAGACTATCATGCTTAGCCACCAATATTTTAATGAGATTTAAAAATAAGAGACATGATATAGTTTTACCTATTTATGAGTATGCTTAAATCTAGATTTATGTTTAAATTATTATGCCCTTTTGAGTAATGCCAACTCAATTCCAATATCTCAGCATACATTCCTATGTAGATGTGTCAACATGCATGCAAGAATTTATAAGGACATTTTGTATTAAGGTAGGTCATAAGCCTATATTCATATTTTTGGAAGAATACCTTAGTAGGATAAGACCAAAATAGATTCCATATCCACCTTGAGAGTTGTGTATGATTATACCAGGATTAGGTTATGGTAACATAGTATACTTTCCCACATTATGGTTACCCTACACTTTCTTATGGGTATAGTAAGACCATTATTTTTAATAAAGGAAATTAATGTAAATTACAAAGGTAGATATGGAGTATCTCATATTATTTATAGACTTGGTTAAGCAATTATGAACTTAAGAGTATTACTAACTTTCATGTGAATAAATAATATTATGGTGGTGATAGGAAATTATGTTTTTATTTTCATTAGTAAACTATGGTTTTTAAAATGTACACATGTCATTGTTCCTTACGTTGTTTTTATATTATACCTTAGACACATTAAAAAACTAAATTTAATCCTAGTATACTTGTCCTTATCCATCCCTATATTTATAATTATTCCCAAAGAATGAATATTAAGGTTCTAAGTAGTGCTTACTTGTTTGGAAGCATGTAGATCTAACCTTCTAATTTGGGTTCCTTATATATAATACCCTTTGTCACCATGTTTGGGATCTAAGATGTGTTTTAAATAATAGATCCATGATCTTATAAACATCAGACCTTATAGCATTGCATGTTATATTATATTTAGACTCTCAATCTGCTCTTATGAGAGGCCTTAAATAATAACAACATATGAAATGAAGGCATCATGGGACTTCAATTGTTTGGGGAAACATTAATGTCTTCATTCTTTTTAGGTGTAACATGTTATTTAATTGTGTCACCTAGTATGGAAATATTATTATTGGGTAAAAATTCCATTATGTTGAAAATTCATAGAATTTTTGGTTTTGATCATTTTGCACTAATGGGTGATTTTTTAGTAAGCTATTGAGATAAATTGAGAGATTAAAATTTCCATTTTATGGATAAACCTTCTTAATGGGATATTAAATTGTATTTAATAAAATTGATAAAATTATGAAATTATTTTTGTTATCATAACAAGTTCATATTCATGATTTCTCACCTTGGAATAAGGTTTATATAATAGTTGGCTTATGGTGAATATAATCCCATACATTATTATGAGTTTTTATTTCAATAGGGTCCTTGAATTCAGTGGGTTTGGCCAAACTTTATGTTCATGGGGTACTTAAGTTACTCCTTGGTTGACTTCCATTTCGAAATAGTGAAATCTCATAGGAATACTATTTAATCACAAGCAGTGCATGCATCTTTATAACTATATGTTTGGGTGTTTTTGTGTCAAGAGTTATCCTAACATCATGTTACACCTACAAGTAATGAAGACACTAATGTATCCCCAAACAATTGAAGTCCCATGATATCTTCATTTCATATGTTGCTATTATTTAAGGCCTCTCATAAGAGCAGATTGAGAGTCTAAATATAATATAACATGAAATGTTATAAGGTCTGATGTTTATAAGAGCATGGATCTATTATTTTAAAATGAATCTTAGATCCCCAAACATGGTGAGAAAGGGTATTATATATAAGGCACCCAAATTAAAAGGTTAGATCTACATGCTTCCAAACAAGTAAGCACTACTTAGAACCTTAACATTCATTCTTTGAGAATAATTATAAATACAGGGATGGATAAGGACAAGTATACTAGGATTAAATTTAGTTTTTTAATGTGTTTAAGGGATAATATAAAAACAACGTAAGGAACAATGACATGCGTACATTTAAAAACCATAGTTTACTAATGAAAATAAAAACATAATTTCCTATCACCACCATAATATTATTTATTCACATGAAAGTTAGTAATACTCTTAAGTTCATAATTGCTTAACCAAGTCTATAAAGAAGATGAGATACTCCATATCTACCTTTGTAATTTACATTAATTTCCTTTATTAAAAAGAATAGTCTTACTACACCCATAAGAAAGTGTAGGGTAACCATAATGTGGGAAAGTATACTATGTTACCATAAACTAATTCTAGTATAATCATACACAACTCTCAGGGTGGATATGGAATCTAGTTTGGTCTTATCCTACTAAGGTATTCTTCCAAGAGTATGAATATAGGCTTATGACCCTACCTCAATACAAAATGTCCTTATAAATTCTTGCATGTATGTTGACACATCTACATAAGAATGTATGTTGAGATATTGGAATTGAGTTGGCATAACTCAAAAGGGCATCATAATTTAAATATAAATCTAGCCTTAAGAATACTCATAAATAGGTAAAACTATATCATGTCTCTTATTTTTAAATCTCATTAAAATATTGGTGGCTAAGCATGATAGTCTTAAGCATACTTATGTAATCATACAACCAAGAAACATAAATGACATCATACTAATAATAATGATTAAAAAATGAAATGTTAAAGGCCTAAAACTAGTACTAGTAATCAAAATAAGGAAATATATAGCCAACTGAGACATTATGAATGTACAACAACCTTGTCAAATAAAATGATAATAGTAATTAAATTTGAACAAGTATAAAATACAATGAGGGTTAAAAACCTTCTTTTCATTACAACTAAAATAATCCAATAACATAATAAATTTTATACAATGTCATATTCTTATGGTAGGAATAATTTTAAGAAATCTAACTCAACTTAGAAACTATTTATTCCCAAGATAACAAGGAACCCAAAACAATTTGGTACCTACATCCTAGAATGTTAGAAAAGTATATTATAAAAGTTGACATGTTTTTCCCTTTCAAAGCCACATTATAGTATTTAAATAAATTATAATAAATTAATCTATAAAATAATTTAGTACGGGCATAACAATTACATTAAACCTCTCCTAAGTATGAATGGATAGATAAATAATATCCTGCTAACTAAAACATACATTCCATATACCCTATTATACTTAGAGAAGAATTTTTTGCCAATGGCCTAAAAGAGAATGCATGAATTACTATCTACCATCATTTACCAACAACTAAGAACAATTACAAACATTCACTATCAATAAATTAATCATAAGGATATAACTCAACTTCATGTTAAAAACTAATAGAACTAGGACTTGATATTCATAGGTCTAATTACTCAAAATAACTTATTGTACAATGAATAATCGAGATACTCTTTAAAACTAACATAATATTAGAATCAAAGTGAGATGTATTGAAATGAGAATAAACACACACCACATATCCTGAATATGAAATCAATTATAAATTTGAATCTAACTTAATTTTACTAATCAATTGATTTAAATTAAGGCTCTAGAATGATAACACACAAGATTGGGATTATAAATTAAAAAATGTAAAACATAATTATATTCATTTTGTTGAAGAAACACACACAATTAAAACAACTATATGAATATTAATTTTCCCAAATCTAACACTAACCTCTTTCTTATTAGCAAACTAATTATTGTAACAATATAATAACGAAACTTTTTGTTTAACAATTCAACTTAAAAATGACAATATCAACCGTCATAAAATTATAGTCCAAATTTGATAGAATAAGTTTATTCATGATGATTCAACTTATTTTTTAAACGGGTAGATACTTTTACCAATTACTAAAACATTTAAAATATTCAAATCGATACCAGTTAACAATCAAACACATAATTATACCTAACAAATAGTATAAATTTAAAACCCAAGACAAGATCAAGATGATGCTTTAACCTTACCCACTAATCTACATTCTTAAAAATACTTACAAAACACAATATATTAAACATATTTTCCTTTACATAAATTTAAGCACTACATTAACAATATTAACAAATTTGGAAAGATTTTTCTTCACTACCTTGAATTAGTTTACAACCATTCAAAATATTTACTATCACCAAGAGATAAACCTATACATTAAGTAGTGATTATGGCATGTTGTGAAACTCATAAAATTTCACTACTAAAGTGGTCACAACATAAAAAACATTAGTTACAACTAAAATGTGCAAACAAATGTATACTAATGAGTTAGGAAATAATTTCTTCTAAAAAATATAATCATGCACATCTTGAATTTATTATTCTCTATCACAAGATTATAATAGTTAACAAACAACTAAACATGCATTCTTTATTATAGATTCACAATCACAAATAATGGGAATTATTATAACATTTGACAAAATAGAATCCTTACACTAACACTCTTCAAAGTTACTATAATGATATAATTAAAAGGTAAGTTATTATTCTAAATAAGAAATAAATTATAAGCCAAACATGTATTTATAAAAATAAATACGAGACATTCTATTGAAAATATAACTTTATTGTCAATTATACCCATACTCAACCCACTATACCCTAGGCCACGTAAATATAAAAATAAACATAAATCCTATACATCTACCCTAAGCCATGGTTTTCAAATCCCATAAACATTCACACCCATTCTCCCTAGGATGTTGGTAAAAGGACAGATAATTAAATTTCATGCACTCTATTTTAAGTGAAGGTAAGTAGTTTATAACTTAGATCCATGCATTGGTGCCTTAGCCATCGTTTTTGGATAGGCATAAATACATACATTTTAGCCCAAAACATGACCAAGTTAATATCTCTTAATACTTTTCAACCTTAAACCATAGAGTAAACAAACACAAAAAATCTAAATATATACACCTACCCTAGCCATGGCATGATCTTGTATGGGTATGCTAATCATACCCATATGGGTCTATTCCTAACTTAGGGTTAAACCAAATGCTTAAAATAGAAGATAAGATTTAAAAACCAAAATAATTCTAAGGAAAATGAATATCATACCTATAAATGAGTGGTTTTTTGTGTTGTATTCCTCTTTTCATTAAGTCAAACTACCCAAAAGCAGTTTCAAATCCTCTAGATCTTTCTTAACTTTCATGACCATCATAAACTCTTCTCTTATTCTCCATGGAAAATTTCCTAGTTGACCACCTTGACCCACGAAACTAAAAATTTGAGTTACAATCTCATCAAACCCTCACGTGCATCCATATAATAATGTATTGGCTTGATTTTGTAAAAGAAATAATGATTTAGCCCTAGCCTCAGAACATCCAAAAACATAATAATTTTACATTATTTTATTCATAATATGTTTTCAAAAATAATAATTTTGCCTCCTTATGGTCCCAAGGACCCAACATAATTATCCTTGCAAAATATCTTAATCGTGTCGTAATAAAAATTGAAAATTTCCAACAATTCAAATTAACCAATCTTGACTACAAGACCAAAGCATGATTTAATAATGTCATAAAGATTAGATTAATCATGTTTTAATTTAAATAAATAAAACAAGTATGTAGTTCATTGGTAGGGAAATTTTTTCAATTTTGACATGATAAAAATATAACCACTTATTTCTTAAATTCATGATCCACCTCTTAAGAAATAATGAATGAAACCAAAGATGTGTTCAATGGCCATGATGATCACAAGGTGTGTTTTACACATATAATAATTTTGTAATTTGATTTAGAAAAGATATTTTATCCAAGGTTTTTAAAACAACTAACAAGGGCACAATTGGCCTAGTTCCAATGATGGTCCTCAACACTCAAAATATTACAATTGGCTTGATAATTTTGATGTCTCAACCAAAATAATGCAAAAATAATATAAATACTAGAGTGATCTTATCTCGATTTAATTCACTAATAAATTGATCAATTATATTTACCATAAAGCTACCCAAACTATTGGAATACAATAATATCTCAACATATTTAATCATATAATAACCATAGAAACATGGATCAAGGGATGTTTCACAACTAAAAATACCACATGCAATAATTAGATAATTAGCCACACAGTAAAAATATCATATAATCACTTTGAGTATAGGATATGATTGGTATATCCATGATCCCCACTTCTTGACCTCATATTAAGGTCAAAGCTATTCTTGAAATAATTTTAACTATCACAAATGAGGAATAAAACTTACCAATTTTGAAATCACAATCAGCTACATATCAATGATGACCACATAAAAAAATAAAAGAGAGGAGTTTTATTTACTAGAACATCATGAAAAATCTAAGTACACAACTCTTCCATTCTCAATAGTCAAATCAATCACTATAGTAACTAAAATAGTCATGAAATTATTTTTAAATAATAGACAGTGGGGTATGAGGAACTAAGGCAACATGCTCTTTAACCCAATGTTCAAATGTTGATTGTTTTAGTTGGGAGAACTTGAAAAAGTGGTAGAGGGTTATCTAGATGTATAAGATAAACTAAAATATTCACATTGATTAAATCCTTCAATGCATCCATATCATCATTCAACTAAAACTTCAATGCCTCAAGATCATCTTTCTTCACCATGCTTTGAATATTTGATTGTATGTCTTACACATTATACTCAAGTTGGATTATTTTTTATATGTTGCTAAAAATACAATAACCCTTACTTATGAATCCATATATTATTTGTTAAAATTTTCACCCTTTACTCAAACTCTAGTTTTTGATCCTACCATAACAAGGCTTAACACTAATGATCTTAATTATTATCTTTGACCAAACATTTTTTCAAAGATGTGAGCCTTTAATAAAAAAATATAAATAACAAACCCCAAAAAAGTTTTTATAAGATTTTTGAAAATGTATATAAATTAGAAAAATTCCTCAAAATGTGTCATATAGAGTGAAATTATGAAAAACCTTAAATTGGTAATAACTCACACAAAAAAGATCCCTAATATTTTATTTTTTCTATTGAGATGTCCTAGAATAATATTGAAAGTATAGTAAAAAATTTATGGATAAATATCTATGGATTTCAAGATATAATTGATTCTCTAAAATTAGGGTTTCACCTACTCAATGGCTTAAATTATAGCTATATTATGATATTAGGTGTGTATCTTTCACTAAAACCTCAAGGTTTTGGTGCAATAGTTCATTACATTTAGTATCATAGCCTCAACCTGGGTTTATGTGATGGAGTAGGTGGCTATGGTAGAATTGAATTATTCATCTAGGGCTCATACATGTGGGGGATCTTGTGCTAAATAATTATCAGTGAAGTCATGGATGTGTCCAAGTGAGTGGATGAAGTGTTTTGATAGTCTAAATGTCAATGAAAAAGTAAGCATTGTGCTTATACTAGTATGATTGAAGTAGGCTTGGTTGATATTTAGTTTTGACATGGTTAGGGGTGTGTATAATGTATTGATCATGTGTGAAGGGTATTATTAGAGGTCAAGGATAAATGGAGAGATTGTGGAAGTGCATGGTATTCATCTAGTTCTTCATTATGTTCATCTTGGCATAGTTGGTTCAGAGGCAAAAAAAATTGAGTAGACAATTTGATGACATCACCATTACCATGTATGAATGAGTCAAGGGGATTTGGTCATATGGGTGTGATCACATTAGTCCCAAGTTGTTTTGGTTTAAATTTTATATCATGAAGTTAATCATAACTGAAGATATGTGGGTGCAAAGTTGGCCTCTCAGACATAATTTCACTAAGTTCCTATACTTAGCCAGACCGCCACTACACATCATGTAGATATGTATGAACCAAAAAGTTTGTGAGTTAATTTTAAGTACATAGAATGTATTTTTTTTATCAAAGGTTTACATGGATATTTTTTATATAGTTCCAAAAATCTACCCTAAAAATTAGGAGTCTTGAAGTGATTTTTATCTCAAGTTATAAAGCTTCAAAATTTCTCTAGCAGACTATGATGGGCCAGAGACCCTCAATTTTAATCACATTGAAGTCTGAGGTCATTGGGGTAGAAGATCCAATGGTGAGATATTAACAGTACATATTGAGATCAATGGCATTCATTAAGTCATCATGTCAAAGGTTACACATGCTGGTGATAAGTGTCACAAGCTTGCTAGTCTGACAAAAGATCAATGGTGATCAATGGTTTGTACTAACAAAGGTCAATAGTGTAGGATAACTTAAAGAGTCAAAAATGCATTCAAGACTCCCAAGTGGCATAAGTTAAAAGGTCTATTGATAAAGTGCCTAGAAATAATACAATGGTGATAAGTATCATAATGTTAGGAGTTCTAAGCAAGATCTAATGGTGAGCGTTGCATGATAAAGACTTGGCTGATCTGTAGAGATCGATAGAGCATATTTGGTCAATATTGCAAGGGTGCATGAGATGAGTTCAACATGTTTGAGGTCTAATGTTTGGAAATTAGAGATATATGTGTTAAATTTTAAGCTACTTATGAAGAAGATTGACATTGAAGGTTGAGTGAGTTGAGCGGAGAGCACGAGATGTGTTCTAAGTGATCGAGGTTTAACTATGACCATTTGGATTTAAATATTTGAATTTAATGAAGGAAAGATCATTGTTTGGTTTTTGAGCCATAAATTTTGATCTATGCAAAATTTAATGTTATAGTAAAAATAAAAGTTGTAGAGGACTTCATGATGCATTTGGTAATATCGATTTAAAGTTCTAAATGTTTGTAAAATCAAATTTATTGAGTTCCAAAGTTGAATGTGTGTTCGTTCATGATCTGCAAGTAACCCAAGAAGGGTAATTAAATTGTTCTTGATGTTATTTCGATGTTTTAAGATGAGATAACTATCAAAGAGTGTTTTAAACTCCATGAGGACCATCTATGTAGATTATGAAGGTTTGATCAATCATATTTAGTATGATCAAAGGCTTAGAAGGTGACTATGTGTTCAATCATGGTGTTCTTGTGTATAGAATGTTGTTTGAGCAAATTATGCTTTAGCAGAAGAATGTTTTGGAAACTATGATCATTTGAGAATGTTTAATGGGTCATGTGTCATGGGTCCATGTATTTTAAATTATTCATGTAATCTTAGTTTACTTGAATAAGTGTCAAAGAGATGAATGGGTCTTCATAGGACCTAAAAGGTGACTTATGCCTATTTGAAAGAGGGTTGTGCTTAAAGGTGATCGATGTTAGATGAATTAAGGGTGAAGTCATGTGTTGTGGTTGAAACAAAATGTTGTGACCATAATAATAATGAAAACTATAAAAAGTTATACCAAATGTGATGGTTTATGGGCTTGTTGAATATATGTGAGAGACCTAAGAGAAGGGGTGCGTGTGAGAGTTGTGGAGTGAAGGAAAGGATGTGTACCCAGTAGATGGATTGTAGAGTAGAGTAGGTTGATAATTGTGTATATGACCATTAGGTCATATTTCTAATATCAATAATAGTTATCTTGTAGGTTTAAATATTGAGGATGAGTAAAGAGGTCTAGAGTGATCCAAAAGGTGGTTTTAGATGTTTTTGGTTGTGTAACGAACTAAAGGGGAATGATATACATTGTATCTACATCAGATTAGTAGTAAATAAATGTTTAGGATATATTCATATCATAAGTGTTGGGATGGTGCTTAATATCTAGGTCAGAAGGACTTGATCATCCTAGTGGTAGGTGCTCCTTGTGAAATAATTGTTTCACTAAATTCTGGTCAGAAGGACTTGACAAGTCTCATGTTTGTGATCATCTTATAGGATAAGTAGTCCATGTGTTTTTAGGCTTGAGAGTGGGTTTTATTCCCCAAAAGGGATTCCCATATAGATCATGTGTTGTGTGTGTGATCTTACATTATCTTCATTCTTTATTGTTATAAACATTTTTTATGCTTCATGAATGGTTGTATTGAATACTTAAGGGTTTGAAAAGATTGGAATTGAAGTTGAAATATATTACATCACTAATTCATCCCCCCTCTTAGTGATTATAACTCTAACATCCTGATGTATGACTGTAAATTCAGCCTAGAGTTTGGGCTTCAAAAGTGTGGTGGGATGTTGTGATCCTAATGTGTGAATTTCACTAATAGATTGAGGTTTTGGTGTAACAGTTAGTTACAATTGCATATTAACCATTTATGATTCCTTCATTAAATACCTCTATGAACTTAGTTTGTATTAAAAAGTGGTGTAATACTTCATCACACCCCATCTTGTATTATTATTTTATAATGAATTGGTAAGGTAAAATGTGAACCACAAATTACTTCTCTTATTTTTATTCTCCAATCACTAGAGGTAATTACCAAAGTGATAAATGCCATATTATTATCTAGATCCTTAGGAACCCACTAAATATTGTATAAATGGGAATTAGTCATCTCATCTTCAATTTTTTGCACTTTCTTCCCTAATGTGATTCGAAATAGGTGGTCTAATTCATAATTTTGTTTACTCAACTTAAAATTTTCACATGTAATACATACTTTTTGAAAATGTAATTTAATGCTTAGTGGTCCATGAAAAACAAGATGGGTGTGTAAATAAGGTATTGCCAGAAAAATTTAAGTGCATATGTCATTGCAATCACTTCACTCTTAATGGTCTTATAATTATCCTTGACCAAATTTTGACCCCAAGTCAAAATTAGTCACTCCCTATAGTTTTAATCCCAAAAAGGTTTTAAAATGTTTGTCATTTTATTTTCATGGTCTTAGATAATCCCATATGGTCATATTTATCTTTGTCTAGCATTGTCCAAATTTTGGTCTTAGGTTCACTTGTTTAGTCCTATGGTCAAGTACAATGTCCTTGAATGATCAAACATGTTCAAAGGTTTATTATAGTTAAAATTAATTATAAATTAATATTTGGACATAATTTATATCATAATATCATGCTCTAACCTTTATTTGGCTCATATATGCAAAAAATCACATTTTGGACACCTTTTGGCCCCTGTATAAGATTTGGGAATGCCATTATAAGAAGAGAAAATTTAAATAAGATTCCAAACATACATGGTTTTATAAATATGTTAGATAAGGTTTATGAATATTCAGAGTCTAACATCATCTATAATTTAATGCATAATCTTGGAAAAATGACACTTTATAAGCACTTGTACGGCCTTGAAAGATCAATTTTTAGTTACAAATGGTTTAAAAGTATCCATTGGGATCCCTAAGATAATTTTACATCTTTGGACCAAGTTTTAAGTCAAAAAATCACTCCAGACACCTTTTCTCCTCCATCACTGCCTTCACAAGCTTAGGAAGGCAAATTTGAATTGAATGGCATGGACAGGAGAGAAAGAGAGAGAGTTAGGATATGAAACTTTGGCCATTTTTATGGGGTCTTAGTAAGATTGAAATAGGTGGAATTGGTTTGCATATTTATGGATTATTATTTATTTAAAATCACTAAGAATGATAGTAGGTCACTATGGCCTATTCATCCAAGATGGGTTTGTTCTTGCACTTGTTTATTCACTTCAAAAATAGATGGAGAGAAATGGTTTTGAAAGTGGATTTCAGAGGTCATGTATCTCCTTTTCATGGTGATTTCATCATCCAAATCATATCTATTAGGTGTCTTCATTTTGAAGAAGAATGTCTTTGTGTACAAGGTCTTTTAGACAATCTTGCTTCAAGTTCTTATTTCCTTTTCATGGTGGTTATTCTTAGAGGTTTATAGTGATTTATAACTCATGGGAGATCACTCAATTTCATGGGATTCATGTGTTCTTGTCTGAGATGTGAATTTTGTCTATCTTCTTCAAGTGTATGCTCTTTAAGACATTGTCAATGTTTGAACAAATCTACTAGAAGTTTTATTGCTAATTTAAGATCAAGTAATAGTAATATGTCATGGTGTAGACTCTTGAGATCATGTTTTGATATTGCACCATATAAAATGAAGATAGGAGTCCATATGCACACTCTCCAATAAGATTCATAATTTTTTCCTTCAAGACATAAGCCTATACGAACTGTAAGAGTAAATAAACTACATGTCTTCATTTATTCACATGGTCTTGGTTACCTCATTACCATCATAAAAGTTACTCAATTTGACTAGATTATCCATTCTCAATACTGTGTGTGTGTGTGTTGACTACATATAGGTCCATATAGACTAGTTAAATTTGATATAAGGTGGATTCATACTTATCTTAATCTTTATAGATCATTGAGGAATGACAATGGGAGTGTGAAGTGGTTGGACAGGGTTGAAAGACTCAAGAGTTCAAGAGATGACCCTATATAACTTATATAGTCAAATGATACCTATAGGCCCCTAGGTCTATAGGTCCTCATTTTGGACCTTAATCAACATCAAACCAAAATAAAGGAGCCTAAAATATTTAAACATGACTATGATATAAGATGAGATAGCCCATAGAAGATACCAAAGAACACCAAGCCACTTGGACAGTCAAGAGAAAGGTGGAATTAAGTTGATAGTCTTAAGACACCTATAGATACATATAGTATTGTGTACAAATGAACAAGGAATCGAGTGACTTGAAGTGTTGATAGAGGTGTTTGAAAATTATAGTCATAAGCCCTAACAAGCACCTGTAACCATACCTTGAAGGTCTGGGGTAAACTACATATAATGAGAGTTTAAAAAGGTGTATGAGGGTTTTTTAGCCCATTCAAGACTTCAACTAAATTCATGTATCATTGCGAGGTTTTTAGCATCGAAGAAAGTTCTTATAATCATAAGAAACACAACTATATGTTTTGGTGTTTTTGGGTGTTTAGGTGTAACAAATTTTAAGTGTATAAGTTACTTATACCATGTGACATTTTTTAAGCATTGGGTGCTAGGAGCAAGATGACTTATTGATATCTTTAATTGGTAGTAGTTGTTATGGATGGATTATTTCTTGATGTATGTATACACCGATTGGACTCTTTTGCCCCCTAATAATTATGTTGTTATATTGTGATGTGTTTTTATCCTTGTCTAGGGCATGTGTAAGCATTATAGCTTAAATTATTTAGATGTATCATACACTTTAGTTGATATTTGTGTACTTATGTTCAAGGCCCTAAATCATGTGAGGTTTTATCAAAAATTATAAATGGTGAATATTCCTTATGTGTAAACAACATTATACCTTATTTGTGTGTGTGTGTGTGTGTGTTATAATACACATGAGATATTATGTAAATGGTTATTTTGTGCATGTAAGTGTGTTTGTGATGAATCTTGTATGAAAATCCCATGTGTGTAAAGTAAATTCCACCCCTAAAAACATTATATGTCTAAATGTTACAATTATTATGAAGTGATGTAAGTTATTGGTGTAACCTTGCATCATTGATTTAGTAAATAATCATTGATCCAAGTGTGAGGTTTAGGGTGGAGTAAAACTATGTCCATATTGATTTAAACTAGGTCACAAGCTAGGAAATCTAGCCTCTCACAAGTTGAAAACCCAGTTTTCCCTTTTTCATGAGGTAACTACCTGATTCTTTCAAGGGTGTGCACCATGCATGCCATGAGCACCATGGGACATTTGTACATAATGGTCACCTTATGGATAATGTGTTCCTTTACCCACCTCTTGGAGGTTGTTTTGAGAACAACCTATGTAAAATTACCCTTTAATGTAGCCATTTGTGTTTTGGGAGTTCTAAGGGGGCATGCCACTTTGGGAGGTCTAAGGAGGCATGTTGTTAGATAGGTCTAACGAAGTTATGTGATCATATGCATAATTTGGATATAAGCCTATAGAATTTACTTTATTGTTGCTTTGTATGTCTTAGGAGGTTTTGTGTTCATATGCACAATTTGGATATAAGCCTATATCATTTGATTTATTGTTGTTTGGGAGGTCTATTGAGGTATGATGTTATGGGAGGTATAAGGAGTCATGATGTTTGGGAGGTCTAAGGAGATTATTTTCATAACACATATGTTTCATGTTGTTTCAATATGGTGATTATGATATTATTATGGTATTTTTTTGTGTTTAGCTCACTTTTACCATGGAATGGTGTTTAACATTTATAGTATCTCACTACAACATAAAAATGATGGAAATTACATGATATTTTTATGAAAACAACATACTTTTTGGGTTCCTTTAGTGAAAACAGTTTGAATATCATTATGGAAATTTTTTATCACAAGGATATACATAAATAAACTAGAAAATTATCTATCAAGTAAGAGGGTAACAAAAGAAAAATCTAGAACCTTATGGTATCAAACCAGTGTCCTAGTATTGTTGTTATGAATTATGTATCCCTATAATAATTGTAATCCTTGAATGTATAAAAGTTTCTAACTCGAGATTAAAATTTTCACATCGAGGTTGATGCTTAATAAGAGGGGTGATGTATTGCCTCATACCTTATTGTCTATTATTTATCAATCATTTTATGACTATTGAAAATGCTACAGTGATTGATACTATTTTTTAGAATGGCAAAGTGGTGTACTTAGTTTTTTCATGTTGTTATAGTAAATAAAAATGCTCTCTTTTATTTTTTATGAGGTCATCATTAGCATGTAGCCGATCGTGCTCTCCAAATTGCAAAGTTGTATTCCTAATTTGTGATAGTTAAAATTCTTTCAAGAATAGATTTGACCTAGATCTAAGGTCAAGAAGCAAAAATCATGTTAGGATTTGAGTAGTTAGTTAAATGAATATAATAATCATATATTCTACTCAAAGTGATTATATTAAATTTTTAGTGTGTGGATATTTATCTATTTATTTCATGTGGTCTTTCTAGTTGTGAAATGTCCCTTGATCCATGTTGTTATAGTTATCATATGATTGAATATGTTGAAAGAGTAGCATCTTATGATTGTTGGGGTAGCCTTATGATTAATAAAATTGCTCATTTTCTCAATGAATTAAATTAGAGGTAAGATCATCTAGTATTTATATTGTTTATGTATTAGTTTAGTTGAGGCATCAAAACTATCAAGCTAGTTGTGATCTTTTGAGAGTGTCAAGGGTCGTCATTGGCACTAGGCCAATTGCACCCTTGTTAGTTATTTCATCAACCTTACATATACTATATTTTAAAGCAAATTATAGAATTATTATATGTGAAAAATATATACACATAATATTTTAAAACTTTATCAATTATTGATGCTTTTTCTCTTGCAAGAACTCATCAAGACCCAATCTCTCTAAGTTCACACCTTAAAGGGTGCACTAGGAAATGGGTGGGTAGACCATTAGTGCTTTGTAGGATTTTTTTCCTCTATAACACCACTTACTATCAACATAACCATCTCTTATAGACTTCCCTCCCTTACACATTCCACCAAGAAATTCATTGCCTTAATTAGCCCCTACCTAAGCCTAAAACCCTTTTTGACATTTATCAAACAATGTCAACTTGGGATGACCTTGTCTTCTAATTGATATTTGCACATTATGGGTCTAAGTCAGCCTTGGTTGACCTATACCAGGCCCTAAATTGTTTTTATCAAATAATGATACAAGTTTGAAATAGTCCAACCCTATAAGCTAAACATTTGAAAAGGTTTAGGGTTAGATCCATTTATATATAGACATTCATTTTCCCATTTCTTAGAGATATGATAGAGTTAATTATTCATTTGTACTTATTTACAATCTAATCTTCAACCATCCTACTTCTAGAGTTATTGCTTAGGGTTTATACTTGTAGAGTAATCTTGTCTTGTGTAAAAGTCTTGGATGTTTTGGCCTATCTTAGTGATCCTTATAAACCACAACAACCTCTTGCGAATCACCTTTGCCTAATTGAGAGATTGAGTCTTAAAAGCTTCATCTTCAAGGTAAGTATCTCTAACTTTATTCCTCTATTTTAGTAGATATAATTATCATTAGTAATATATTTTTAATATATTTCTCTCTCCATGCATTAGGGTTATATCTATACATAACTTAATTAGAATTACTCTATGTAGGTTTAATTTTTATGACCCCACTTTGTGCCACAAGCTTTGTGAACACTAGAATGATTTTAATTTACTTTGCATTTATTAAGTGAATATGAAAACAGAGGACCCATTTATGGTTAGTGCATGGTGTTACTTGACTTAAGGCTTTGGAACCCTCTCTAGTGATGTCATTATGGTAATAGATCCCTTGGTTAGGTCCAACAGATTCATCTTGGTCATGACCACAAATATATAATGTATCAACAAATGGAAGTGTAAGTAGGATTTATATTCTTTGAACTAAGATTGATTAATAGGTCAGCTAAATTTTCTTTTAAATACATTCTAGTGAACCCAACATGAATAAAACCCTTGTAAGTTTTATTTCATGCATTCATTTTATCATCATATTATATATTATTATTTTTGAATTACTATATCAAACCTATCGGTATATTTATATTATTTTGTATGTAGTTTTAACACACAATCACTCCAAAATGAATTTTTTCTATCTAATTAAGTATTCTCCATATATAGGTGACTAGATCAATTAGCTCGACATAGTCTTCTTATTTAGATATAGGATTGCATACATAGTCAAACTAGTTAACTCTAATTATAGTTCTTTTTCAGGATACAGGTTTGTAAACATAGTCAAGCCAATTAAGTATGTTCACATATTATTTTTAGCATACAGGTTTTGCAAACTCCATTGACCTAATCAAATCTATTCATAGAATATTTAAGTCAGAAGTTAATCACCATAGCATAAAATTTACAAACCAAGTATCTTCAAGACCACTGAGGTTCAATATTACCTTCTTTGTCATTTTAGTTTTTCATTTACAGTATTATTTTTCATAAGTTTTCAATCTATAAAACTACAACCCTACAATAAACTAGGTCGAATATCTCAACATAGTTCTTCCCATGTTCTTTCAAATCTTGCTTTCATAGAATAATAGTGACCCTATCAACTATGTTCTATATTATTTGCATACAATGTCACCTGAACTGAATCTATACTGTTCAAAATAAAAGGAATTAATCTATTTTTGGTAGTAATTAGTTCACTTTTCATTTCAGTTGCTTGCATGCTTAGAGTAACAAACATATATTAATTAGGCAATTTTTCAATTTACCCATTTAGTCACATTACTTTTCTCTTTTTCACACACTTCCAAATTAATTAACGTAAAAAAAATATAAACATTTTTCTTCTCAAGGTCTATCAATTGGATTTCATCACCAAGGGGGAATCCATCTTGGTTTTATGTCCAAGTATACACACATGGTTGATTGTATATATTGACAAATCACCCACCACCCTTATCATTGTGGGATTGTGAAGTGAGGGGGTAGGCCCCAATATCAAGCTAGTACCATCACCAATACAGCTCCCTTTTAACCTAAACTACTTAAAACTATCTATATAATGCTTTATAGTTCCTTTTTACAACCAATTTCCCATCACATTAATTTCAAATTTTATTATAACTTAACAGTATTTAGGAATGACCAATTAGTTAGAATTTACATTCAAGTTTGTTACTTACTGTTTGATCAATGTATTTTTTATTTCAAAACTTGCATTAGCCAATGTTAGTGCAAGGTTTGTATTGTGTGTTCCAATTAAATCACTCACATTATTTGAATTGATTGTGTGCTTCATTTTATTTACTTATTTATTATCTTTAAAAAAAATCCCTATTTACAGAACATTATCATCCTTGTCAACACAATCTCTTATAGAATGTTCATCTTATTTCCCTTTAGTACATAGTTACCCTATCTAACTTTGCATGTTATTAGCATGTTTAATTTCTCCTTCTAGAGTACATAGTTGACCTGTTTGACAATGTATCTTATCAACCTATTTTGTTTCCTATCTTGCAGTACATAATCGATATATCCCACTATGACCTCTTTTCATTGCGTTACGTTTCTTCATCTATAGTACATAGTCAACCAATATGACTATGTATCCTTTTAGCCTATTTTAGTTTTATAATTTATAGAACACAGTGAAACAATTTGACTGTCTTTTGCTTCCTAATTCATGGACCTTTTTCATAGACTCTATTAACCTAGTCTAATCTATACCTATTGGCCAATCTATTTTGTGTGTGGTTGACTCTATTCTATATTTTTCCTCCTTACTTATTGATCTCAGATTTCATCTTCAATCATCATGAAATTCCCTATCAAAATCTTTTTAAACAATCTACATCCATTTAAATGTTATATGGGATGTTCTTTTCTTACTACCTTCACTACCCAAGAGGATCCTCACTCTTGGATTACCTTTTCTCATCCCTCATCTTTTGATTTCAATATGGTTCAAATCACTCCAATAGATGAGATTGGTGGATCAGATCCTTTTCATACTTATCAAAATAATTCCCACCTTCAAACATCTTACCATACTATGGAATTAATTTATACAAGCCTTAAAATAACACCATAGGAAACCTTCTTAATACCAATAACCCACCTTCTATAAATATGCCACATAATAACCCTCCCCCTAATAGCAATTTTGGGTATCCTCCTACCAACACCAACCCACCAATTGATACTACTCAAATTCTTGCATAAATATTGTAATAAATAAACATCATGCAAACATATAACACCTCTCAAATGATGTAACTCCAACATCATTTGATAAACATGGCTAATCAACCTACTATTCTTCTTCCCCAAAATAATCAAAATTTTATCCATCCACCTCTTAAAGATGCCATAGGAAATGGTGTTCCCAAACCTATCATGCATAATAAGATGATTCAAAACATTCAAAATGAGCCTTTATCCCCTTTCATTTTATTTATTGATATTGGTAATATATATCCAACTATTAAATATGATGGGACTAGAGACCCAATGATGTAGAGGCTCCTTGATTATCTTATCAATCTTGAATTCTTGAACAAACTCTCTAGGATTTTTACCCTTCCTACTAGCCTTTTAACCTTGTTATCTTACTTGTATAAAAAAATATAGATGGTTATACTTACCAAAGGTATATTCATATTTTACCTATTAAGACACACTTATGTGTCAATTTTGGTGGCCGATCTCCTTGCCTAGGTCCACTTTCCTTCTTTAGGCCTCTTTCTAGGCCTATTCCACTAAAGACCTTAAAAAATACATATAAATGGTCTGTAAATGATTTAAAGCATGTGATGATCACCTTAACATTGATCAGACTACAAAATGTTGTTTTTTTTATAGTTAAAACTCAAGATATGCTTAAAACCCTATTTTAGGGCTTCTTCACATTGAACTAGCCCAAGAGCACATAAAAATCAATGAAGGACATTTCCAAAGGTTTCCAAAAATTTTGAAAGGTTATATAGGTTTATTGACCTTTTTCAAGTCCTATAATATTTTTAGATCCTTTACCAATCCACTATCATAGGCTTCTAACTCAAAATGTATCTCCCTGTGTATGAAAACTATTGGTTCATAGGTTTGTATCCATGTAGGAGTGGACAAGATACATTTCAATGTAATACAAGTTTAAAAGAAGCTCTAAATCTTTCCAAGAACTTATCTCATCATTATATAACTCATGAAAGTCAATTTAAAGATCATCCTTTTCTTTAGAATAAGAACACAGTCTAATCACCTAAGCATGCTATAAGAAAATAGGGTCTATCTTATAGGTGCCTATGCATAAAAGAGTTTATTTTTTAAATGTGGAAAATTAAACTTCAAAAAATATAAAATACACCTTTAGACACATATGTCAATATTATTCCAAAGTCTTTTATCCCTTAACAACAAAATATAGTTTGCATATAGAAAGAAAAACTCCCAAAATAGGGATCTATTTGTACGTATATCTGAACACCAAACGAATTGATATTTATTATTCCTTGAAATTTGTAATATAAAAACACACTCATAAATCATTCAATAACATTTATCATAGTTATCAAAGTCCATTTGATTATCAACTTTGGAAACATAATTTGTAACAAAACCATGCAACTCAAGAATAGGGGTTTGTGTCTTGGTCCTTCAAGAACAAGGGTATTTTTCTCCTTTCCTTTGATTATTGTCTCCTAAAAAACATACATCAAATTACCAAATCATAGATCAATCCTCAAGAATAAATCATTATTGAGACTACTTTCACATAATATCTTGATCACAATTAACATGTATGGTAATATGCAAGTAAAAACAAAGTTACATGCTTCATCAACAAAATTTGACATCTTCATTCATTGTATCTTGGGTATAATTCCCTTGCTCCTCTAAATAAATTATTTCAACCCATTGAGAATCCAAAAATGACAATATTTTTTTCAATAGTTATTGGGTCTTTTATGATCCAAATTATTATTTAGTTTGTTATTATTTATGTATTAGCTTGTTAGTTTTTAGTTTTCAGTATCTTGGTGGTTATGTCTTGTAGCAACAAAATTTTAACTTAACATTTACCTTTTATATTTTGATGTACCTCTTTTGTGATAGACAATTATTTTACAAAATATATTTTTATAAATTTATTCTTCCTATTTCCAATACATCAGTGGTATCAGAGTGAGGTAAATCTGAAAAGGAGGTTGAAGAGAGAATATTAGCAACCCAATCAAGGTTTGTGCCCAATCAAGGTATGTTTTTGAAGAGAGACAACAAATAAATATCTATAAAAAAGAATAAATAAGCCTAAAAACCTAAAGAGAGCATGTCAACTGTAGAAGCTAACACTGAGGTGGCTTATGAGTTTTGTAAAAGCTCATAGTAGAAACAATGATACCTCTACATAATGCCATTGCTTATATGAGGAGGTCTGGTTATTTTTGATGTAGTATAAGAATAATTTATGAATGAATTGAATGTATACTTCATAGTCCTCATAAATTAATATGATTTATAATTAACTTCCATTGAACTCAAGCTTGTTGGAAATAATTCAAAGAAGAGTAGAGCGTTGAATGATCAATGTGGGGGCAATAGTCTAAGTATTGTAGTCTGAGTATGGCATAGAAACAAAGTCTATTCATCCATTATACTTATATAGAAATATTAATTTTTTGACAAAATCATTGAATTCATAGTGATACATAATAATCACAAGCCTATACTAAACATTAGGGTATGGCATGGATTTAAAATTGCATGGGGCCCAGTCAGACAAGATAGGCACAATTGTTTTTTCTATGCAAATGAAAAAGGGCAAATCGATTTCATGATTACTTTTACCTACAATTATTTTTTATTTTTTAAATTTTAACAACCCAATTTTATATATAATATGTTTTACTTATATTCTTAAAATTATCTGTATCGGTAGTGGTTGTATACATTGTGTTTTTCATTTGGTAAGAAGAGGTCTAAAGTTTTAGACCCTTCTAAACCATTTTGTTGGTCCAAATTTTTTTATTTTTATATTTTATATAAAAATAAATGAAAGTAAAAATTATGAAGGGAGAATATTTTTAAATTTTTTGAGATATAAGGGTGTAAATAAGATATAAGGTGTGATTGTTTTTTTGTAATTGAAATCTATTTTGAAGGTAAAGGCAAAACCTTGATAACATTCCCTTTTCCTATTTTTCTATTTCACACCATGACAAAAATTATGAGATTAATCTTGAAAAAAGGGAAAATTATCACCTAAAAACTATAAGGAATAGAGTAGGAACATGGAGAATACACTCATCTTTATTGACTTATGTACGATCACTTAGAAAGAAACCACACCACCAATTGAAGATGAAAAGTTGGTCAAATATCAGAAACATGATAAATGTACACTCGCACTTTTGAAATCATCTTATTTTGTACAAATAATCATTCATATTAAGGAAGTTAAAATTGGTACATGGAAAGATTTGAAAGCATTAAAAGATATATATGACAAACAACCTGAATACAAGAATATTGACCTTCTTATGCAACTATTAAACAATAAACTGGAATATGATGAAGATGTCTCTAAATATCTTCTCATATGAAAACATTAAAATAAGAATATTGCACAAATAGTCATAAAATTTATGATGATATATTGATTTCGATCACATTGAATGGTCGTAACTCTACATAAACCAGTTTTGTTGAAATGCTATAGTTTAGTGATAAGCTTAATGGTGCCATATTTGAGTCTATTTATGAGTTATTGACTCAACATGAGAGAAAATTTGAAAGAAAAAAGAGTACACCTATTGAAGAGGCTCACTATATAAATAATAGGTCTAATCATAGAGATAATCATCATGTAAAATGATAGTTTCAAAAACACTCTCTGAAACACTCTTCAAGTCGTTCTTCGAGGTACTATCCACAATGTTCTCAATTATTTTCACAACATTCACATCAAAACTCTCCAAGGTCTTCCAAATGTAGGAATCACCAAAAACATTCTTCTTATAGTTATTTTAGTGATTCAAGTTCTTTTGGATCTCACATACATAAGAAAGAACCTAGATGTTCCAAATATGGTAGTATTGGACATCTTGTAGATGTATGTCATTCTAGACAACCCCATTCTCCACATAAAAATAAAGCTAAAGTAAATTATGTGGATCATTATAATGGCATATCTTCTGGTTAGTCTAATTATTCAAGATATTTTGACACTTCATCTGATCAGGAGATGTCCCTCATGGTTGAGTTTTATGGTCCCAATGGACTTGACAACATATTTTGAGTGATCAATGACTGGAGGTTAGAGGATTAGTTGGAGGCTAGAGGACTCTTCCCTTATCTAATTAGCTATTTTCTCAAAGTTTAGAATCATGCTTGAATAGCAATTTTGGTAGTAGTGGTTTTTCTTTTTCTTTTTTTTTTTTTTTAAATCTCTCTCATTTGCTCTTCATGACATGGAGTAGACAGTGTTAGTTGATTTTGATTCTCTTGGTGCCCAACTTCTCACCTCTTTCCTGATAGGGGGAGAATATATTGCATATTTTAGTCTTCAATCAGTTGTTGGTAACAATATGAGTGGATATGGGTTACTAGCATCTTAAGTGTTAGCAAATGTTATCATCTATTTTTAGACATCAGGGTGATGTTCCATACACAATATCAATTTGTGACTTAGATAAGTTCCTGTGTGGGACCTTATATGGGTTGATGTAGTTGGATAAGATTTGATCAAGTTTCACTATAGTATAGTATGATGATCATGGGGGATGAGAAAGCATTGATCATGTTCATCAACCCTTTATGCCACAACTCATTGAGTGGGCTTTTATATGGAATGACATTAGTTTTGATCAGTACTACGAGGTATAGTGCACAACTTATAGTTGAGCTAGGGATCATTTGATGACTTTAAATTCATTGCTCTAGTCCGTTCATCTAATTTACCTCTTTGGATCAATGGGGAGTTTTTTAGGTCTTTTATGATCTAAATTATTATTTAGTTCGTTATTATTTATGTATTAGCTTGTTAGTTTTTAGTTTTTGATATCTTGGTGGTTATGTCCACTAGCAATAGAATTTTAACTTACCATTTACCTTTTATATTTTGATGTACCTCTTTTGTGATAGACAATGATTTATATATTTTTCTGAATTTATTCCTCTTGTTTCCAATCCATCAATAGTAACTACCCTAACTATTTCTTGAAAACCTCTAATCCATTCTTGAAACTACCTCATATGGGCTTATAAAGAGATTAAGCTTTAAAGCACTTAATCACATATTTTACATCCTCTATCAACCCCTTATAGACCTAACATAATCATTATCTAGTAAGAAGATCCAAAAACCTCTCACAACTATCCCAAGTATTCAAATATTCAAAAAATGGTTTTTGGTAGGAAATGTCTATTTGAAAGTTTCAAGTAACCTAACACCTATATAACACCAAAATGAGACCCTATAAGGATTATAAGACACCTAGACACATAAATAAAACTAAAATTGAAACTAACTAATATGCCCTTGCATCATACTACCAAGTGTAGAAGAAAATTGAGCACCAAGCTTAATGCGACTTGCTTTTTTTTCTCTTCTTCCAATCTCTTAAAGGTCTCTTGTATTTCATTTCTTTAGTTGGTCCTATAGCTTCCACTATCACATACTTAAATGGATTGAACTCTTGTTGTAAATTTGGCTTACCTTCATCTACTGGTATCTTTAGAAAAGATTGTTCTTCCTTCAGGTTTATATTTTGGTGCTTGAAATAAAACCTATCTTCCATCATCTTGGCTCCAACTAGTTCTTGTAGTTCATCTTTTGCTTATGATTGCCTAAAATATACTATTATCGAATAAAAATCTACAATTTGAATTCTAATATGACTCTCAAATGTATTGACAGAGTGCTTTAGTTATACCTCCTTGTCTTCACCTTGTCCTTCTTTGGTATCATGTTGCTACAAAAACTCCACACTTGTTCTTCTATCTTTTCCTTATCTTTATCCTTCACTTGTTCCAAAATTTGATCTCTTGCTCTGATTTTAACTATGAAACTTGATTATATTCCACAATCCTGTAAGAATATTTTGATATCTCTGATACCAAAATGATGTAGATGTTCTTTGATTATCTTATCAATCTTGAATTCTTGACCAAACTCTCTAGGCTTTTTGACCCTTCCTGCTATCCCATTACCCCTATCATATTAATTTTACAAAAAAATTATAGATTTTTATGACTTAAAAAAGTTATATTATTCTTTTCTCTATTAGGACACACTTTTGTGTCAATTTTGGTGGCCTAACTACTTGCTTAGATCTGCTTTCCTTCTTTAGGCCTATTCAATTAAGCCTCTTTCTAGGCCTATTCCACTACAAGCCTTAAAAAATATATAAAAATATAAAAACTTGAAACCATGTGATTTAGTTATATCACCTTAACATTGATCAGACTACAAAATTTTGTTGATTTTTTACTGTTGAAACTCAAGATATGCTTGAAACCCTAGTTTAGGCTTTTTCACCCTATACTAGCTTGAGAGCAAACAAAAATCAAGTAAGGACATTTCCAGTGTTTTAAAAAACTATGAAATGTTTTACAGGTTTATTTTTACCTTTTTTAATTCCTTCAATATTTTTATATCCTTTACCAATCTACTATCATAGGCTTCTAACTCAAAATGCATCTGACTATATATGAAAACTATTGGTTCACAAGTTTGTATTCCTATGGGAGTGGAAAAGATAAATTAAAATGTAATATAAGTTTCGAATAATATCTAAAATATTACCAATAACTTATCTCAACACACCAAAACTCATGAAAGTTTATTTAAAGATCATTTTTTCCCTTAGAATAAGCACATAGTCTAATCACCTAAGCATGCTACAAGAAAACATGGTCTATCTTATAGGTGCTTGTGCATAAAATATTTTATTTGTTATATTTATAACCTTTAAATTCAAAAAATATCAAATACACCTTTATATACATATGGAAATATTATTCTAAAGTCTTTTATCCCTTAAAAACAAAATATAGTATGCATACAGAAAGAATAACTCCCAAAGTAGGGATCTATTTATAAGTATATCTGAACACCAGATGAATTGATATTTATTATTCCTTGAAATTTTTAATCTAAAAAAACACTCATCAATCTTTCAAGAACATTTGGCATAGTTATCAAAGTCCATTTGATTATCAACTTTGAAAACACAGTCTACAACAAAACCAAGCAACTCAAGAATAGGGGTCTATGTCTTGGTCCTTCAATAACAAGGATCTTTTTATCATTTCCTTTGATTATTATCTCATAAAAACATACATAAACTTACCAAATCATAGATCAATCATCAATATCAAGGAATTACTGAGACTACTTTCATAGAACATCTTGATCATAGTTAACATGTATGGAAATATGTAAGTAAAAATAGAGTTACATGCTTCATCAACAAAATTTGACATCTTCATTCATTGTATCTTGGGTCTAATGAAATTTATCCTTTGAATACATTGTGTAAAACCACTAATAATCCAAAAATGACAAGATTTTTATCAATATTAACTACCCTAACTATTTTTTGAAAACCTCTAATCCACTCTTGAAACTGCCTCATATGGGATTACAAAGAGATTGTGCTTTAAAGCAATTAATCACATATTGTACATCCTTTTATCAACCCCTTATATACATAAAACAATAATTATATATCTAAAAACATCTGAAAACCTCTCACAACTATCCCAAGCATTCAAATATTCAAATAATGGTTTTTGGTGGGAAATGACTATTTGAAAGTTTCAAGTAAACTAACACCTCTAGAACACCAAAATGAGACCCAGGAATGATTATAAAACACCTAGGAACATAAATCAAACAAAAACTTAAAATAACCAATATGACCCTACATCATCCAACATCTTTTCTCAAGGTATTCAATAATATTTATAAAGAGTGGACACAAACTAATACCTTTGCCACTACTAAACTTTTAGTTAAAACCTTCACCAATGATATATTAGAATGGTATAACCAACTTACCCAACATTAAATATGGTAATTTGAGGATATATTCAATCCTTTATTTTAATAATTTCAACATGATGATCTTCAAAAATTATCTTAGTCATTTCATCAATGCTAAGCAATCTCCTACCAAATCAGCTAATGATTTTATTAGATGGAAATATTTGGCTCACAAAGACTATCACAACATGACTTATGAAAACTTATTCAAAATTTTCACAATGGCCTTAACACCTTCACTCCAATACAAGGTTTTAAATTTTGCTCCCCAAACTTTAAATTTTGCTCTTGACCAAGCTAAGCATCAAGACTTCCTAATGAAACAATTTAAACCTAACACTAAAACCATCAAGAAATATTTCCAAAATTCAACCAATGCAACAATTGACAATTCTCCTCAACCAAAACCAAGAGTAGAAAAATAATAAAACCCCCAACCTTCCCATATTATTTTAACCATGAAATAAATGAAACAAATTTTATCACCTTCTAAACCATTTACATATCCTAATAATCCCCCTAATTAGTATGATCCTAATCAATTTTGTTGGTTTCATGATGATAGAGGTCATTGCCATGAAAATTTTTGGGGACTTAAAATTTTTGGTGTTTATTTTATACTAGGTGACTCATTCAAACATGATGCCATGATTAAAATACATCATCATGATTATGTTAATGCTTCTCAACAGAAACAAGTTTCCAAATCTTCTTCCTATAACAATCCAAAAACTTTCTCTACATCTAATCCTCAACAATAAAATAAGGATATTTATATGATTGACTTTGATTATGATCAATAATACACCAATTCCTAATATGTGAATGTGGATAAGGTCAATTATTGATGCAAAATAACTCGCAAAGATCCTATCACCAAACCAAAGAAACTATATTTAGAAGAGCAAATTCTTAAAGACACTACTACTACTAACTTACCTTCAGAAATCAATGAGGAACCACTTCCTCAAACCAAACTACCAATAAGTTCTCTTCTTACTAAATGTATTTTACCTTCACAGCCTCATGTTGATTCTTCCTCTTCCAAAACTCATTTGAATTTCTTAAAGGAACTCAACTCTATGCCTTGAAAAATACCTTTCATGGAGTTAGTTTGCACTTCTCCCTATCATTGTAAATTCCTAATACAACAACTCCAAAAAATAAAAAGAACATCTATATAAACATAATATTTTCAAAAATTTATTGATTACTAATAGTTTATATCTCTTAGGAACTTGTCGAGTCTTCAAACTCTTTGAGTGCATGCCTTAAGAGTTGCATCAGGAAAGGGGTGGGCAAACCATTAGTGTTTCATAAGATTTTTATCCCTTTTTACACTTGTTATCTACACATTTTTTTCCTAAAAACATTATCCCTAAGGTTGTTTTTCTCTATTGTACCATCTCCAATCATTTTCTACATTTTATCTTCCTTTTCCTCACCTTAATCTCCTTTTTATTTGTTAGTTGTACTAAGTTGACTGGATCGACCCTATATAGTTTCAAGTAATTTTCACTTAGGAACTAGTTTGGCCTTTGGCTGACCTAGGTCATGACCTAGTGATTAATTATTCAAAATTGTTCTAGGTAGACCCTATCAGCTAGGATTTTTGAAAGGGTTTAGGGTCATATTTTCCTATATATATAAGTTCATTTCACCATTATTGAGAGAAGAGAAGAAGCAAGATGTATTTCACATCTGCTTAATGACCATTCTACTTGAGGAGAAAACTTAGGGTTTCACACTTTATTTAGAGATACAAATCTTGTCTTGTGGATAATTATTTTAGATGTATTGATATGTTGTGTAGCCTAGAGCTAATTTATCCTTGTTATCCTTACATACCACAACAACCTCTTGCAAAACATCTTGGCCAAAGGAGATATTGAGGCTTGACAGGTTCATCTTCAAGGGTAAGTATTTATAACTTTGTTCCTCCTTTATAAGATGAGATAGATATGCATTTGTGCTTTTCTTCCATGCATTAGGATTTTATATAAATTGATATGAGTATGTGTCTACTATGCATGTTTAATTTTATTATTTCTAACCCCCACTTTGTGCCATAAGTTTTGGTGAGAACTAGATTAGATTTGATTTACTTGTTAGGTTAGTGAGATATCAAAATATAGGACTTCCTTAGGGTTATTATGTGATTATGCTTGACTGGAGGCTTTAAAACCCTCCCTATCATGGTGTATTATGGTAATAGATCCCCTAATTGGGTCTAGTGGAACCCCATATTGGTCATGTTCTCACTTAAAAAATGTGTCCCCAATCAAAAGTGTATGGTATGATCTATCTTCTTCGAGTTAGGATTGATTTATAAACATGATGCATTTTTGATTGCATCCATTCTGGTGAACCAATGTGAATCAAATCCTTGCAAGTTTTGTTTCATTTATTTCATTATTTTATCATTTTATTTTTCATATATTTGTGATGTTGAGTCGATTGTATCGACACAATACTAACTTTTGTATGCAGATTTAACATACAGTCACATCAATATGACTTTATTTTGTCTATTTAGGTTCTTCTTTAGGTAAAATCTACTACATTGACCTAGCCAAAATAGTACAAGTTTTCAAGCTTTCAGACATCTAATTCAACATACTAGGTTGACCCAATCTACCCTATACATTTTTAAGTTATTAGTAACAAGTTTCTGTAAAGCTAGGTCAATCTAGTCATGATACTTAGTAAATTTTAAAAGTATTAATCAAGGTTATTCAACAATAATATTATATTTCTCTACATCCTCTAACCCACCAAGGTTCCTTTCTATCCTTCTCTGTGTTTCCTTATATTCCTATTTTTCATACTTTGTAGTTTTTAAAACTGCCCTTGTACATCAACTAGGTTGACCCTATCAACACAATTATATATTTTATATTCTATTTGGAAAGCTAGGTTGACTTTATCAACATAGTTAATTTTTATACCTTTACTTATATAGTATAGAGGTGACACTATCGACCCTATTCTATATTCTCTACGTACACTATCGACTGAATCGACACTGTATTGTGTTTCAAATTTGGGATTAACCCTTATATATTAGTAATTAGCTCACTCTTTAATTTCTTGTTGCTCACATGTTTAGAATAGATCACATAGTATAATTATGTGGTTTTAAATATATCATTTATTTTTACTATTTTCTCTTTTATCCACACACTACCAAATCACAAAATATTATAACACATTTTAACAATTATCTACCCAAGGCCTACCTACTTGGATTTCATCACCAAGGGGGAAGCTAACTTAGTTTTCTAGACAAGTATAAAAATGTGGTTAATGTATATTGTATCTAATCACCTGATACCCTTATCATTGTAGTGTGTCAATTGAAAGGGTAGTCCCTAATACCAATCTGATACCATTTCCAATACAGATCTCTTTAAGCCCAAACATCCTAAAACCATCCTTAGATTTATTTTCTAGTTCTTTGCTTAAAACCAACTTCCTATCACATCTAAAATTATACTCTAATAATCTAAAAACATTTAGGTTTATCAATTAGTTATCTTGTAATTTCCAAGTTGATTGCTTTCTCTTTTCTCAATTGTATGTTATATTATAAAAACTTGCATTGGCCAGTGTTGGTGTAATGTTTTGTGTTGTGTGCCTCAATTGGATCAACCTCATTGATCTAATTTATTGTGCATTTCATTTCATTTATTTATTTCATAATTACCTAAAAAATTATTCTTGTTTTAGTACATAGTCATTTCTATCAACATAGTCTCTTATACGCTATTTGTTTTTCCCTACCTATTTGTACTAGGTCAACCTAGTCAACCCTGTACACTCTTTAAACCTCTATTTGTTGTACTAGGTCAACCCATCAAATATATATAGTTTTCAAGCCATATTTCCTATAATAGGTCAACCCAATAAAATTTATACTATTTTTATCACTTCCTATTTCCTTGATTTTTACATTTCTCTTACCTTGTTTAGTCTTTCTCCTTCATCATCAACTTTCTCTTTGAAGACAACACTGAGTTGCATTCAATAGACATAATGAGTCTTACCAACCCTCATAGGGTCTCCCATAAGAAAATTAGGGATCCTCTCGTAGATGAGAGTAATGTTCATATAACCACTCACATAATGAACTATGGGACCCCTCCTCAATCTTCTTCGCAATATAATCCTCTCTTCTCATTAGAAGATCAACCTGAATTAAAGTATACCCCTGAAATGCTATTTTTTATCTTTGAATTTCCTCAACATCAATGAAAGGATCCTTCTACCATTTACCATCTCATGATTAGTGGTCAATCCAAAGAGCCTAATTCACCTTCTCCCACATTATAAAATGGATTTGGAGGTACTACTTTCTTTTATTCTTATACTCTTCCCTAGATTATGACCCCTTCTCATACCATGATCTCTTCTTCTTTAACTTCTTCTACCTCTATGCCTAGTATCTCCACAAAGATGGCAAGTTCTACATCTAGTGGGCCTCTCCTAAGACCTAATATTGTTAATTATTTCCCTAGTACATCATTTTATACCCAAGGTAATCATGCTTATAGTTCTTCTTCTTCTCATCCCTTCACTAGTCCATCTTTTGCCACATAAGCAAATTTTTGCCACTAGTGCCTCACATTCTAATAGTTCCTCTCAAGATCCTACCAACACTAATAGTGGTACCATAGCCACTAATTCCAACTCTAATGATTCAAATAATGATAATAATTCCAATCAAACCCATCAAATCTTATTGAAAAAACTTAATCAAATGAATAACTTTTAAGCTCATAATACAAATCAAATAATGAGAATGCAAAATCACCTTCTCCATCTTCAAATTCATCCTCAACCAACATCTTGGGGAATGCATAATTAAAATGTTCTCCCACCTCCTCTTCAATATTCCAAAGGAAATATCATCCCTTAACCTCTTTTGGTCAACAAAACCATTAAGCATCTTCAAAATGAGCCTCTTACCACTCAAATTTCTAATATTTATATAGAAGGTATCACCCCTACCATTTCTTATAATGGATCAACTAATCCTACCCTTCATCTGAAAACATTTAGAAATATTTATAAGGATTGGGTTAAATTGAGTACCCTTGCTGCTACCAAAATCCTAGATAAAACCCTCATGGGTGATATTTTAGATTGGTAGAACAAACTTAAAACTCATTCTATTACTAGTTTGAAAGATTTAGTAAATTCTCTAGTTTAAGAGTTCCAAACTAGTGATCTTATCGAGAATACTTTGGCCCACTTTATATATTGTAAACAAATTGAAAAGAAAACTACCCAAGATTTTGTTAAAAGATGAAAAACATTTTCTGATAAATGTGAACATAACATGGTCGATGATAGTCTTTTCCATCTCTTTACCAATGCTTTTTTTCACAAGTTACAATATTATGTCTACACTCTCTCTCCACATACCTTGTAGGAGGCCATTGACCAAGTAAAACATCAAGATTTCCTCATGCATCAATTCAATCCACCCAAACCTTCTACAGGTCCTCGTATCTTATTTAAGAACAAAAAATGTAATGCTACCAATGATGGTTTCACAGACTCTTATGACAGCATTCACACTATTCACACTGTTGTTCCTAACCAATCATTAGAACAATATCCCACTTCTTAAAAATACACCAATCCTCACTTATCTTCACCTAATAACATCAATATTCATAAACCCCTATCCTTAGCTGAATTACTAAAATATCTACCTAGGCCTTTATCATGAGAACTTGATCCCACTTGTCCTATGAAATCTTGGTATGATTTGAACAAGTTTTTTGGTTTCATGCTAGTTGGGGTCATTCTCATGAGACCTATAGGTAGATTCATAATTTAGCTATGGATTTTCTTCTTGGTCCTAATTTTAATGATGATTTAATCATTCTAAAGTGCCAACAAGCCTATGACATTACTTTTAAGGCTCATGAACCTAATACTAAATCTCAAGCCTTGAATCAAGATAATGTTCATTTGGTTATCTAAAAATACCCTCTTCCTAATCTTTTACCTAACCAAGACAAGCCCACACCTTCCACCAACAATGTATAAAGTCTTGTTGACCCAATTCCTAAAGAGAATGTGGTTAATATGACTAATATGTGAAGGGTGGTTGCTTTCATTGACCCTCAACCTATCTACACCCATCCATTTTTTCACACATTTCATGTTATCCAAGATTCTTCTCTAAATAACTTAAATTAATTAGGGCAAGATGACCTTATAAACTTTGATGAACCAATTCCAACCCCTCCTTTGGATAACACTTCCCATTCTATTTCCACCATCCCTCCATCTTCTTTACCTAACACCAATGATAATAAAGCTTCTATCAACACTTATTCTATCGATTCTCAAAACCAACATGAACCAACTGCTTCATATTTTCAACATAATTTATGAACTTTTTATAAACCTTCTCTTTCTTATCAACATAAATTTCAATGCACTCTGGTTCTTCCTTCTGAGAACCTCCTTCAACACTATGCACCTATTTATAACAACCATCTTTTGGGTTCTAATGAGTGGGATCTCATCATGGAACTCACTAATATCCCATATCAAATTCCATTATTTGAGCTTATGAGGACCTCTCTACATCGTAAAAACTATCTTATGTAACTCTTGTTTGAAATTAACATCACTTGTCCTCCTCTAGTAGGATGCGAAGCAAACATATCTAGATCTAAAGATAGCATATTGTAATAATGTGAAGAGATGTCCATCCAAGTTGATGAAACAATAGACACTTCTCTTTCCTTAAAATTTCATATCACCTATATGATTCCAAATGAGATTATAATTCATGTGAATGATCCTCCTCTATTTATTAATGTCCAAATTAGCGATATCCATGTCAAGCATGCCTTTATGTATCAAGGTTCCAACACTTATGTTGCCTCTCTTGATTTTATAAAAACCCTTAGATATTTTGAATGCAATCTCAATTCCACACATAGTACATGTCAAGGATATGATCAAAGGTAAATGAATCCTTTAGGTTATTTATGTATTCCTATTACCATCTCACCTATCACCATTTGTGTGAAGGTGATCATATTTAACTTTCCTCTATCTTATAACATCTTCCTTGGTAGGCTGTGGACTCACCATATGAGAGCTATTGATTCTTCTACCTACCAATGAATTATTTCCCTCATAATGGATCCATTTATAGGATTTAAGGTGACATTAACCCTTAGAATTTCAAACAATTACAAGACCATGGTATCTTCAAGATTCCTACTCTTGAACCTTTGCCCGGTATTCTATTTCATGAGTCTCAACGTTTCAACTTTTTCATCAATTCCACTTGAGGTTACAATGGTCATCCCAAACTCATTAGGAATATTCATCCTAACCTCTTAGATTTGAATCATGATGAGCTTGATGATATCAACCTAAAAATTAAAACTTCTGATCTCTCATCTTAACTCATCTCTTAGTGTCTTGCTTCTTTGCATCCTCATTCTCGCAAATCTACTTGTGATGATATTCCTATTGTCTTGACTAAGACTTGCATTCTATTCATTACACTTCATCAAATGACAAATTCATCTATATGTGCATCATTTATCTTAACATACCTAACTAAAATGATGGTTATTTCTTATATGATCCATTATTAGGTGGTCTTGTTTAGGCCTATGACACAAAGATTATTCATTATCATTCTTCTTTGCTTTAATATTTTTGTGTATCTTCCAATATTCCATCATTTATAGTTTGTAATTTTAGTATTTTTTCTATTTATTATAAGGTAGAGATGGTGTTGATGCCTCCATTCTTTAAGGAACCTCATAGGATTATGCTCATGCATCATTCTATGATTGGGCCTTATCACTTTGCTAGGTACTCTAATCACTATAACATACTTATCCTTGAGATGTGTATGACCCTTCCTTGGCCTTCTGTATACCCTGAACTTCCCTCAGTAAAGCCAACTATAGTTGAGCCCATTTTTTCTCCCACTATAGTTAAGCATGTTCTTGTTCCCACTTTAGCTGAGTCTCTCCTTACTTCTGATCCCATTACTCCTTCTATTACATATAATCCCATTCCTTTCCCACCATCACCTTCTCTTGGTGATGGTTTGATTCCTTTACTTTAGATGGCTCTATTTCCCACCAAATGGGTTGATGAGCCTTCCTAAGTTTCTTCTACTCTTGTTACACCTCATCCTATGAGTACTTCTATTAAGCCTACTCACAAGTGTATATGTTACTTCCATGGCACAAATAACCATTCTTCCATGCATTATCACAAGCTATGATAATATATTAATACTTTGCATCCTTCTACCTCTTGGTCTTTAGATAAATCCATACCTCCCCCAAAGGTACTACTTGAGTATATGCCTAAGTATCGATAGGTGTATTGTCTTTGACACCAATGTGGTACCCATCACATTGATTTTTACCACATCCTTTAATAACACATTAAATATCACCTTATAATTATTCCTACCCCTTCTTCCATTCCTCCCATAAGTCATTCTCACAAGAAGGTTCTCCCTTCTTCCCCTATGGCTCCACCTCCTGTGGTTCCATCCCCTCATATGGGCCTTTTTTCACCTCTTGTTTCTCCACCCATGATGCCTTCACCCATAGTCCTTCCCTCACCTATGGATCCTTCCCCACCAGTGATTCTTCCATCTCCCATAGAGTATGTTCCATGCATTCTTATGAGCATCCATTCCTTGATAATCATCGTTAGCATGATCCATCCAAAATTCCTATCTTTTCTATTGAGGAGATTAGGCATGCAGTATTTTCCAAGTTTTTGTTGAAGATAGATGAGATATTAGCATCCATTTACCTCTAACTTCATAAAAATCTATAAGATGTTCTAGATGATGTGTGTGGGCAAATTTATTAGTATTTATGAACATATACATGGTGTTCTTCACATTTTCATTTAAATTAGACATGTGCTCCAATATTATCTTTACCTATTTGTTATATTATTTGACATTGTGTCAAAATTCTTATTTATCTTACATGGTGACTTTACTTTTACACTCTATATTGCTTATACTATCAATTATGTTTACATATAAATGTCGTATTTATAATTTCTTTCTTTTTATCTTGAATTTCTTTCTTAAAAGTTATCCTTTGTTTTCCTTTCATGATTTTTTGCTTTCTTATCTTTTTTTTCATGGCTATTTTCCATTGTGACCTAGTTATACACACTTGGTTCCCTTTAGTCATCCCCTTTTTACCATGTGATCAGCTAGTAAACAGTTAATCACATTATAAACTCCTTTCACCGGTCCACTTTGGGATCTCCTTTTTCCCTTTATTCTCTTTTCTCAAACTAAGCATATACATGGTTGAGACTTGAGATAACATGTTGGTTCATTATTAATCCTAAGTGTTCTAGTCAATCTTGTCTTTGGTCACTTAGCTTCCTTTAGCCTAAGCCTACAACTCATTTGTGTGTATCACTCTATCTCTCATGATTGGTCATTCCAACTCCATATGGAGGAGAAATGTTAAAAACACTTAAAAACATTCAAAATCCAAAATCATTTAACAAAAGGCAAAAACATTAAAAATTTCTTAAAAGTTGAATCACACTAAAAGATGTGATTCAAAGTACATCTCATTTTTCTAGTTTAAGCTCAAACTCCATAGTTATTCTCACGATAGATCCAAGGTCCATTAGGGTGTGGTAGGCCAGTAGATTAGAAAAGTAGAATAAAAAAATATTTTAATGTTACCTACTTTCTCACACAATTACCCAATCTTCATAGTAAATCGATGGCTTTGTAAGCAATCTTGAAGAATGGGGAACATGTCATAGGAAGGTAGGTCTATTTTAATTTATTGTACCAATATACCTTCATTAGTTTTTCTTAGTAGCATGCTTATTTTCCTATATAGCTTTATGTCTATAGCACATAGGTTTCATTTTTATATTGATGGTCATTGGTCACTTATGTCTTCTCGTGTCCTTACTATGCCTCTTATCTCCTAAGGTCTTCTCATAAGATGCCTAAGTTATGATTTTTTACATTCCCTTTTTCATTCCAAAAATTCTTCATATTTTATCTTGAGAAATATTAATTTTTTCATTGATCACTCCCCTATGGATTCCATTTATGAGTTGCATTGTAAGACTATGGATAAGACCTGGCCTTCCTCATAGATTATCACAATTTCACATTCCTATTACTAATATCCCTTATTACTAGATTTTCACATTTATTACACCTCATTTATGTTCCGTTTATGAGTTATAATGTAATACCATGGATAGGACTTGGCCTTCCTCAAAAAAAATTCCAATAATCTAAGTCACAATCAAAATTACATGTGTCAAATATGAGATAAGATGTGTTCGGTTATGAAGTTACACATCATTGACATGATTCCCAACTTGATTTAGTATGTTTTATGCTTACTTAATTTTATCTTTCACTTTTATCTTCTTATTTTCCTATTGTATGTAAGAATCCAACCATTTCTTGAATTTTTCATACTTCCCAGCTTGAATTAGTTGATAAATTTAAGACCAAATTTTGCTAATTTAGTTTTTATCTTATACTTTCCAATGTGATTTAGTATGACTAATTGACTTAATTTTTTTTTATACCATGTTTCCTTTCACATGCTTTCCACTTTATTACATTACTTTCCTACTTCCCAATGTGATTTAGTGTGATTTTACTTGTTTTAATTTGGTGCCAATTTTTATTTTAAAAAATAAACTTTTTACCATCTTGTTTTACCACCCTTTTTGTTCATTATACTTGGTCATTTTATTTTTATTACACATTTCCCAATATGAAATAGTGTGTTGTACATTTTGGATTGATTAAATTCTACCAAGTCTTTTTTGCTTCTTTTTTTTAACCATGCATGTGTTCTACATAATGTTATAAAATAATCCACAACTCATATATTTCTCATAGCATATAAAAACAACTAAATACATGTTTTAGAAAGAGATATATCCAAGCATCCACAAACACAACCATAATGTAAACATATACAATCAGTAATCTAAATCCCAAAATGAGACATCTCTATATATATCATGAGTTTTAATACAAATATACAACCATATACAAATCTCCATCTTTATGGTTGGGCCCCATCCTACCCATCTTGTGTCCTAACAATGCTACCCATAGATGCCTCAGTCTGACTCCTTTGAATTGAATGTTATATAGAGGTTTTTTGACATATTAGTTATGATGCCTGCCCTTATATATGAAGCACCTAGCCTACACCTGTGCCAACTAGGCCAGTGTCATTAGATGTGTCTCTATCTCTTGTTCTTACACCTATGTCATATGGGTCAGGGTCACTACATGTTCACTCTCTCTTGGGCCTATACCTATCCCATCTATGTCATGGTAGTTATATGTTTAGGTCTCTCCTCAGCTAGGTCCTACCATTCCCATGCCTCTCTTACACTCACCTCTATCAGTGGATGCATCCCCTTTTTATGTGATCACAACTACCTCATGGCCTCTCTAGCTAATCTAAACTATCTCTCTTGAGCTGGGGCAAATGGTACCTTGGGATTCTCTAATTTAGTGGGGTCATATAGCATTACCACCTTATCTAGGATATCATGGAGTGTTCCCCTCACTAGGGACCCCCATCTAGTCTCCTCATCCTCTTCCACACCTTCAAAAACCAAACTAGATAGATATTAGATGATTGATATATCTCAAAATATGTCTATCTTTAGTCTATCTCAAATAGACTTAAGTAAAATTTTAACCATATTTTATTACCTATCTATGTCGACCACTACTATCTCACCATCTTCATACTCATCGATCATGGTGTCCCCATTTGTACATCCTCTAAGAAGCTCATCTATAAGTCACTACCTAAAAACAAATCCTAGAGTCACCACTCATACCCATCTTAGGCTATGCCTGAGTGATCTCTTTATACCCCACCTCTAACCTAGCCTACCTAATGGGTCATCTAAGATATCTAATGTCCTTCTCTTACTTCTTCCATCGACATAATGTTCATGATGGTCATTGCTCCTCCTACTATAGAGCTAGAAATAGTAACTTTGGTACTCCTACCTCTAAATCCATCTCCTCCTACTCTATTACCCATCATGCCTAACCTATCCATAATCTCTCATGTCATGGCCTAAGTATTGGCCTAATAATTACTAGCCCTAGTCCTCCTCTCCCCCATGGCTCTCTCTCACATGTTAGGCCCAAAACATGGGTACCACTACCCACACCACTAGGTGAGGCAATCCCATCTGCCCTAGTACATGTACCACTAGATGTGGCTCCATCCACCAAGTATAGTTCCTTATCACCTCTATCCATGCTAAAAATGGTGTCACCATCTCCCATCTAGGCCATGTCATAACAATGTTCCCATATTGATACCATACAATATCTACTCATCTCACCATCTACAATGTTATCACATGGGGCATGACCCATGGTACCTAGTCTTATCTCCATCTCTGAACCTGAGGTAACCTATTATCAACTAGATGGGGCAACCCAATCAGTTGATACATGGGAAACCTATTGTATATCCATGTTATCACTAATATAAGTGATCTCACTAATTTATGCCCTCTAAATAACACTCCATACATGTCATGTATGATTTTTACCTAGATGATAGATCCCAAGTCATATAACACCCTCTTCTCTAATATCATCTAGGTCAAGGTTCTCACAAATAATGGTACCTTGCCATCTAAATTATGGGAAAACACCCATGATATCACAAGTCCTATCACAACCATCTAGATATCCAAAATCTATGAATTATACACATCAAACATACTCACTCTAAATATAGAGTGTATTGTCTCTAAGCTTATCACCTATATAGCTAGGGCTCTCCTCTCCTCATTACTATCTGGTACCCCCATGACCACAAGTGTACATAATATGGGTAATCCCAAGATGGCATGCACATCCTCCAAGGTGATACCCACCTCTATGGTATCCCTCTCCACCTCCCACTTAAAGGTGTTAGTCAACCATTCCCAGTCTCCCATGAACATGACTAACAAATCTAAATTAGGTGGTATCCTACACATGTCTACTATGCCTCCTAGGCCTAATGAGATCAATCTAGTTCTATCCTCTATAGACAAGAACTCTAATAAGTCCACTAGCCATGATGCATCCACTAACCACCAAAATCTGGGCCATTCCTGCAACCATAAAATAACAAAAGATGTATTAAATCCTCCATGTCATGTATAGTTAAAATACATTCTGTTAAAATTTTAATAAAAAAATCCTAATTTTCTTTAATTTATTCAATTTTAATCAATTTGACCTATTTTTATCCTACGTAGCCCTTCTATCCCTCAGTTGGCCAATCTAGGCCTTTCTATCACTCTTTTGGCCTTTTACATGAATTTTTGTACTATTTAGGTCCCTTGGTCAAACACTAGTTTGACCAAAATTTCCTTATTTTGACTTGGTTGACTTCACAAACTATGTCAACCCTTCTATCTTTTCCCTATTAGTATTGAGTTGTCACAATGACTTTTTATACTAGGTTGACAACAATGTACTAGGTCAATAGTCTAGAAAACAAATTATGTTAGCACATACCTATTAGGTTGGCAGTATGGATTTTACCAAGTTTCATCCTACTAGGTCGACTAGGTTGACCTAGTTGTTTTCCCCTGTTGACCCCTTACATTTTGTGAAATAAATGCCTTCCAATAGTTATTTTCCCAAACCCATTTGCCTAAATGGTTTTTCCTACCCTTAGCATCTATTTTGTGTTCATTCTAATGTCTAGAAATGTGTTAAATTACAAATTTCTAAAATACACTTAAAATCATTAAAATATTCAAAATCTAGATTGAGATTCTCAATTACCTACCTATAGTGCACCTATTCCCACTACTAGAGTTCCCTCTCATCTATACTGTCATCTCCTTGCCATCCTAGCTCATTTGGTCTTTTAGAGCTCTTTTTCTCTCCTTCACAAGTCAAAAATAACAAATGACTTCCCTTTGACCTTATTTAAACTTACTTTTTAAAAAACTTATCTTTCAAATATATTTCACTAGATTCCTTATTTTTCCTATCTTTATTTCTACCAATCCATTTTCAAACCATAAAATGTTCTAATATCATGATGACAGAGAATCTTTTCCACTACTATATACCTATCTTCCAAAAAAAATTATTTTTGGCAATTTTTTGCATTAACTTCTATAGGTTCACCTAATATTTTTTACATTAGACACCTTCACTTCTCCCCACTTTGTCCCAATTTATAAATTGTAAACAACTTAAAAACAAAACTTCCCAAGCTTTTGTTAAAAGGTGAAAAACATTGTCCAACAAATGTGAACACAACATGGCCGATGATAATATTTTCCATCTCTTTACCAATGCTCTTTTCTCCAAGTTACAATATCAGGGCACACTCTCTCTCCATGTACCTTGGAGAAGGCCATTGACCAAGGAAAACATCAATATTTCCTTATGTGTCAATTTGAGCCACCCCAACCTTTAATGGGTCCTTATATCTTACTTTATAATAAAAAAATTTATGCTACCAATGATGGTTTCACATACTTTTATGACACCATTCACACTATTCATGTTGTTATTCCTAACCAATCCTTAGAACCATCTCCCTCTTCTCAAAAATACACTAATCCTCACTTTTCTTCACCTAATAACATCAATATTCACAAACCCCTATCCTCAGCTAAATTACTAAGACATCTACATAGGCCTCTACCATGAGAACTTGATCCCACTCATCCTATCAAATCTCGGTATGATCCTAACAAGTTTTTTTGGTTTTACACTAGTTGGGGTCATTCTCATGAGACTTGTTCATAGCTTCATAATTTATCTAAGGATTTTATTCTTGGTTCTAATTTTGATCATGATTCAATCATTCGAAAGCACCAACAAGCCTATGACATTGATTTTAAGGCTCATGAAACTATTACTAAATCTCAAGACTTAAATCAAGATAAATCTCATTTGGCTATCTACAAAGACCCTATTCCTAATTACCAACCTAACCAAGATAAATAAGAGAAGCCCACTCATTCCACCAATAATGTAGAAAGTCTTGCTGACCTAAATCCTGAAGAGAATGTGGTTAATATGACTAATATGTGAAGGGTAGTTGCTCAACATATCTACACCCCTCCATTTTCTCACACCTTTTTTGTTACCAAATATTATTCTCTAACTCACTTAAAATAATTTGGGTAAATATAACCTTATAACCTTTGATGAACCAATTCCAACTCCTCTTTTGGATAACACTTCCCATTCTATTTCCACCATCCCTCCATATTCTTTACCTAACACCAATGATAATCAAGCTTCTATCAACACTTCTTTTAACGATTCTTAAAACCAACATGAACTAATTACTTCATCTTAGCAACATAATTTAAAAAATTATTCTAAACCTTCTCTTTCTTATCAACACAAATTCCAATGCACTTTGGTTCCTTCTAAGGACCTTCTTCAACACTATGCACTTATTTCTAACAACCATATTATGGGTTATGATGAGTGGGATCCCATCATGGAAATTTCTAATCTCCAATCTCAAATTCCATTCCTTGAGCTTATGAGGACCTTTTCACATCATCAAAACCATCTTATGTAGATCTTATTTGAAATTAACATCCCTCATCCTCCTCTAGTAGGACATGAAACAACATTATCTGGATATGAAGATAGCATATTATATCAAAGTGATGAGATGTCCATCCATGTTGATGAAATAATGGACACTTTTCATTCCTTAAAATTTCCTATCACCTCTATGATTCTCAATGAGATTTTACTTCGTGTAGATGATCCTCCTCTATTAATTAGTGTCCAAATTGGTGATATCCAAATCAAGAATGCCTTGATTGATAAAGGTTATGACACTTATGTTGCCTCTCTCAATTTTATAAAATCCCTTGGATATTTTGAATGCAATCTCAAGTCCACATGTAATACATGTTAAGGATATGATCAAAGGTCCCAAGAAAGCAAATGGCTCAATACTCAAACATAATGCTGAAGTGGTGCACTAGATGGAATGAAGGTCATCAAATACAAATGCACTTAGTGGACTTAAAACTCTCAATAAAACTCAAATCTGTATGAGTGGTCTAAATCCACTACTTGATTAAAAAAAATTTGATAGTGGAATTCATCATAATAGCTCTTATGAATAAAGACTATCAAAAGTGTTGATAGTGTAAAATAATTCACCAACTTAATTTGATCTACTGCCAGAAGATGTTGTGTACCAATGGTTAGCAAGGAACATGATATATGAAGAAGTAAGATCTGCACCATACCCTCCCACACTGTTGATTAGGTAGAGTGATGCAAAAAATATCTGTATGAGTGGACTAAATCCACTACTCAAACACTAACATGCTAACACTATATTTACCAGAATAGCTACTCTTCAAAAGGAAATCAAGCTCCATAAAAAATCTGAAGAAGACTGTCAACTATAAAAAAAATTGAACTTAAAGAACAAATATATCTCAAGAAAATCACCCTGGTAGTGATGGGATAGTCATCAACTAAAAATTAAGTGCTCAACATAGAGCATACAAACATGAATAAAAAGACTCCATGACTCTCAGTGTGACCATAATAAAATATCCCATATAATTAAAAACACCAGATGATGCATAAAACCTAGAATATGATCAATTTATAGAAGATGCCATCAAGAACAAGAGAGTTTCATATAAAAAAGGGAGCAATGTGCAACAAAAAATCATAATCAAGAATGTAGGATGTCAGACTCTGCCAAAAATGCATTCATGAGTACAAAAATGGCATAAAAAAATAATGCACACTCAAAAAATGGGATATCAAACTCTACCAAAAAAACATCCATGAGTGCAAGAGATGGTGAGATCCATACAATGTGGATAAATAAGGATGAAAAAAGAGTTTGTTTCCTTGTGAGGGGGTTTGGCCACCTACCAAAATGTGTCTCACCCTCTGATCTTTGACACTCAAGATCAGAAATATGGATAAGCAATCATTAAAATCTCTTTTACAATATTATTTTTAAGAAAAAACATTAAAAATAATATCCTCCATTGATGAAATCTACAAAGAAGGATAAACCCCATTTCACAATGTTTTTCCTCAATTTTAATCATGCACCAAAAAAACAAGGTTTGCACCACCTCATAATAATGTCAATAAATGACATTAAAAATAAATTTCCTTTAGATTTTTTATAAAAAAAATTAAGAATCACTTTTAATTAGATCCACCTTTGATAAAAAAACAAAAAAGACCACTCCAATAAAATGAGACACCAAATCCCCCCCTTGGATTTGTTTTATAGCGAGGCTTGACCCCTTAATCATCCTCCACCAAAAGAAATCCCTCCACCACTTAAAAAACAACACCTTTTAATAATATTTTCCCCCAAAATGGTTCTTTGGTGCTATCAAGTTCCTCAAACCCAATAATTCCATAAATTGAGGGCTTTACCTCAAAATCAAATACAGACTAGGCTATCACTTTGAATTTATAAACTGCAAACATGATCAATGAGAAGATGGTTACACAAGGACAGGTTGTGGATGGAGTTTTGGTTGGTGTGGAGCTCAGTGAAAGAGGATTTTTGGTGGTGAGATGGTATGGATTTAGAGATTTGATCAAAGGCCTTTGATTAGGCGGCAAGGAACAAAAAACTCTATGGCCTTCAAATCCTCATTAAGGCACATCTTCATTCAAAATTTCCAAGTTTCCAATACTTTGATGGTGTAAATACATCAAAACATCAAAAATTATGCCATGCCATAGGTATAAGGCTAAATATCTTTCTATGAATGCCAAAAATAGCCATTATGTAATTTAAGTGATATGAAAAAATGCCATGCAATGCACAACAAGTGTTATGCAGTCTAAGCATCCTTCAAAGGAGAATGATAGCAGGTAGGAGATTATCAAAAAGATCTACCCAACCAATGCAATGCCAAAATTCCAATCACTAGTTCAGGTAGCTTTCAATGCTATTCAAAATAAATATTTAAACCTACCAATTAAAGGGTGAGGTGAGTTAGGTGTTCATTATCACTAGTGATGGGACAATCCACTAATCAATTAATAACTACAACTACAAGGAGAGGCAAAGAAATCACAACTAGGAAACAAACTTCTAACACCACAAAGATAGTCAACATATAGTGGTTGGTAGCCTATATCATCACGACTGGTAAAGCCAAAAAAATAGGATCCAATATCTAATGTCCAATTCCATGAATAAATATTTGGAAGCATTTTTACTTATTTTATGTCCTATGATTAGGAATAGAAGTAGGAAAACTTGAGGATGGGTGTGGTGATACAACTATTGGATATGTCATTTCCTAGAGAAACTAAGAATGGCTATGACATGATGTGCTAGGATTTGTATTCAATATTCAGAAATAGGGCCATGGAGGTGGATAGAACGTGCTTTGGAGACACTAGATATTGTCATCTTAATGAAAGAGCCAATGTTGTAAACACTGTGAGATGATACATCTTGAAGCAGCATAAACAATAGCTGTATAGTATGGTATGGCTAATAATTTCCAAAATTAGACCAAAAAAACTCTTAAACCATAAAATTTTGACTCTGATAAGTTGAATGCTTTGTAGAAAAGTATGAAGCCCTTAATAAAATAAAAATGTTTGTATATAATTTTCAAATCTGATCTGATTAATAGATGAAATCCATGTAGAGGGGCTGAGCAATGGCTATAAGAGGGTGCTCTGATACCATGTTGGAATTCATATTGAACTCATAACCAGCAAGATATCTCCTAAAAACCATTACCATAGAGTAGTCATCTCAGACATTATGCATAAACGAGTCTCTATATTATTTTCTCAAAATAATAATACAAACATCCATAAATATCTCTCTCCACTAGTCTAATATAAGCATAGGAAGTACCTAATAAATAGGCATAATAGTTTTTTTTTCAAACAAATAATTTTTTATGTGAAACTAATATTATTTATTATAGAATTTTTACATGCATAAAATCAATGTGCAAATATTCGATACATACCAACTAATTAACCAACTCCCAATAAAGAACTCATGAATGAGTGTGAATGCTTACTCTAAAAAATTCCTCTTTTAGGTTGTGTATGGCTTCCTATTACCATCTCACCTGTCATCATTCATGTGAAGGTGATGACCTTTAACTTCCCTCTATCTTATAACATCTCACTTGGTAGGCCGTGGACTCACCGTATGAGAACTATTGATTCTTCTACCTACCAATGCATTAAATTCCATCACAATAGATCCATATATAGGATTTAGGGTGACACTAACCCTTGGAATTTTGAATAATTCCAAGACCATGGTGTCTTCAAGATTCCTACTCTTGAACCTTTGTCATGTGTTCCATTGTGTGAGTCTCAATAATTTAACTTTATCATCAATTCCACTCAAGCTTACAACGGTCATACTAAACTCATAGAGAATATTCCTCCTAACCTCTTAGATTATAATGATGATGAACCTAATGAGATCAACCTAAAAATTAAAGTTTATGATCTCTCACCACATCTCATCTCTCAACTTCTTGCTTCTTTGTAGCCTCATTCTTGCAAACCTGCTTGAGATGATATTCTTGTTGTCTTGACTAAGAATTGACATTATATTCATCACACTTCATCAGATGACAAAGTCATCTCTACATACATCATTGATCTTCACACACCTGACTATGATGATGGTTATTCCTTAGATGATCTATTATTGGGTGGTATTGTTCAGGCTCGTGATGTTAAGATTATACATTATCATTCTTCTTTGCTTTAGTATTTTTGTGTATCTTCCCATATTACATAATTTATAATTCCTAATTTTATTATTTTTCCTCTTTATCATAGGGTATATATGGTTTTGATACCTCCTATCAGGATCTAACAAGATACAATTGATTACTTTTGTGTAAGCAACTAAACACGGAATTAAACCAGAATAATAAGCAACTAGAAATCAGAATCAACAAAGAACATGAGATACAAGAAACAATGAAAACTTGTATTAAACTCTTATCAGAAGGAAATACAATTGAATAAATATCTCTTTCTTCCACACCTCTTAGATGTACAGATCTCTTTCCTTCAATAATTCTCTCTATCAATTACAAACACAATTCAGCTACTTGAATTGTCTCACCCTTTTTTTCATACACTTCAAGCTATGAAGATCTATCCCTATTATATAAAATTAAGGATCATGAGCTATGCATTCTCAACCATTAGATACACCTCTTAATCAAGGGTTCAAATTAGTCCTGCCAAAAATAGAAATGCAGACTTACAACTAACAACTAAACTAATCATGCAAACAATCTATTCATCCCACGAAAATAGACTTCTAGAACACACAGGTGACCGACATCGTTCCTTGTTTGCCTGCATATGACCAACATCAGTCGATCCATAACTGACATCAGTAGCCTCAAGTCGATCCCTGACCGATGTCAGTGGCTGTGTAAAACCAACAACCTTTGCATTCGCTCATTGGTGAAGCTTTTAGCTCCACAACTCAACAATCTCCCAATTGGAGATAAACAATTGCACCTGTCCCTGTACAGCAACATCCTCTATCTTGTCTCCATCTTCAAGCTCAATCTTGAAGACCAACAAAAGTTGAATGAAGATTCAACTTCTCCTTTGTTATTAGCTTTGTTAACATATCAACAAGGTTCTTATTTGTATGGATCTTTTCTAGCTTCAACTCACCATCCTCCAATACCTGTCTAATGAAGTGGTACCTAAGCTGTATATGTTTGGTTCTTGAATGAAAGGCTGAATTCTTTGCCAAATGAATTGCACTCTAACTATCACTGTATAATATACAACTCTCTTGCTCCTTTCCAAACTCTTCCATGAACTATGTCATCCATATCATCTCCTTGCTAGCCTCTGTGACTACAATGTATTCTGCCTCTGTAGTAGACAAGGCAACAACCTTCTGCAACTTTTAAATCCAACTAACTGCCATTCCACCAATAGTGAAGACATATCCTATGGTGCTTCTCCTACCATCCAAGTCACCTGCCATATCCTCATCTACATAACCATGTAGAGAAGTGTTTGACCCTCCATAGCATAAATGCCTACTATTGGTCCCTCTCAGATATCAGAGAATCCACTGAACTGATTTCCAGTGTTCCTTCCCTGGATTGGCCATGCACTTGCTGACAACTCTCACTACTTGGGCAATATCAAGTCTAGTACATACCATTACATACATTAATCTCCCAACTGTGAAAGGATATGGAACTCTACTCATGTACTCAACCTCATCATGTGATTTAGGACACTGTTCTTTGCTCAACTTGAAGTGTCCAGCCATAGGTGTGCTTACCGGTTTTGCATCCTGCATATTGAACCTTTCCAACACCTTGTTCACATAATCCTCTTGAGATAAAATCAAACTATGATTTTTCCTGTCTCTCTTGATACTCATGCCAAGGATTTTATTTTTTGCTCCCAAATCCTTCATGGCAAATGTGTGAGCTAATTTTACCTTAAGCTCAAAAATATCCTACATGTGTGAACCTATAACAAGCATATCATATACATACATCAATAAGATAATATATCTACCATTATCCAATCTCTTAAAATAAACACAATGGTCAGATTGACATCTACTGAAACCATGCTCAGTCATAAACATGTCAAACCTCAAATACCATTGTCTAGGAGCTTGCTTAAGACCATATAAGCTTTTCTTCAACCTGCACACAAGCTTCTCCTTACCTTTGACCTCAAAACCTTCTGGCTATTCCATATATATTTCTTCATCCAAATATCCATGAAGAAACATTGTCTTAACATCAAGCTGCTCAAGATGCAAATCCTCAATAGCAACTAAAGACAATATAGTCTGAATAGAAGTCATTTTTACTACACGAGAAAAAAATTCACCAAAATCAATACCTGGTTTCTGTGCAAATCCCTTTACTACCAACCTGGCCTTATGTCTCATCTATCCATTCTCACCTTCCTTTAACCTATAAACCCATTTATGTTTTAGTGTTCTCTTTCTTGCTAGCAACTCAACCAAATCCCACGTTTGGCTCTCTTTCAAGGAATCAATCTCCTCATTCATGCCAAGCTCCCACTATTTCTAGGTTTCTACCTGCATTGCTTCATCAAAAGTATTTGGTTCTCCACTATCAGTGAGCAACAAGTAGAATAATGAAGGGGAATATCGAATTGGAGGTTTACTTACCCTTTCTGACCTCCTCCTAGGCATTTGAGACTCATTCACTACTTGTTGTCTACCCAAATTCTCTGTCAGTGACTGATCTCAGTCATCTCCAAGTTTGTACTTGACCAACATCAGTTTTACCAGACTGACATCGATTCCTACCTGACCGACGTCGGTCACTATCTGACCGACATCAATTCCTGTATGACCAACATCAGTTCTTGCCTGACCAACATCAATGTCTGTGTTTTCTTGAATGTGAAAATTCTTTCCTGTGAGCTCATTTTGGATCATCACCTCATCCAATTCAACATTGCCCTACTTAGAATTCTTCAGCTTCTTGAGCTGATCACTGTACATAACCTTCTCATTGAACACAACATCATAGCTTCTAATTATTTTGTTAGTTCCTAGATTCCACAACCAGAATCTGAAATCTCCAGAGCCATAACCAATAAAAGTGCACCTCATAAACTTAGCATCTAGCTTCTTTTTATTTTCTTTATCAACGTGCACAAAAGCTTCAGAACCAAAAACTCTGAGAAATGAAAGATCTACCTTTTTACCTATCCAAGCCTCTTCTAGAATTCCACCATCCAGAGTAGTAGAGGGTCCTTTGTTAATCAGGTAAACTATAGTATCTACAGCTTCTGCCCAGAACTGTAAGGGCAAACTAGCATGCAACCTCATACTCTGTGCACGCTCCAAAATTGTTCTATTCATCCTTTCAGCAACTCCATTTTACTGAGGTTTCCTTGGAACCATCCTTTCCCTATGTATTCCATTCATAGAATAGTATCTGTTGAACTTATAACTGCAGTACTCACCACCATTGTCAGATCTAAGACACTTCAATCTCAAACCTATTTCATTCTCAACCAAAGCTTTCCATTTCATAAATGTGTCAAAAACATCAGATTTGTTCTTTATGCAATAAACACATACCTTTCTTGTAGCATCATTAATGAAAGAAACATAATACTGTGATCCTCCAATAGAAGCTACTTGAGCTAGTCCCCACACATCTGTGTGAACAAGCTCTAACTTGTGCTTCTTCTTTGTTGACCCAGTTTTGAGAAATCTCACTCTCTTCTGTTTCCCAAAAATAAAATGCTCACAGAAATCTAGATCTATGCTTTTCAAATCAAAAAGCTTACCTTTTGACTTAAGAACTTTCATTCCCTTCTCACTCATGTGGCCAAGCCTACAGTGCCACAACTTTGCATCCACATCTGAAGTAGATAAAACAGAAGGAGAATAATTAGTAATGCAATTACATAAATAGAGAGTACCTACTCTCTTACCTCTGGCTAATACAAGTGCACCCTTGGTAACCTTCCAAGATTCAGCTGTGAGAGTTACTGTACAACCCTCATCCCCCAACTTTCCTATAGAAATAAAATTCCTCTTCAGTATGGGTACATGCATGACATCCCTCAACTCCCATGTGTTTTCATTCTACAATTTCAGCTGCACTTTTCCTTTGCCAACAATTTTACAAGGCTCATCATCCCCTAAATAAACTTTTCCAAAATCTCCCTGGACATAATCATTGAAAAATTATCTATTTGGGGTAGCATGAAAAGAGGCACCAGAATCTACAACCCAAGATTTTATTCTAGCATCCAAAGAAAGTGTAATAGCATCTTGTGCAACAATACCTGCAACTTTTTCTTCTTCTTTACCTTCATGCTGATTTTCTTCTTTAACTGGCAACCAACAATCTTTCTTTGCATGCCCTATCTTTCCATAATTCTAGTAGGTTATCCTTCTTTTTCTGGATTTGGATCTACCTCTCATCTTTGACTTAGACCTTGATCTCCCTTGCTTGCGCTTCTCTTTTTTCCTTCCCCTACTTTCAATACTTAAAGCATTACCTAATGTTTCCCCTGTGCTTTTTCTGCGAGTTTCCTCATTCAAGATTACACTAACAACATCATCTACTTTCAAGATATTTTTAGCAGATGCAGTATTACTAACTGCCATTACTAAACTATGCCAACTTTTAGGTAAAGATCATAAAATTAAGAGAGCCTTAATTTCATCATCAAAAACTATTTTGACTAAATTTCACTGATTTACTATTGCATGGAAATCATTTAGATGACTAGATATAGATCCACCTTCCTGCATTTGCAAATTAAATAATTGCTTCATAAGATATACCTTATTCAAAGCTGAGGGCTTTTCATATCAATTTGCCAAAGTATCCATTAACTCTACTATTGTCTTTGCCTGTGACAAGTTGGAAATCACAAAAGATGCCAGGCTCAACCTTATGGATCCCAGAGCCTTTCTATCAAGAACATTCCATTCTTCATCTTGCATATTTGTGGGCTTACTTGAAACCCCACCCAACGGTAAGTATAGATATTTCTGATATAGATAATCTTTTATCTTCATCCTCCATAATTGATAATTCTTGCCATTAAACTTCTCCATTCTCAGTTTACTTTCTTCTACCATTTCTATACTCCCACTCAAACAAAAACCCCTGTGAGTGACCTGTAATCAATACACACTAAATAGATCTGAAACCACTTGTTAGTGAACCCAAGCTCTGATACCACTTGTCAGTTGGTATCACTTGGTGTACTTGGCTCTGATACCACTCGTTAGGATCTAAAAAGATATAATTGATTACTTTTGTGTAAGCAACTAAACACAAAATTAAACCAGAATAATAAGCAACTAGAAATCAGAATTAACAAAGAACATGAGATACAAGAAATAATGAAAACTTGTATTAAACTCTTCTCAGAAGGAAATAAAATTGAAGAAATCTCTCTTTCTTCCACACCTCTCAGATGTATAGATCTCTTTCCCTCAAGAGTTCTCTCTATCAATTACAAACACAATTCAGCTACTTGAATTGTCTCGCCCTTTTTTTCATACACTTCAAGCTATGAAGATCTATCCTTATTATATAGAATTAGGGATCATGAGCTATGCATTCTCAACCATCAGATACACCTCTTAATCAAAGGTTTAAATCAGTCTTGCCAAAAATAGAAATGTAAACTTACAACTAATAACTAAACTAATCATGCAAACAATCTGTTCATCCCATGAAAATAGACTTCTAGAATGCACAGGTGACCGACGTCGGTCCCTATCTACCTACATATGACTGACGTCGACCGATCCATAACTAACATCAATAACCTCTAGTCGATCCCTGACCGACGTCGGTGATTGTGTAAAACCAGCAACCTTTGCATTCACTCATTGGTGAAGCTTTTAGCTCCATAACTCAACACCTCCAATTTCTAATTAACCTTTAAGAGTATGCTCATGGATCATGTTATGACTAGGCCTTACCACTTTTCTAAGTACCTTGAATATTATATCTTGCTTATCCATGAGATGCGTGTAACCCTTCTTTGGCCCTTTTTAGACCCTACCCTTCCCTCATTAGATATTTATATAGTTGATCCCATTTACTCTCCTACTATAGTTAAGCCCATTCTTAATTCTACTTTAGTTGAGTATCTCCCTGCTTTTGATTCCATTGCTCCTTCCATTGTGCCCAGTCCCATTTCTTCCCCACCATCACCTTCTCTTGGTGATGGTTTTCTTCCTTTACCTCACATGGATTTGTTTCCCAAAAAATGGGACAATGAGCTTTCACAAGCTTCTTCCACTCCTATTACACCTCTTTCCATGAGTACTTATACTAAGCTTACTCATAGGTGTATTTGTTGCTTCCATGACATTGATAACCATTCTTCCATGCATTATCACAAGCTGCAACAATATATCAATACTTTACATCCTTCTACCTCTTAATCCTTAGAAAAGTCATACCTCCCACAAAGGTACTACCTGAGTATATGCCTAAGTATGGAGAGTTGTATTATCTTTGGCACCAATAAACACCTTAAAGATCACCTTATAACTATTCTTGCCCCTTCTTCTATTCTTCCCACATGTCGTTATCTCAAGAAGGTTCCCCCTTCTTCCCCTATGGTTCCACCTCATATGGTTCCATCCCCTCCTATGGTCCCTTTTTCACCTCCTATTTCTCTACCCATTACTCCTTCACCTGTAAACCTTCCCTTAGCTTTGGATCCCTTTCCACTTGTGAATCCCTCACCTGTAGATCCTTCCCCACCAGTGATTCCTACATCTCCCATAGAGTCCACTCCCATGCATTCTTATGAGAATCTATTGACTGATATCCCTCATTAGAATGATCCATCCATCATTCCTACATTTTCTATTGAGGAGATAGACATGAAGTATTTTCTTAGTTTTTGCTGAAGATAGATGAGATATTAGCAATTTTTCACCTCCAACTTCAAAAAAATATATTAGATGTTTTGGATAATGTATGTGGGAAAATCTATCAGTATTTATGAACACATGTATGGTGTTATTTACATTTTCATTTGGATTGGATGTGTAATCCAATATTATATTTATCTATTTGTTATATTATTTGACACTGTGTCAAAATTCTTATTTATCTTACATGGTGACTTGACTTTTGCACTCTATATTACTTATACTATCATTTATGTTTGCATATAGATGTCTTCTTTATCATTGCTTTCTTTTTCTCTTGATTTTATTTCTTAAAAATTCTCCTTTATTTTCTCTTCATAATTGTTTGCTTTCTTATCTTTTTTCTTTCATGGCTAATTGTCATTGTGACTTGGTTATACACACCCGGTTCCCTTTAGTCATTCCCTCTTTATTGTGTGATTAACCAATAAAAAATTAATCTCATTATAAACTCATTACATCAGTCTAATTTGGGATCTCATTTTTCCCTTTATTCCCTATTCAAAAACTAAGCATATACATGGTTGAGATTTGAGATAACATGCTAGTTAATTATTAAGCCTAATTGTTCTAGTCAATCTTGTCTTTGGTCACTTAGCTTCCTTTAGCCTAAGCCTATAGCTCATTTGTGTGTATCACTCTATCTCTCATGATTGGTCATTATAATTTTATATGGAAGAGGAATTTTAAAAATATTTAAAAACATTCAAAATCCAAAATCATTTAACAAAATTTAATGATACAAAAGGAATAAACATTAAAAAATTCTTGAAAGTCCAATCACACTAAAATATGTGATTTAAAGCACATCTGCTTCTTCTAGTTGAATCTCAAACTCCACAGTTGGCTTCATAATAGAGCTGAGGTCCATTGGGGTTTGGTAGGCCAGTAGATTGGAAAAGGAGAATAAATTTTTTTGTAGTGCTACCTACTTTCTCACATAATTACCTGATCTTTGTAGTAGACTGACTACTCTATAAGGGGTCCTGAGGAATGGGGAACACATCATGGGAAGGTATGTCCATTTTAATTTTCATTTACTAATCTACCTTCATGATTTGATCTTAGTAACACACTTATTTTCCTACATAACTTTGTGTCCATAACAAACAAGTTTCCTTTGTACATTGATGGTCATTAGTCACTTAGTACCTTCTCATGTCCTTAGAATGCCTCCTATCTCCTAAGGTATTCTCATAAGATGCCTAAGTTATGATTTTTACATTCCATTTTTCACTCTTGACATTCCTCATATTTCCTCTTGATAAATATTATTTTGTTCATTGATCACTCCCTTAGGGATTCCATTTGTGGGTTGCATTGTAAGACCATGGATAGGACCTAGTCTTCCTCATAAATTACCAAAATTTGACATTCATACTACCAAAATCACTTATTACTAGATTTTCACATTTATTCCAACTCATTCATGTTCCCTTTGTGATTTTAAATGTAAGACCATGGATAGGACTTGGAATTCCTCACAAAATTTTCCAATAATCCTAGTCACAATCAAAATTACATGTGTCAAATATGAGATAAGATGTGTTTGATTATGAAGTTACACGTCATTTACATGCTTCCCAACTTGATTTATTATGTTTTATGCTTACTTCATTTTCTATTTTTCTTTTATCTTCTTATTTTCCAATTGCATGTAAGAATCCAACCATTTCTTGAATTTTTCATACTTCCCAGCTTGAATTAGTGTGATAAATTTAAGACCAAATTTTGCCAATTTTGTTTTTCTCTTGTACTTTCCAACATGATTTAGTATGATTGATTGACTTAATTGATTTTTTTTTTATACCATTTTTTCTTTCACGTGCTTTCCACTTTATTACATTACTTTCATACTTCCCAACGTGATTTAGTGTGATTTTGCTTATTTTAATTTGAATTTTCGGTTTTAAAAAACAAACTTTTTACCATCTTGATTTACCAACCTTTTATTTATTTATACTTATAAATTTTCTTGTTATTACACATTTCCCAACATGAAATAGTGTTTAGTACATTTTTTATTGATTATATTTTACCAATTCCTTTTTGCCTATTTATTTTTAACCATGCATGTGTTCTACATAATGTTATAAAAAAACCACAACTCATATATTTCCCATAGCATATACAACAAATAACTAAATACAAGTTCTAGAAATAAATATATCTAGGAATCTACAACCACAACTATAATTCAAACATATATAATCAATAATCCAAATCCCAAAATGAGACATATATATATATATATATATATATATATATATATATATATATATATATATATATATATATATATCATGAGTTTTAATATAAAAATATATCCATATACAAAGCTCCATCTCTATGGTTGGGCCACATCCTACCCATCTCATGGCCTAGCAACGCTGCCCATAGATGCCTCAGTTTAACTCCTCTGAATAGAATATTGTAAAGAGGTTATTCAACATCTCAATATAGATACCTACCCCTGTAGATGAGCCACTTAATCCAACACTTGTGCCAACTTAGCCAGTGGCATTAGATGTGTGTCTCTCTCCTATTCCTATACCTATGTCATATGGGTCAATATTGTTACATGTGTCACTCTTTCCTAGGTGTGTACATGGCCCATCTATGTCATGTTAGCTACATACATAGTTCTATCCTTATCCAGGGCATACCATACCCATGCCTCTCCTGTACTCACCTTTATCAGTGGTTACATCCCCTCTCTATGCATTCATAACTACATCATGGACTCTCTAATTAATCTAAACTAGATTACTTGAGTTGGGGTAGATGGAACCCTAGGATCCTCAAGTGTAGTAGGGTCATATGGCATTAGCACCTCATCTAGGATATCATTGAGTGCTCCCCTCACTAGGGATCCCTATTTCATCTCATTATCCTCTTCCACACCTAAAAAAACCAAACTAGATAGATATTATATCACTGATATATCTCTAAATCTATCTATCTTTAATCTATATCAAATAAACTTAAGTAAAAAAATTAACCATATTTTATTACCTATCTATGTCAGCCACTATTGTCTTGCCATCTACATGCCTATCAAGTATGGTCTTCCCATCAATACATCCTCTAAGAAACTCATCTATAGATCTCTCCCTAAAATTAAATCTTAGTGTCATCACTCATACCCATCTCAAGATATGCTTGAGTGGTCTCTCTATAGCCCATCTCTGACCTAGCCTACCTAATGGGTCATTTGAGATGTCTAATGTCTCTGTTCTCTCCTTCTCCTACTTCCTCCATCAATATCATGTCCATAGTAATCATTTTTCCTCCTATTGTAGATTTGGTGGTAGAACCTCTAGTACTCCTACCTCCTCATCCATCTCCTCCCACTCTATTACCCATCATGCCTGACCTATCCATAGTCTCTCACACCATGGCCTAAGCATCAACCTAGCAACTAGTGGCCCTAATCCTCCTCTTCCCCATAGATCTCTCACATATTGGGCCCAAAATGTGGGCACCACTCTTGATACCACCAGGTGAGGCAATCTCATCTACCATGGTATACATACCACTAAATGCAGTTCCATCTACTAGGTATAGTGCCCTATCACCTCTATCTATGCCAAATCTAGTGCCAATGTCTCCCAACTAAGCCATATCATAGTGATGTGTTCATATGACTGCCATACAATATTTTCTCATCTCACCATTTATAGTGCTAGCACATGGGGCACATCCCATGCTACTTGGTCTTATCTCCATCTTTTAATCTGAGGTAACCTATCATAGACCACATGGGGTAACCCAACTAATTAATACATGGGGAACCTCTTATATATCCATGATGTCACTACTATAATAGATCCCATTAAATTATTCCCTCTGGATAAAACTCCATACATGTCAAGTATGAGTTTTACCTAGATGATAGATCCCAAGTCATATAATACCCTCTGCTCTAATATCATCTAGCTTAAGGCTATCACAAATAATGGTACCTTACCATCCAACTTATGGCACATCACCTGTGTTATCATAAATCCTATCACAGCCTTTTGGATATCTAGAATCTACAATGTATATACATAGAACATGTTCACTCTCAATCTAGGGTGTATCATCTTTAAGCCCATCACCCATATAGCTAAGTCTTTCCTCTCCTCATCATGATCTGGTACCCCCATGATAATGGGTATACCTACTATGGGTAGTCCTAGGATGGCATACACATTTTATAAGGTGATAACCACCTCTATGTTATCCTCTTCCACCTCCCACCTGAAGGTGTTAGTCAATCATTCTTAGGCTCTAGGTACATGACTAACAAATCTAAACTAAGTGGTATCCTACACACATCTACTATGTATCTTAGGCCTAATGAGATCAATCTAGTTTTATCCTCTATAGACAAGAACTCTAATAAGTTTGAGATCCATGATGCATCCACTAACTACCAATATCTAAGATGTCACTTCAACCATAAAACAATAAAAGATGTATTAGATCCTCCATGTCATGTATAGTTAAAATACATTATTTTAAAATTTTAATTAAAAATAATCCTAATTTTCTTTAATTTATTCATTTTTAATCAATTTAACCTATTTTTAGCCTACTCAGCCCTTCTAGCCCATAGCCATCGATTATGGGCCTTTCTAGCACTCTTTTGGCCTTTTACACATATTTTTGTACTATTTTGGTCCCTTTGTCAAATATTTCAATAGCATATAAATAACACAGTAATAATGAATTCTCTGAGAAGAGATGTAGTATTACTCAAGATCGCAATACAAATATATGCTTATCTCTGGGAAGAGATGTCTGTCTTCACATTTTGGGTTACCTCTTCATTTATACACATTTTGAAAGCATGGAGAGGATGTGGAAGGTCACCAATCTCAAGGGAGATTAAGTGGTTCAACTTCCAAGATTTAAAATAATACAAAATTTGAGGAATTACTATTTTTAGAAACTTACTATTTTTAGACTGCACTACTAAAATTGAAATTTGGGGCACTTCTATTGGGTTTTCAAGGGTAAAAATTCATTGAGAAAATCTCATGCCATATCATGATTTTCTCCTCATTCTTATCTTTCCAACGGTTCAAATGGTGAGTCGGTTTGAGCTACGGTGCAAAAGTTATGGCTTCCGAAAGTTTTGTCATCAATTGGGGTAGAACTGTCACCTGAATTGTCACCTAAATTGTTGCCCAGATCAACTAGTTTGACCAAAATTTCCTTATTTTTACCTAGTTGACTTCATAAATTAATTCAAACCCTCTATCTTTCCCCTATTAGTACTAAGTTATCACAGTGAATTTTTATAATATGTTGGCAATAATGTACTAGGTCAGTAGTCTGGAAAACAAACTACGTCAACACATACCTACTAGGTTGATAGTATGTATTTTACCAAGTTTTGGCATACTAGGTCAATTGGGTGGACCTAGTTTTTTTCACCTATCAATCCCTTACATTTTATGAAATAAATGTCATCTAGTAGTTATTTCCCCAAACCCTTCAAGCACATTTATTTAAATGGTTTTTACTAACCTTAGCATCTATTTTGCATTCATTTTGATTCTAGAAATGTGTTAAATTAAAAATTTATAAAATACACTTAAAATCATTAAAATATTCAAAAATTAGCTTGAGATTCTTAGTTGGCTACCTATAGTACACCCGTTCCCATTGTTGGGGGTCCCTCTCAGCTAGCTTGTCATCTCCTTGCCATCCTAGCTTGTTTGGTCTTTTATAGCTCTTTTTCTCTCCTTCACAAGTCAAAAATAGAAAATGACTTCCCTTTGACCTTATTTAAACTTAATTTTCAAAAATATTAATATTTCAAATATATTTAATCATATTCCTTATTTTACCTATGTCTTTGTTTCTACTAATCTATTTTTTGAACCATAAAATGTTATGGAAACATGATGACATATATAATCTTTTCCATTACTATATACCTATCTTCCATTTTTAAAAATTTTTAGCTATTTTTTGCATTAATTTTTACAAGTTTGCCTATTGTTTTTCACATTGGACACCTTTAATTCTCTTGTATTCTACTTCTTTATCTCTAGCACTAATATAAGTAAAGGGATGCATTTTTCAATTTTATCCTTTCATTTATCTTATTTACTACTTACTACACTTGACTTAGCATCAACATTGTGTTATCATGTTCTATTCCTGAAGCACCGTCTTATGTTAAACTCACATGACACATGATGAGATTTGAGTAGGGCATATGTATACATAATATTTTCAAAATTTTATCTATTACCAAAACTTTGTATGTTGCAATAACCTATTGAGTCTCAATCTCTCTGACTACACACCATAAGGGGTGCACCAGGAAAGGGGTGGGTAGACCATTGGTGCTTCACAAGATTTTTATCCCTTTTGTAACTTGTTATCTACACACATGTCTCCTAAAAATATTATCCCTAAGCTTATTCTTCTATATTGTACCCTCTCTAGTCAATTTCTACATTTTATCCTCCTACTCCTCACATTAACCCCCCTTTTTTCATTCAGCTATATTAGGTCGACTGAGTCGACCCTATATAGTTTTGGGTAATTTTCACTTAGGAACTAGTTTGGCCTTTGGCTAACCTAGCTCATGACCTAGTGATTAATTATCCAAAATTATGCTAGGTTGACTAGGTTCACCCTATTGGCCAAGATTTTTAAAAGGGTTTAGGGTCAAATCCACCTATAGATACAAGTTTATTTCACCATTATTGAGAGAAGAGATGAATAATTGAGATATATTGTGCATCTACTTATTGACCATTCTACATGAAGATCAAAATTAAGGTTTCATACTTTATTTGGAGATACAGATATTATCTTGTGGAGAAGCCTTTTAGATACATTGATAGGTTGTGTAGCCTAGAGATTATTTATCCTTGTCATCCTTATATACCACAATAACCTCTTGTGAAGCATCTTGGCCAAGGGAGAGATTGAGGCTTAGTGGGTTCATCTTCAAAGGTAAGTATTCCTAACTTTGTTCCTCCTTTATAAGAGTAGATAGATATGCATTTGTACTTCTCTTCCATATATTAGGATTTTTTATACATTGATATGAGTATATGTCTTCTATGCATGTTTAAGTTTATTGTTTCTAACCTCCATTTTTTACCATAAGCTTTGGTGAGCACTAGATTAGATTTTATTTACTTTTTGTTAGTTTAGTGAGATATCAAAACAAAGTACTCCATTAGGGTTATTATGTGATTGTGCTTTATTGGAGGCTTTGGAACCCTCCCTATCATGGTGTATTATGGTAAGATATCCCCTAATCAAGTCTAGTGGATCCCCATATTCTTCATGTTCCCATTTAACAAATGTGTCCCCAATTGAAAGTGTATGATATGATCTATCTTCTCTAGGTTAGGATTGATGTATAGACATGATGCATTTTTTATTGCATACACCATCTTCCTTAGAAGAATAAAAATTTCTCATGAGCCTCAACCAATAAAAGTTCATACCATTGAAACTATTTGTCCTTCTTCCAAACCTTTCATATAGTTCCTTTACGAAGACATGATCAATGATGAAATTATCTTCCATGTCAATGATCTACCTCACTTTATCAAAATAGATATTAATACCACCCTGATTCACAAAGTGTTAATAGAGGAAGGGTCAAGAGTCAATGTGACATATCTTTGGATCATTAAACAACTTGGATATAATAAATATCATCCCAAGCAAACTAATTTAATATTTTGTGGATTCAACAAGACCAATCAAAAGTCACTTGGTTGTATTTGGATCCCTCTTACTATTAGACCCAAAAATATATGTACTAATATTATATTTATTAATTTACCATTATCTTATAATATACTCCTAGGACACCCATTGACTCACTGTATGAGTGTTATTATCTCTTTTAATAGCCAATGTATCAAGTTTATTCATAATGGAAAATAGTATAAACACGAGGCTAATCCTAACCCATGGAGTATTCGGTTTCCTAATCCTAAATATCCATCTTGGATTCCCACTATTACAAAAATTAATAGTTCACCTTTACCTAAATTTATTAATATGAATCCAGACTTGCAGGTCACTCTTGTTGATTCTAACTATGATGAGCCAAACGATTTAAAAAACACATGCAATACTACCAAGATACCTCACTACAATTTGGAGTGGCTTCCTCCTTCCTTGTTAGCTCATGATCATTCCATCCCTTTTATAGATTATATCACCTATTTCCATCCTCTATGTAATGTACATGAAGCATTTTACACTAAAGATAATTTCACTTGTAATGACTATGAAGTGGCTAAGCTATTTCAAGATCCTTTAACCATGTCACCTCATAAATTTAGTGATCTAGGTGTCTCACCTTCACATTTTAATTTATATAACCAAAAATTTATTATTTATACCACCTATTATTATAGATACATTATGGCCCAAGCTCAATCATGAGCCTTGGATGTTCAACATTATCAGAAAACCCTATCTAAAATACATGCTTTTAACTATGATGTTCATATAATTTCCATGAATATTGAGTTAGAAACTGAATTTTGGAAGCACAATCACTAAGATCAGGGGTGATTTAGTGTTTAAAAACTTTCTTTCAATTATAATTTAACATTATTTGAACCATGAAAGCAATATAGTGATATAGCAATGCATAAAGAATCATTCACATGAGCATGAAATAATAAAACACATATATGAGTGGGAAACCATGAAGGGAAATAAAACCCACTATGATATTTAAAAATTTAATAATTTACTATTAAATAAAATATCAAATTATATTTATCACCAACTAAAATTGGAGCACCAAACCCAATAAAGTCAAGCACCTACTTGCAAGGAAGCACTAACTCCCTAAGTGACTCAGCACCAATTCAACCACCTCATGATTTTTTTATCAAATTCACACCTTTGATATTTTTTTATCATTTATAAATCATTTTAAGACCTCCTTATTCTTAATGATGCAAGATTTTACTCACTTGTTTTGCATACTATACATAGGCCTAAATTGCCTTGTATATGTACTATTCTCATGGTCAGACACCACTTGGTCAAACACATACATTAAAAATAATAATTAAGACACATGATAGGTATTAATACATATTATTAACATGATTAAATCACAATTTTAACCCCTTTTGGTCTGCCATAACTGAATTAGGCCTTACTCCTCCTTTAGGTCTCATGGAGGCCTAATTGCATTAGGTATATCCTCTTAGCACTAAAACTTGATATTATTGGGCCCAAGTGGCCTTATCCAATAATTAAAAGTAAATAAATCAATTATAAAATTTATTTATTGATCTCATTCATGATTTATTAGACTTGTATCCTTAATTCATACCATGAAAGCTCCTTTAAGACAAACTACCTTATTAGGCTTGCGTACCTCAAAAGTCTATCTTATAATAATGAAGCTTAAACACCCTTAGGTTACTAAATTATGACATATGAAACATTTAAAAATATTATCCATGAACTTAGGGTCATAACCAAATTCTTGGGACACCTTCAATTAGGAGATAAAGGCTTAAGAACATCTCTGTAAATCGCTCACTTAGAACTGCCAATTCATCTTAAAAATCAATAATGATGAATTAGACTTCAAATTCCTATATAGAGATTTTTAATGACTAATAATTCATAAAAATGTTCCTATGATATATAAATAACATACTAAAATATTAAATTAATATGGTTTAATGGAAAATATTGGTCTTATAAACCAATTTCTTGACCTTATATCTCACAGTCCTATCTGAACCAAATAGGCCATTTTGTGAGAAAATTTTTCACCACATACATTAAACTTAAAAAATTATAAAAGAATGATATTGAATTATAATTCATAAAAAAATTATTTATGCACTTTATTTCATCAATATATCATGCACAAATCCTTAAATATATCTTTTCATCTCTACCTAGATTTTACACTATTCACACCATTAGGTCTATCTACATCTGGATTACTTGGATAACCAAATTAGAACACTTGAAGGATATAAAATATCCACAAATCATCATAGACATGAAAAATTAGTCTCTATCTTATTTTACCATCCATTTTATTTTCTTTTCCAATTCAAATTTTGAGAGCTATAATAACTTCTTGACAAATAGGCCTGTATCTATACATTTTATCTCTCATCTGACTAACCACCACCACCTAGAGGTACCTGAGAGAGTTGAATACATTATATAATATATTATATATAAATTTTAATTCATCCTATCCTAAGGTATTTTGAAAAAAATATTTCATTTTGGGTCCTTATTAGGGTTTTAGGAGGTTTAACATAGGTTTTGGTGTTAATGATTGTTCATAAAGGACTGCCACTTGAATTCAAAATTAATGCCTAGATATCCTAGATAGTACTCTTCCAAAATTGTGATTCAATAAATTTTCATGCTCACATGTGCATAATTTCCTTGAAATATGATCTTCATACCTCATTAGGCTAGGTAGGGTCTAAGAGTGGTCTAAGTGTAGATTTGGATTGAAGGTCCTACCCATATAGGTTCACCCTAAAACTCTCATGAATGCTTCTATACCTTAATTACATGATAAAATAGTGACATAAAACATTTTAATGCATGTTTTCATTCATTTTTCCATGTGCATACCTCTTTATGTCATGACTAGGCTTAGTACCTTCCATGTAGACATAAGACATTAGTTGCCTTCAAATTATCTCTTTCTCTGCTTAGTACCTTCCATGTAGACATAAGACATTAGTTGCCTTCAAATTATATCTTTATCTTTCTCTCATGACCACCACACTCTATCATGACAATAGTATTCCATTCACCTTTTCACATCACACATTACCAACTATCCTTAATCACCTTTGACATCAACCTTCACAAGATGTACCTTTGACATCAATGATAATACTCAATAATCTCCCTTTTTGTCATTAATGGAAACCACTCTCAAAAAATTATCTAAACAGGTTATTTATCCCCTATTCTAAACTTTCTCCCCCTTTGACATTAATGACAAAGAGGTGCCTTCAACTCCTTAGAACACATCTCTTGTAGCCATAAACTCAACACATAGTATTTTGAGTCTATGAAACATCATACAAACATGTTCCCCCTATCTCCATGCATACCTTCTCAGCACTAATAACCTACTCTTAGAGCTAATGAACCACCTAATTATCCCCTCCTAAGCACTTGAATTCCTTAGAGACTACTAGGGGTAATAATTACACCCAGTGCTTGTCTTAGATGTTCAAATGTTGTCTTTGGAATTGGCTTGGTTAGAATATATGAAATTTGATCCTTAGTAGATACATACTCAATTTTGACATTTTATTCACTTACCTATTCTCTTAAGAAATGATACCTAATGGGAATGTGCTTAGTCCTTGAGTGCATAACTGGGATCTTTGATACACTTATATCACTTGTATTATCACAAAACATAGGACTAGGACTATCATACTCCACTTTATAATCCTTTAAAGTTTTCCTCATCCATAAGAATTTAGTGCAACATGAAGTTGTTGTAATGTACTCAACCTCACAAGTAGAAAATGTCACTGATGTTATTTCTTTTTTATCCATGATACAAGGCACTCTCCTAAGAAGAAAGCTCCTCCACTAGAGCTCTTCCTATCATATAGACTTCCTACCTAGTCTGCATCTGTATAGGATGTCAAGTTAAAATCCTTTCTCCTTGGATACCACAACCAAAAATCCATAGTTCCCTTGAGATACTTAAGTTTCCTTTTGAATACTTACAAATGATTTTTTTTTGGGTCTGCTTGAAATCTTCCCACAAAGCCTACTGTTTACATGATATCATGTCTAGAGGCATCAGTGTATAACAAGCTTCCAATCATTGACCTATATGATGTATGGTTGACCTTTGGAGATTCATCCTCCTTTCTTAACTTAAACCCTATGATAATAGGTGTGCTAATTGCCTTGTAATAGTACATTCTAAAATTTCTTCAACATCTCTATTATGTAATTAACTTGTGAAATGAATATAAATTTTTTTTGTTAAATGATATGTAACCCAATGAAGAATGATAGTTATCCTAGCATGGACATCAAAAAATCCTTCTTCATCACATATGTAAAGGCCTTATTCATATTCTCATTGTTTCCACCAAATATTATATCATCCACATAGATAACCTCTATCAATTGATGATTATTTTGTGTCTTTATGTATAGATTACTATCTATAAATCTTCTCTTGAATACTTGGTCCAATAGGTACCTGTCCATTCTAACATACAAAAATCTAAGATCTTGATTTAAACCATAAAGATCCTTTTTCAATCTACATACATAGTCCTTATTACCTGATAATGAGAAACCCTCAATTTGTTCTATGTACACCTCCTCTTCCAAGTTCCCATTCAGAAAAGCTGATTTGACATCCATCTGGTATGCCTTGAACCCTTTGAATCTAACATATACTATAAATAATATGATATCCTCCAATATTGATACTAGAAAAAAGGTCTCCTCAAAATCTACCCCTTCTACTTATGCATACCAATGTAGCCTTATTCCTAATGACTTCTTCATCTTCATTTGAATTGTTCCTAAACACCCATTTTGTGCCAATGACATTCATGTATTTAGTCCTAGGAACTAGTTCCCAAGTCTCATTATTTTATATTTGGTCTAATTCTTCATTCATATCTGCTATCCAAAACTTGTCTTTAATTTCTTCTAAAAGGTTCTTATGTTCAATATTAGATAAAATAGAAACATTCTCTTAATTTAGGTTACTTACCAGTTCCCTCCTTGTTTTCATACTTGTATCCTTGTTACCAATGATTTTTTATTCAGGATGGTCTCTTTAAATATATCTTGAGGGACCTTTTAAATCTTGTCTTTCCTTAATTTCTTATTCTTCCTCATCTATCTCTATTGTTTCTTCTTCATTATTGAAATCCAAATTCTCGGATGCATCCTTTGACTGAGAGTGTGACTTCTTAAAACTTATCTCATCAATATTCACATCGGTGATTTCCACTATCTTTTTCAACCTCTTATTATAATATCTATAGCCTAAGATTATTGATGAGTATCCCAAGAATATTCCTTCATTAGACCTAGAATCAAACTTACCTAACTCTTCCTCATCTCTTTTGATGAAGCATTTTCTTCCAAACACTCTAAAGTGTTCCACATTTGTAGGTCTACCTTTTCATAGTTTATAAGGGGTTTTATTACCATTAATTTTTATCTATCCTATATTCAAAATGTAGAATATAGTGCTTATCACCTTTATCTATTATCCATCAGATAATATTAATTCATTTAGCATAGTACTTACCATTTCTTGAACTATCCTATTCTTTCTTTCCACTACCTCATTCTGTTGAGGTGTCTTAGTTGCTGAGTACTATCTCATTATCCCATCAACCTCATAAAATTAATAAAAATAATTGGACCAAAACTCTAATCTTTCAACAAATATTAAGAATTTGATCTTTCAATTCTTTTCATTCTCAACTAGAGCCTTGAATGACTTGATTTATCAAGAGCTTTTGACTTTTGTTTCAAGAATGCTACCCAAGTCATTCTTGTGTAGTCATATATGAGTAACATGAAATATATATCTCCTTGAATACTTTGGATTATTTTAGGTCCATAGAGATCAGTGTGTATTAACTATAAATTTCTTGTAGTAGAATACTCTTTATATTTGAACCTCTTTATATTACGCTTACCATCTTGAAATGCCTTGCAAAGTCTGTTTATAGGTTTTGTTATTTTAGGCATATTATTCATAAAATTCTTAGAGCTTATTTTGACCAAAATATCAAAGTTTATGTGACCCAACCTTATTTTCCATAACCAACATTCATTCATATTTCTCATAGATTATCTCTCCTTAATCTCATTCAAGACATATAGATTATTCTTCATCTTCTTAGCATTGGCAATTAGCCTTCTTGATTTGGATTTCCTTATATCACACCCTCTATCATGAAATCTTAGTGTGTGTCCTTGGTTGCACATGACTTACACTAAACAAGTTATGTTTTAATCCTTTCACATATAACCCATTATGTGTCTTGGTCTTCCCATTGTCCAAACTCAATATACCCTTGCCAACAATATTAGCAGTTATGTTATCTCCAAATCTCACTGTCCCTACAACATTATTATTCAATGAAATAAACTAGTTCTTATCCCATATGATGTGATTTGAGAAACCACTATCTATATACCATTTAATGCCTTCATCTTGTATGTGAAAGGCAGTCTGAGATAGAATAAATTATTCTTATTTAGTCTTCTGCTCTTCCTTCACCTTGTCTATGGGGTCTAAATTCTTGATCCACTTCTTAGTGGTATGACTATATAACATTTTTAATTAATTGATATTACTCATATGCCTCATATTTCAATACCTTAAATATGTCCTCTCTGATCACAATTATAGCAAAAAAAAATTCTTCTACTATTGAAATGAGCATTCATCCTATTCCTCTATGAGGAATTGATTCTATCATGATGTCTACAATCCATCACTCTATTTCCATATTGATTGCATGATAAATAGTAACCATTAAAAGGATTCACATACCTTGTTTGTATTATGTTGAATGATGCACCTCTACCTTTTTTGTCTCTTGGAGTCACATTCTTCTTGACTTGTTGGTGATCAATTTGAGTCTTAGATTTGAGATTTTTTGTATAGGTCTTTAGTCAATACCATCACCTATTGATAGTCGATTATCCTTTGAGGTTTGACTATCCTTATTTTATTTTTGGTCTTATTTGAACCCAAGACCTATTTTATCATGTGGAGACCTTTGACTATTCAAAATATCACCAATGAATTCAGTGCTCTTTTCAAATTTATGATGTGTCTTCAATTTAATTATTATCTATTCTAATTTTTCCTTTAAGGACTCTAATTCTATTCTATGTAGACACCTAAAAGTGGCCACCAATGACCTCCAATCAAGCTTTAAACCAATTTATATCAAATATCACAATTTGAACTAAAGACACTAAAACACGTTAAATGATTTGAATATTTCATATACAAGTGTCAATTTTGGCCAATGCATCCCTAAATAAGGCAATGCATTTTATGAGATATCTAATTTTGATTAGATCATTTCAAGTAAAAATGACATTTTCACACCTGGGTGCTTTGGATTACTATTTTCTACCAAATTTCTTGCATGAGACATGTGCCCTTTTGTGTTAGCAACATCCTAAATGGGATAATAGATCCAATGCATCTAACATCACCTTTCAATTCCAATCCAATCAAATTTTGAGCCAATAATACAACATTTTAACCAATTTGATTAATATGAGCACCAATTTCCAAGATTTGCACCAAAAGTGACTAATCATGTTTAAAGCTAATTAATTTGAATCAAGAGCTTAAATGGATTTTCCAAGAATGTTATTGATTATTTATTCATGGAAATTAATTATGAGTTTCTACATGACATCATTCTATGGTTTGGTATACACAAGCCATAAATGCCATAAATATCTAATTAAGCCCTTCCATGCCTTTTTAATGCCTCTATATCCCAAATATTTATGAGGGCATTTATTTATTTTAGCCTCCAAAATTGAATGGATTATTAACCACACATCTTTATCTTGAGATGGATGGTTCAGGTTTATTTTGATCAAATGAGAAAGTATATAAATAAAAGGCCTCACACTCATAATTTTAAGTTATCTTGGTGTAAGCTTATAATGCCCAAATTATTTCAAAATCCATTTGATATAGTGTTATTATGCCAAATTATTGAGAGAAGCCACAAGCCAAATCCATAAAGCTAATGGTGCCAAGAGGAGGTGGAGTTGTTATTTTCATATGCATGTTTGTTACTAGTTCCCCCAAATATCTAGGCTTAAGGTGTTAGCATTAGTGTGTTTTGTTTTTGGATTTGATTTCATACATTAACATGATACTAATATCTAGTTAATGGCTTCGTATGTTCACAAATGGCATGGCTAGTGGGACCCAACATATCCCATGTACTAATAATATCAATGTGCAAGTTTTAAATTAATATTTAGAGGCTTGAAATGTTTTTAAATCTATTTTCTAAATTTATTTAGCCCTATTTCATGTTCACAAATTTACATAGAGACCACTTAGGGTCAGGTGCAACCACTAACAGTTAGGTGCAACCATTAATGGTCAGGTGTAAATATTAATGATCAAGTTCAACCATCGATGGTATGATAGAACTACTAATGGTCAGGTCCAACCACTAATAGTTAGGTGGTAGAGAAAAACCCATTTAAAAAATGTCTTTTTTGAGCTTTTATTCAACTTGTTGCTAATAATTTGGATGTCTAAGTCTCTGGTCTAGTTTTATTTTATGATTTAAAAGCCTTATTTTTTAATATTTTTGTTCTAACAGGTTAATAAGTGTTATTTTTATCTAAGATGGTTGATGCCTTCAGGTTAATAGGTAACCATCGATGGTTTAGTTTTGACCGCTAATGGTTGGTAAAACATTAACCACTGATGGTTAGCAATAACCACCAATGGTCACTATGTTTTTTTTTCAAAAACACAAACCTGAGAGTTCAATTTTCAAAGTTAATTATTTAATTTTCAAAAGAGCTTCTAAGATAAACAATATTTTGACAATTTTCTTTCAAGACCAACTTAGAAAATCATCAAATCAAGATTAATTAGATTTTTTCAAACCTCTTTAGGATGCTTAGAAGGAATTAGGAATTTCCATTTGGTACTTAAAGGAAAATTTAGGTTGTTTACTTGAATAGTTTATAGTTGCTCTTTACAAGTTTTTATAACTTAAGGCTAAAGGGACAAACAACACCACCAAATCTTTCATTTTAGTGCTTTAAAATTGAACTCACTTCCAAGTTTTTATTTTATACAAGTTATTCATTGTTTGCTTAGTTTTCTTTTTTTTGGTAAAAAAAGGAAGTTTTGCATGTATGCTCTCCCCCCATCCCCTATAGGGAACTTGTGGGATCAAAAGCACCATCTTCATTAAAAAATTATACCTTAGTCCTTAGGAATAAAAGATATGTTTTGAAGGCTCTCTGTAATACCCACATGGCTTGGGTGATATAAAAACAACCATATAGCTCTTTTACTTAGTTTTATATTTTACACATCTTGGTTTATGAGGGGGAATTTGTTACCTCACACAAGTTCTATAGGGAAGCTTTGACCCAAGGATTCATCTCACATAATCATCTTCAACCCTCCTCCATGGGGGGTATATAAATTAGGATCCCCTCACTGGGATGATGGTTTGAGTAGTTTAACCATCTCCATTAATAGAGGCTAAGCCTTGGATGTTTGAGCATGTTAGACATCGCACTACACTAAGTGAGCAAGAAATGTAGTGGTTTTAAAAAGGCTAAGACCTTTTTATAAAAATCCATATGACACGGACGTAAATGACATGTTATTTTTCTTATTTGCTAATGTGAAAAATGGTAGACATGAGATCCATCTAGATAGTCAAAAAAATTAGAGTTTAGACAAACCCCACTTGACATGGAAGTATTGTTGATATAAGGTGTGCCCCAAGGTCCATGTCACCATATTATCACTTGAGAAAAGAGGGTGTAATACCCTACTATACAATGTGTTTTTATTTTAGATGTATAATTAATTTCCTCTTAAGTGCATTTATAAAGATAGACTTCAACAATATCATGCAACCTTGTCAATTTAGGGATTAAGATGATTACTTTGTTGCTTTTGTCTTTATCTTAGATTACTTAATCTTGTTTGGAGTCAAAACATGATTTTTAACAAAAACTTTAAAGTAAACACATTGTCCACCATATTTCTTGAACAAGGAGACATTATGCTACCCAAGTGAAAATCATATTTTTCCTTGTTCAAATTTTTCATCTAAAAACATTGTGTCATATCATCCATTTTAGTGAAGTTATGTTGCCCATTTGAGTCTAGACCATTGGCCAAATTTTTATTTAGTCCTTTATTGATAATTTAAATTCAAAATTGCACATTTATAAGTTCTTAAAGTTGATGTGTTAAGTGGGTTCACCATTTTCACTAAACTTGAGGGAACTTGGGTTCAATTTCCAATTTGGATTGAGGTTCATTTATAGACTCACTATCATTATCATCATTGGTAGGACTCAAGTCATCTTGTGTATCACTCACACTTTGAGTCCTAGACCACATTTCATACAACCTTGCATATTACCATTCCTTTTGTGCCATAGTAAATCATATCTTGAGTCCATTGCATATAACACTTTTGCCTTAGATATATGTCAAGCTTTTTGTGTGTGTCATTTGAGTTGAGGAGAGTAGTGTTACGCTTCTGAAATCATGTTAAACAATTATAACTTAGAGTCTTGAAGTAAACATTTGTCACATATTTTGAGCATTTTAATGTCATTACATCATTCAATTTGTTTCTTAGACCTATTTGCATAGAGTCCAATTTTTTCTAAATTTAAACCAATTCAAGTTTTCTTTATGAGTGTTTGTTTAGTGTGACTTACACCATTCACTTTTATCTATCTTATTGGTCAAAAGAATGTATTTTTGTGCCATTATTTTGGATAAAATAAACTATATCTAAGTGACTTTTATTTCATAACTCATACCTATTAATCAAGTTTATGTCCAAAGAGTCAAATGCCTAGTTTTTGTTAGAAGTGTTTCAAATCTGCTAGAATAAAATATCTCATCTTTAAAGTCTAGATTTTAATGCCATTTGGCCAAAAGTCCTAGCACAGCCTATTTGAGCCTAGCTTTTGACACTGCATTTGGCCAAAAGTCCTAACAATTTTTTTTTTCCCTAGATTAGACTTGTTTTAAACACTTTTATCCTAGAATTTTGATTTTTGGTCCATCTATTTGGCCTTTTTGTGTGAGACGTGTAACATTAGACATTTGACATTAACTTATCTCATCACAAGTCATGGCATAAACCTTTTGGGATATACATATCCATTCTTTTAACTAAGTTAGACCAAGTGTAAACCTTTTACCCTTTTGAAATTATTTTTTCAGAGTTTATAGAACTCTATTCCATTTGGTATTGAAGCATTTACTATGGATCACAACATGTATTATTACACTTGTAGTGGTGTCATGTACAATCTAGGGCTTAGTAATGTAATCACCCAAGAATAAATGGTTCAAGACCATTATGTAGATAATGTTGTTTATGATATGGATCCTTATACATCTTATAACACTCAAATAGGGGCACAAAATCAAGACCCATTGGCTCATTATTTGGTTAACATGCCTCCATACTTGTAGTAGGATCAATAACAAACAACAAAATACCTAGTTATAGTACTTATAATTAAAGAACCATTTCCTCAACAATCATATTATGTTACTACACCATCAACATATGATTGCATCACTTATTGGAAAATAAGGATGAGATTTTGGTCAGAGCTATAGAAGTAGGGACTAAGTTTCCTATAGACTTCCCCCATGAGAATTTTCTAGGTCTATTAATAATTCCTCACAACATAATTTATATTCAATATGCTTCTTCTATCAATCCTTTAGCATTAGCCCCAATGACATATCAGGATACTAGTATGCTTGTCAAAGGAAAATACCTCATGGAGGATCACTTTGTACAGATGCAGACAACATACCATTCTTATTTGAATCTAGCACATAATTATAATCAGATGACCATGTCAAACATGACTCTTATTTATTTAGTTCCTTTAATAGGAGTTTTAATATAATTGATTGGTTAAGAAAATTAGGGTTTAGATCAATTTATGCAAAACACTTTGGTTGACAACATGTTTTATACCCCAGCAATTGATCCATAAACACTACTAAAAAACTCAAAGTGAAGTTTTAAACGTACAAATTTTGATTTTCTCAAAACTTAACAAATTCTTGAAAATACTCAAAAGAGCTTGAAAATTATTTTGGAATAAAATGTTTTTAGTTGTTGAACCAATTTTTTGTTTTTTTATATCAAATGTCGTAAATTGTCAAGATTTATTCTTTACATGATTTCATAATTAAAAAAATATAAAACTAAATTAAAACATGCAAGCAAATGACAAAATACCATCTGACATTGAAAATGGAGTTTAGCTCAACAAATGATGCCTACATCTTTGGGTTCTCCAAAGGAGTGGATCGTTTCCATTAAGGGCATTTCAAAAACCTGGAAACAATAAACAACTTTCCTTCAAGTTGATCTCTCAATGCAAAAATTAACCTTCACCATGACTGATAATCAAGCTCAGCACCTTCAAATTTTGTGAGTCTTCACACCTGCAAAGTTGCTTCAAAAGTCCTAAAAATCTCCTCTATGGGATTAAAAACACTCCTCCAATATATAATTTGTATCAAAAGAGTATTAAGACTGAGTATCATGTCCATAAATTGGATAAAAATCCATTATCTAAGCTTTCTCAAAGCTTTTACAAAGTCTCGGCCTTTAAAAATAAAAAAACACAGTCCATAACTTGTTTTAAAACAAATACAGATTCATGCTTTTATAATTAGTTTGAAGCTTGTGGCATAGTGGCTAAGTCTCCTAAATTTTTGCCATAAGGTGAGGGGTTCAAAACTAGCCACCCACCTTTCTAGGTGCCTTGACTGATTTTGAATTTGTCTCCTCCTTGTTTGGCACGTCAGCCTCCTCCTTGGGCACTTCAAACTTTGTCTTTATCCCACATGTGTGGGTTGAGCAATTAAGTAAGGCTTAAAATAGCCTTTGACCACCATTTTCCAACATGGGTTCATCCACATGTTGTGCACTTGGGGAAAGGAAGATTTTGAAAGGGTTTTTCCTTAGAGAGCGCGCCATGCCACAAGACTCGCCACCTTGCTTGGTCTCCCCTTCAAACTCGGTCTTTTCTTCAAACTCGCCACCTTACTTGCCACATGGATCAGTCAATGAGCTTATCTCTGAGCTTAATCATGCCACGTGTCAACCTCTAATTGGTCCACTTGTCGAATGTAAAAAATGCCACGTCACTTTATGACACCAAATTTTTACCTATCAAACCAAAACTTTAGCGGCCTATAACTTTTGCATACAGTGTTCATTTTGCAAACCACAAAAAGCGTCAGAAAGCTCTCAATGAGATCTATGTTGTGCAATCATTTTTATTAGAATATGGAAACTTTTATTTTTTCACAAATGGAGAGATCCACCTGGATCAAACCTCCCCACTAAGTGCTTCTAGACCCCAAAAGCGTGGTCTCCATTAAAAATGCTTCTGCAAAACATCACTGCAACATGTCATAGTAACGATTCAAAATTCAAATTGAATCTTTGAAATGTTAGTGAAAAATAAATATCTACCCATTGCCACATTGTGGATAGAAACACACTGCTTGCTCAAATGTCGCATCTCAAAAATGGTGCATCTGCCAATCACTGCAAATTGTTCACCAAGTGTAACTGCAAACCAATTTGTTAGTGTAATAATTTTACATGCTATTTGTAACAAAATTAACAGTTACAATAAAATTCCCAAAAATGAATAAGGGTCTTAGAGAATGTGCAACTATCATGCATAGCTACAAATAGTTTGTATAATTAGTACAATTACAAATGGTGCCCATAAAGGGTCTTATAAGCCTCTATTTGCACAATATAAAAGACAACATATAAACTGCAATGCAAATTTCTCAAAATAGACATACTGCTCATGTCCATATAAACTGCATATATTGTTGTCAAGGTTTAAAAATGAAGTTTCAAAATCCCAAATATGAGAAAATATTCCAAGTATGTTTAACCTGTCCCTTGGTTGTTCTCTATGGGCCACTCCAATAAACCATATTAGCATTCAAATCATAGTAAATGTCCTTTATGCATACAACAAGGATCCCAAAATTGCTTTGCAACATGAATGCATCCACTAATCATGACAACATGAATGTCAAAAATTGTTTACCAACCCTCTTAATCAAATTTTCTTGATTAGCTGGTGAGATTTCTTTAGTGGATTTAGTAACATTTGTATGGGTTGATTTAACTTCATTAATTACCTCATTGATAGGTTTATAGACCATCTTAATCTTACCATTTCTAGGATGGTGTGATGGTTGAAGTATCCAACACTTTTCAACCCAATGTCCACTTATGTTACAATGAGTACAAAACCTTTTGTCCACTCTATTGGAAAACATATTCTTGTTTCTACTCTCAGAACTCTGTCTAGGAGAATAGTCTTTCAAAATCTTTCCTAACAAAGATTTACGTTTCCAACATTTGGCTACACAATGATTAGACAATCCACAAAAATTACATGGATAAACGTGCCACAAATTTTGTGTACCATAACCAAAATGAACATTAGAATATTTATGTTATCTGGTAGAATTAGAATAAACATGATTTCAAGTGTGGCAAAAAGAATGTGTTTTACCTTCCATCCAAGAGGATTTACAATTCTCCATAACACATCTTGCTTCTGCTTTCTCAGAGCATTCACTTGTTTCATTTTCAATACTAGATCTGTATCCTAACCCTACACGATTAGGCTTATTCTCTACCTGAATGGGGTTAGTATCACCTTGGCCATCTTTTCCTAGGCCTTTTCCATTAAATCCCATTTTAACAAGTAATTTGGAACCTATTCCTTTTGTATATTGTTCAAATTTACCAAAATCATTGTTACTAGATTCTTCATGGGAAGGAAAGTCAATTGATGACTTACATGCACTTACAATGTTTTCATCTATCATAGTGCTTGCATCTACAGTGGAAGGCAAATCCTTCACTTATCCACCATTTTGTAGTTTTTCCACAAGCTCATCCTTGGCTCATAACTCCATTTTCAAATGGGCAATCTCCTCATCCAAGGAGTTCAATCTTGCTCTCAGGAAAACATTCTCTTCCTGGATTTGTTGGTTATATGCTTCAAGCTCATCAAGCTTGGCTCTGTTTGATAACTTGCCCATTGCACCCGTCGAATCACAAAAATTGAAACAAATGCCGAAATAAAGCAAAAACAACAACCAATTGTTAAATCCCATTGATAAACTACTCTGATACCAACTTGATCTGTAAACACTACTGAAAAACTCAAAGTGAAGTTTTAAACATACAGATTCTGATTTTCTCAAAACTTAACAAATTCTTGAAAATACTCAGAAGAACTTGAAAATTGTTTTGGCATAAAACATTCTCAGTTGTTGAACCAATTTTTGTTTTTTTATATCAAATGTCATAAATTGTCGATATTTATTCTTTGCATGATTTCATAATTAAAAAATCAGAAAAATGAAATAAAACATGCAAGTAAATGACAAAATACCATTCGACATTGATAACGAAGTTCGGCTCAACAAATGATGCCTACATCTCCAGGTTCTCTAAAGGAGTGGACCATTTCCATTAAGGGTAATTCAAAAACCTAGAAACAATAAACAAATTTCCTACAAGTTGATCTCTCAATGCAAAAATTCACCTTCACCGTGACTGATAATCAAGCCCAGCACCTTCGAATTTTGTGAGTCTTCACACCTACAAAGTTGCTTCAAAAGTCCTAAAAATCTCCTCTATGGGCTTAAAAATACTCCTCCAATATACAATTTGGATCAAAAGAGTATTAAGACTGAGTATCATGGTTGAAAAATGGATAAAAATCTATTATCTAAGCTTTCCCAAAACTTTTACAAAGTCTTAGCCTTTAAAAATAAACAAACACAGTCCAAAACTTGTTTTAAAACAAATATAGATTCATGCTTTTATAATTAGTTTGAAACCTAGGGCATAGTGGCTAAGTCTCCTAACTTTTTGCCACAAGGTGAGGGGTTCAAAACTGGCTACCCACCTTTCTAGGTACCTTGACTGATTTTGAATTTGTCTCCTCCTTGTTTGGCGCATCGGCCTCCTCCTTGGGCACTTCAAACTTTGTCTTTATCCCACATGTGTGGGTTGAGAAGTTAAGTAAGGCTTAAAATAGCCTTTGACTACCATTTTCCAATGTGGGTTCATCCACATGCTACATGCTTTGGGAAGGGAAGAGTTTTAAAGGGTCTTTCTTTGGAGAGCGTGCCATGCCACAAGACTTGCCACCTTGCTTGGTCTCCCCTTCGAACTCGGTCTTTTCTTCAAACTCACCACCTTGCTTGTCACATGGATCAGTCAATGAGCTTATCTCCTCGCTTAATCATGCCACGTGTCAACCTATGATTGGTCCACTTGTTACATGTAAATAATTCCACATCACTTTACGACACCAAATTTTTACCTGTCGAACCAAAACTTTAGCGGCCTATAACTTTTGCATACGGTGTCTGTTTTGCAAACCATGAAAAATGTCAGAAAGCTCTCGACAAGATCTACACTGTGAAATCATTTTTATTATAATATGGAAACTTTTATTTTTTCACAAATGGAGAGATCCACCTGGATCAACAATCCAAAAAGCATCTTCTTCTTATATGTAGAACACTGAGAAAAGCACACTAGACAATGCCCAAACAACATCCAATCTAAACCAAAGTAGTGTAAGTGCATAAATAACTAGTACACAAACAAATGTACCTTTAGCTAACACCATAAGTGGTTCTCAAAATTAGGAAGTAATAATTTCTACATACCAATCTCAAACAACTACCACTAATCCTCAACCAATTGTTTCTTTAAGCACTCAACTAAAAGGATTAGGTAGTCAGCCAATGACCAGTGCCACATCATAACAAAATGTGATGAATCTTACTCCTCCCAAATATGTGATGAGTAATATTACACAATAATAGGCATCATCAAATGTATCAATGTATCAGAGGTAGAATATATTACCACCTTAATAGGGGGTAACCAATGTTCCACCTCACTAGGTAGCAGTGAACATACCTCTTTCATCATAGATTAATATGCCAATTCAAAAACCAAATGATGTCTAACCAACAATGTGTAAATATTTGTTATCTATAAATTCCCAACCTTTAAAATACATCAACTTCCCAACAAGGGTTTATGCAACTTATAGGTTCCAATGTTCCTCAAATACCAACTAGACAGTAATTACCTGTTGGCCATAGCATACCATAAGCTCAATGATAGGGTTTTGGTTCATAAGTACCCCTAAATTAACATAGTTTTACTAGTCAATATTAGGTCCCTATTTAAACTCAATAGGCACAATACGTCACTCTTATCCATATCCTTCTCTCTCAGTAACAATTTACCCAAAATTAAGCCCATATCCAAATTCCCAATATAATATCATGCAATCACAAGGGCTATTTCAAAAATCATACCTTAATCTATGAATGTGTATTCTTGGTCCATTCCCTAACCAAACCAATATTCCATAAAAAACTATACCTCCATTATACCCTGGTCAAAGTAATCCAATTTTGACCACTCAGCCTCTATTTTAAACCAATGTCCCTTTCAGTTTCCTAGCTCAATAACTAAAATAAATGAAGGATGCCATTGCTGCCATCCAAGCTAGGAAATAAACCAAAAAGTTTAAGTTGGATGGCATGTGTTCTTACCCCTTCAACATGGAGTAATTTTAGATACCATTTCCTTCAGGGTATGAACCACCAAATTTTGACAAATACAAGGGGAAAGGTGACCCCAAGGCTCATTTGATAGAATTTTTATTCACATGCCAACCAATGGCATATAGAGACATATACCTATTACTATTGTTCCTAAGGAGTCTTGTAGGATGAGCCTTGGAATGGTTTTTGAAGTTTCCCAAGAATTCAATATCAAATTTTGATGATCTTTTAGACAAGTTTGTGCAACACTTCTCATATAATCTTGAGCATGAGATTTCATAGTTATACTTGATGCAATATAATAAAAATACCAGTGGGAGTTTTTCAAGTTATCTACAGTGATGGAGAGCCCTTGTAATATGATTCACCCATAATTTACCAAACAAATAATTAGCCATTGTATTTACCAAAAAATTGCATAGTGAGATATCCTATCATCTAGAACTATAGTGTGCACACACTTTTAAAGAGATCATTAACAAAGGTTTTTTAATTTAGTGAGCCATTATTAACAAAGGGATTATCAAACTTAATTTATCAAATGAAAATCAAGCTACCAATCAAGGATATGGCCAAAACTAGCATCAAGTCTAAGTATAAGCACCTCAATTGGTATAGGCCAATAATTATGAAAAACCCAATCTATTCAACCACAACAAGAATGTTGTGGGAAATAGAGTAACTAAGTCATGACATGTCCAAATGGTGTAAACACTATTTGCTCAGCCCACACAACATATGCAAATTACTCCTAACCCATAACATTTTCATCAAACATAACAAGTGTAACAACTTAGGCCCATGTAATAAATGCAATAACCTTTGCCATTACAAGCCCCTCCTCTAAGGAGAAAAGTGATTACTCATCACATTTTTAGTGACCTTGGAGAACCTATTGAATCTATGTTTTACAATCTCAACACTGCTAATCTAATTTACTAGCCTATACCAAAACATTATCCTGAGGTCATTCCTTATCTTGATTGGTACCACCAAAATGAATTTTGTGAATATCATCGAGTTAATAGACATAATCTATGTCATTATGTGAAAATCAAACATTTGATTCAAAATATGTTGGAGAATAGGGAGATAGCATTGGATGGTGGTGCTTCCACTTCAAAATAGAACCTTAGAATCTATCAAAACCCTTTTCAATAGAATAACAATGAACCACAATAGTAATAACAGTAATAACAATAATAACAATAAAAACTGCAACATCAACAACAATAGTATCAACAACTAAGGCCAAACCAATAGACTTAGTAGAATTAATAGTAGAAGAAATAGTGTCTAAATAATGGATAGAACTAAGGTCAAAATTATAACAACCAATATACCTACCATTCAATTGTACATGACTAAAACTAGGTTGTAGTTCACATTACAAGAGGTTGCATTCCCACCAGTTCCATCAATTTGAAATTGAATACCAATTAATCAAGGCCTTTGCTAAATAATTTTAATCAACCAACTCATGTTGATAGTACTTCCTTGACCTGGGATTACATATAAGCATATCATCAAGTAGGGATTACTAATTTTAGACCCTATACTAATAACTCATCATTGCCTTGTGACCACACACAAGAGCATCAACAACTGAGACTTATCCTATCTAGTCCCCCACCATTACCATCATTTGTTAACAATCATGGTCTTGTATTTAATCTTAATTGTGTAATCATAACTTAGTGGTCAGAGATTACCATCCCAGGCCCACATCCATGTGCCACTTCACCCATCATCCAACTAGCCATTCTACCTTGGAACAAACCATTTAACACTATTAAAGAAAAGATGTTTGAAATTATGAAATAATTGTAAAAGGCACAAGCATAAATCTCTATTTTATATTTGTTGTGTACATCAACAATCCATAAAAACATCTTAAATGAGTTCCTTAGACAATCCACAATCTCAAGTGACATATCCCTTCAAAAAATTTAGGCTTTGGTTGGACACCTAGCTTAAGCCCAATAAGTGACCTTCAACTAAAGCGATGTGTCATCCCTTGGCCCACTATATAATAATCCATTTTACATTGAAGTTTGCATAGAATGACATAAATTGAAATGTGTCCTCATAAACAATAAATTAGTTCTAAACATAGTGTCTCTAAAGCTCATCAGGCTTCTCAAGTACATGACAATAGATCTTCAAGTAGAAATAATTACCATCAAAACCTATGACAATGAAGAACAAGAATCACAAGGGACCATCTATTTACTATTTATCCTTAGGCCCTTGACCCATTATACACTTTTCCATATGATAAATCTTGATTTGTCATATAATAAGCTTTTGGGTAGACCTTTTTTACATGAAATTTGTGCAGTCCCATCGACATTGCACCAATGTATCAAGTTCTCCCATTCAAGAATGAAGGGTTGTATACCAAGAGAGTTGCATCTATAAGAGCATTGAAAACATATAGAGGCCAAGTTCAAGAGTTATAACTACCATTTTAGCATGAATCTAGTTCCCAAATAGGATAAAGGAAAGGCAATACTCCTTGATTTACTAGAGGACAATTGTATTGATCCTGATACCCTTAATTCACTTTCCCACATGCCACCTCCTAAAATATCCAAGCATTATACCATCTCAACTAATGGCCTAAGAGAGTATCTGACCCATGACACCTTTCACATTACAAACATTTCATAGAACCCCAAATCCTTTGGAAGGCCTAAAGTTAATCCACTTCATCTATAATGATAAAAAAAGGTCAAAGGTAAACTCTATAGTTTAAGACTTGTCATGTTTATACTAATATTTGGCATAGAAAAGGACCCTCTTCAAGGTGATGAATTATGGTTGTATAATGATAAGTAGGCTGACTATGACAAGAATTTAAAGTATCCTATTCCTAATAGGATTATGGTGAATCATGACTATGAAGGAGGAAGCCTCAGACTAAACCAATAAGGAACACTTAAGCCAATTTCTGTGACTAGGTATAAAGGACCTTATGGACTTGGATTTAAATTGGCTAGAGGTGACCCCATGTACCTTAATCATGTTACAACTCCTATGACTAGTGATGTTGATGCTACCAATAAAGTAGATTTTGATCATAGTATTTTTGATGACCTAGTCAAGACCAACCTATTTGACACTCATTCCATTTGTACCCTTACATCAGTCATGCATCAAAACCCACTTCCATTATATTATACCCAATTGATAGACTATGAACAACAAGAATCCAATGTTTCAATTGAGGAGTTTCAAAACAATGAGGCTTTCTATGATTTTATGGGCCTTAGGGACAATGTTCTATTGGGGGACCATAAATCAAGGTTCTCAATTAAGTTAAATCCTAAAGCCTATTTTGGAGAATAGGTGAACACCCTTATCCAAAAACAAATAAATAAAACATTGAGGTCCTAAAGTGAAAACCTCTTTGAGGTACTTTTAGACTAGGGAAAAAGTAAAGAAAAAGGCCATTCTAGTGGTGAAAACCTATTTCAAACACCATTAGATGGGGGTGTTCAGCCTTCTTCAAGTATAACTCAGGAGACCACTAATGATGAACTTGTCTATGAGTCTAAATTTGGTTTTGAAGAACAACAAGCCTTTGATCAAATCATTCAAGGGTTGTTAATATTCTTTGTTACGTGGTCATATCTCTCATTAGGGGATTTTGATTCATCATGCCTAGGAGATCTCAAGTCCTAACAAAGGACTCTAAGATTGCCAATCAATTCAGATTATATCCCATTATCCTTGAATATGGTTCAACCCTTCTAGTGTAAGATATAATAAAGGTAAACATTGGGTTCCCAGATGACCCAAAGTGGATCAAGCTAGGCACGCCCCTTATTGAGAAGAAACGTGAAGTCCTTATAGCCTTTTTGAGAGAATTTGTAGATATATTTGTATGGGCCTATTCTAACATGCTAGGTTTGGACCCTACCTTGGTTATACACCACCTTGTGGTATATCCTGATGTCAAACTAGTGAAATAAAAGTTGTGTAAGATGTATCCTCACATTGTTGTATTATTAAAAAAGAGTTATAAAAACTCTTGGAAGAAGGATTTATTTGATTGATCAAATTTTTAGAGTGGATCTCTAATGTTGTGTTAGTCATAAAAAATATAGAAGGAATCAAAATTTATACTAATTTCTACAACATTAATAAGGCCTACCCCAAATATGACTTCCCATTTCCAAACATTGACATGATAGTTGAATCTATAGTGGGATATGAAATGATTTCATTGATGGACATCTTCTCAGGCTACAATCAGATCATAATATCCTCTAAGGACCAACATAAAATAATGTTCACCATACCATGGGGAACATTCTGTTATCAAGTTATGTCATTTGGTCTTAAAAATGTTGGGGTCACATACCAAAGAGCCATGACCATCATATTTCAAAATATGATGCATGACATTGTTGAAGACTATGTCGATGACATTCTTGGCAAATAAAAAACTAGAGTTGATCATCTAGTAGTGCTATGTAGAATATTTGAAAGACTGTGTGAGTATAAAGTTAGACTAAATCCTAAGAAATATGTATTTAGAGTTACTTCAAGCAAATTTCTTAGCTTCATTGTGTCTCATCGAGGCATTGAAGTCAATCCAGCTAAAATACAAACCTTAACTCAAATGTCACCACTTACTAATTTGAAATAGCTTGATAGATTACTAGGCAAAATCCAATCTATCTGATGCTTCATATCATAATTGGCTAAAAAATGCCATCCTTTTACACATATTCTGAAGAAGGGGGTCACTTTTCATTGGGATTATCACTGCCTAATATCTTTTCAATAGTTAAAGGACTATTTAGTGAATCCACCTATTTTGTTGCCTCCTATGTTAGGAAAACCATTCTTATTGTATCTATCAGCTATAGACAATGCCCTAGGGGCACTTTTGGCTCAATACAATGATCTTCATAGGCCAAAAACTATGCCATTACATGTTAAACAATAAGATTGGCTATCTCAAAAGTAGATATACTAAAGTATCTACTATCTAAAATAGCTTTGTAAGGTTGCATGGCCAAATGGATCATACTTCTTAGTGAGTTTGACATCGATTATGTCAACCAAAAATCCATTAAGGAGAAAGTTCTTGTAGATCAACTTACTAAAGCACCCCTTACCAATATAGAACTGTTCAAATTCTAATTTACTAATGAATCCATTATGACCATCATTGACACACCTCCTAAGGATCAACCCTAAAAGATATATTTTGATGGATCATTCACAAAACATGGATCAAGGGCAATCCTTTTATTTATTACACCATAGGGGGATCTAATTCCTAAATCATTCAAGTTCAGATTTCCTTGTACCAACAACATGGCCAAATATGAAGCACTTGTTGTAGGGATTCTCCAAGTAATACAATGGAACATATCTCAAGGTTTATGGTGATTCTTAGTTAATCATCAATTAGGTTCCATACCACTTTTAGACCAAAGATGACAAGTGGGTGACATACAAGGCCATGGTTGACACCCTTAAATAATAAATTGTTGACATTTAGTTTGAGCATATACCAAGAGCTAGCAATAGAACTACAGATGCTATGGATATTATTAGATATATAATTCAACAAATAGACATGGTTAAATAGTATCAATTCCTCATCAATAATTTACTTGTGCCATCTCACGCACCTTCAACCATCATGATGATCTATGATATTTTTAGTCCTAGTTTTATTTAGTATTCAGACCTTTATAACTACCTCCATGACCATGTTTTGCCACCTGACCTATCTTGTAAGCAATTCAAAGCCTTCATTCACCAACCCAATCATTATACCTTAGTCAGATCAACCCTTTACCACTATACTTTTTATGGAACTCTAATTCATTGTTTAACTTGTGTAGAATCTAACCTAGTGTTATGGGAAGTTCATAAAGGAGTATGTGGAGCCCATACTATTAGGGCCATCCTCTCCAAAAAAAACTTCTTCACACTAGTTATTATTGGCCAATAATGGATGCAAATACAGCTTCATATGTGAATAAGCATGAAAAATACTAACAATATGATAATCTAATTCATGCCCCAACCAAGACTCTAAAACCAATGCTTACACCATGGCCATTTTCTATGTGGGGCCTTGACTTCATTGGGAAGATAAACCCCACCTCATCAGACAACCATAAACATATCCTTATCGTCACTGAGTATTTTATTAAGTGGGTTGAAGATATACCCCTCACTTCTATGTCTTGAAAACAAATTTCCAAGTTCATTTTTAACCATCTTATATGCCGCTATGGTATCCTTTTTGACATTATATCTAATAATGGTCGATCATTCAAAAATAAAGATGTCAAATCATTATGTGTCGACTACAATATTACTCAACTTTTTTCCATGGAAAATTATCCACAAGGTAATGACCAAGCATAAACATCCAATAAAACCATTGTCAACATCCTTAAAAATATTTTCAATGATACTAGCCATGATTGGCACCTCTAAATATTCTACACCCTTTGGGCATACTACTCAATCACTATACCCCCACATGAGCCACTCCACACTTCCTTCTTTATGGCACTAAGGCCATTCTTCCCATTGAGGTTGAGTTTTCTTCTCTATGAATTTCCTTGAAGCATGTCTTATATGATAAAGACTACTAAGTAACTCACCTACAAGTGTTATAACTACTTGATGAGAAACACATGACCACACTCAAAAATATGCAAGCATCCCAGAACTACCTCTGTAGACAGTATAATCAATGTATCAAGCATAGAGAATTTGAACTTGGTGATCTTATCCTTAAAGAGAACCAAAAGAATACCATGGTTGAAAATAAGCATAAAGGTAAGTTAAAACCAAACTAGATAGTCCCTTTCATCATCATTGAAAATTTTGGCATCAGAGCGTATAGGCTCGCTACACCCAATAGAGATTAACTTGATGATCCAATGAACATTATACACCTCAAGCATTACTTCACTTAAGTGACCTAGGGTATTGTCTATAAGGCTCATTTTAGTTGTACCTATAATATTATCATTCTTCCTTATAATGTCTATCATTCTACCATCCCTTTCCCATCAACTGAGTTATTTTATACCTCCCTACCCATCCCATTGACCTTGGTTCCATTCCATTGGTTCCATAACCACTTTCAGCAAGAGGATTCATAATCAATTTTAGTAGTTCTTTCAAGAATTCCAAATAGAGGTAGTATTTTGGAGTGGTAAGATAAAATTTTGGCAGTTACATCCTTCATTTCTTGTTTCATTCTTTTTAATTGTCATGATAATAATTATAACCACCTATGGGCAAATTAGTATCATTGACTTATGTCATTGTATCTTAGTTATAACTACCCATGGGAAAACTAAGGGAAACACTTTTTTATTATGCCTTGACCATACTAACTAGCCATTTCTTATGTCGTATTGTGCCATCATACCAACTATGCCTATTTTGTTTCAATTAGTTTTTACACTCATCAGATTCCTCTACTATAGCATATAATTATAATGACTTGAGGTCTCATCCTAGGACTATGTAGGAAGCACTTGATACTTGTTGAGGTTAGCTTAGTCACCCTTTGCCCATGATCTCACCAATTTATGAGTAACCTAAGCCACACTCTCACTATTTTATGAACAACCTAAGCCATGCACTTGCTATTTTATAAGAAAATTAAGCCACACTCTCACCATTTTATGAGCAACCTAAGCCACACTCTCATAATTTTGAGAGAAACCTAAGAAATGCTCTCACTGTTTTGTGAGCTTTGACTATTTAGTGTCTTGTTATTCTCGATCAAGTTGAGATACTCCAAAAATTCCAAAAATATTTGAAAATCATTAGAAAAAACAAAAACATTGACCACTTATTTGCCTTATGAATTCTGAGAACACTCCCTCACTAAGTCACAATCAAATCACTTGTCACTTAAATTCCCCATCCTTTTGGGTATTTTCTCCAATGCACTTGACATTTTTCAAGACCATTCTTATTCTTATATCACATCCACCATGTTTTTTTTCATCAGTTATCATTTTTTTCCCATTTATTGGGAGAACTACATTTAGCCTAAAGTTTTTATTGGATATTATGTCCATAGAACTATTTAGGCAATTCCCACTTGCCTAGTGCATATGGAGATAACTCGACCACCCCCTTCCTTTTATTCTATTCTCCCCATCATGTTTGTTTGCTAAGTTGTCACCTATATTCTAGGAACAATATTCATCACATGGTTTAAGTCATGTTATTTATACTAGCATTAGGACTAACTATTATTTATTTCTTTGTTTGTTTATGTGCTTATTTGTTTGCTTTCAATAATTTTGCCTTGATTCAATCTAAATCCGTTCATTGGGTGATTCCTTATGAATTTATACTTGAATTCATCCATATTCATATGTCTACATTGCCATCATGGTTTTTTATCATTGATGTATTGTTTTCTACCGAGTATTGGATCTCGAGAGTCAATCCTTGTGTATCTTTTAGCCCAATCCTCATGGTGTTCTATCATGAGGCCTACCATCACATGCTATAACAAAATTTATCTTCCAAAGATCTACTCAGCAATGGTAGCAATGACACTAGCATCAATCACATCCCATTAAAATCCTAATCATATCCTAAAAAGATTAATTAAACAAGGAAATAATTTCAACCTTTGTTAGTTTGGATGAGCATCTCCTTACTAGCAAGTTGTACCAATTCATCTTTATCCTCTGTATCAAGTTATCCACATCATATTTTCCATCATCAACCAATCAATCATGTTTTCCATAATCAGGGTCCAATGATTATAATTGCCTATGGGTAAATAATTATACACCATCCCACCTACATTTCTCAATGATTATAACCACCTTTGGGAAAATCATTATGTTGTCACCAAATTTACTTTATTTTTCCCAAATAGGGGCATGATTTTATCTTAGTTATCTATCCTAACTAGTGTAACTCCATCTTGTCAATGATTATAATCACCTTTGGGGAAATCATTGTGTTATTATACCATGTTACCACTATCAAGGTAGAATGCTTACAACTACCTTTGGTCAAACCCTTGTGCACCATCCCACTTGTATTTTTAGTGATTTTGGATACTTTTTCAAAATCATTGTATTCTCAACCCATCATCCTCATATGTTTATTCCCCTCATCTCACTTATTTATTTTTAGGGATCGTTTATTGGCATCCTTGTGCCAACCATTCCCTTAAGGGGGCATCATACACTTTATCCATTGTTGTTAAAGTTGTAGGCATACAAGACTTTTTCATTATTTGAGAAGATGCTACTATGCCTATAGCTTACAATGCCTTCCCAAATAGGGGAAAACTATAGACACCTAAAAGTGGCCACCAATGACCTCCGATCAAGCTTTAGACCAATTTCTATTAAATATCACAATTTGGCCTAAAAACACTAAAATACACTAAATGATTTGAATCTGTCATATACAAGTTCCAATTTTGGCTAATGTATCCCTAAATGGGCCAATGAATTTTATGAGATAGCTAACTTTGATCAGATCATTTAGAGTTAAAATGACATTTTTACACTTGGATGCTTTGGATTTCTCTTTTCTACCAAATTTATTGCACAAGACACATGCCCTTGTTATTTTATGTTGGTAACATCCTAAATGGGATGATAGATCCAATGCATTTAACATTGCCTTCCAATTCTAATTTATTCAAAATTTGAGCCAAAAATATGACATTTTAACCAATTTGATTAATTTGAGCACCAATTTCCAAGATTTGTACCAAAATTGACTAATCATGTTTAAATCTAATTAATTTGAATCAAGAGCTTAAATGTATTTTCCATGAATGTTATTGATTATTTCTTTATGGAAATTAATTATGAGTTTTTGCATCATCAAGTGACATCATTATATGGGGTGGCATCCATAAGCCATAAATGCCACAAATATCTGATTAAGCACTCCCATGCCTCTTTAATGCCTCTCTATCCCAAATATTTATGAGGGTGTTTATTGATTTTATCCTCCAAAATTAAATATATTGTTAGCCACACATCTTCATCTTGAGATGGATGATTTAGATTTATTCTGATCAAATGAGAAAATATATAAATAGAAGGCCTCACACTCATAATTTTAAGTTATCTTGGTGTAAACTTATAATGCCCAAATTATTTCAAAATCCATTTGATATAGTGTTATTATTCCAAATTATTGAGAGAATCCACAAGCCAAAGTCACAAACCAAAGCCACAAGGCCAATGGTGCCAAAAAGAGGTGGAGATATCCAAAGCTCCATTGCCAAAGACCTTTGAAGCACAAGCTGAGCAAGCCACTTTATGAATCATTTGGAAGATACAAGGAAGGTGAAGGAATGTTTTTTTTATGGTTTAGTTATTGTTTTTATATGCATGTTTCTTACTAAGCCCCCCCAATGATCTAGGCATAAGGTGTTAGCATTAGTGTGTTTTGTTTTTGGATTTGATTTCATACATTAACATGATACTAATCTCCCATTCATATTCCTATGTTCACATTCTAAACTTGGTGCATTATTCTTCCTTGGTCTTAAGACTTGTAGTGACATTCTCAATCTGAGTTTTCAACTATTTGATGATATCCTCATGTTCATTGGTGTTATTACTTAGTCTCTCTTCAAAGAGATTGATTTGTTCCTCATAACTCTTAACCAATGACCTTAGTTTATGATTCTTCTCTCTTTAGAACTTCAACTCTTCTAGACCACTCACCAATTATTCTTCAAGGTTCACTTCAGCCTCTTCTTCATCTGATTCTTCATCTTCTATAAGACTTTTCCCTCTTGAAAAACCTCCATTATCTATTTATATGTCCATGAATAGAGTTTCATTACTACTATGATCATTACTATCATCATCATTAGATATACTTGTGTCACTTATATCAAAGGAGATACTATCTTCTTTGGTATAGAAACTTCTCTTATCCTTAAATGACCCTTTCTTGCCTTCATACTTTTTGAAACTATTTTTTCTCTTGTCAAGTTTATACAACTTTTTATCATCACCACAATTTTCATCATGCTCTCCATCATGATCATTCCTATCCTTGTTAGGGAACTTGGATGAAAAGTGACCAATCTTACCATAGTTAAAGCACTTAAATGGCAACTTGCCCTTATACATACCTAATCCTTTCCTTATATTTATGACAAACATGGCTTCTATCTTGTCATCATCAATATCTATATCAACATCATCCTTAACCTTTTTACCTTGTGACTTTTTGTTATCTTTGAATGCATCTTCCTTCTTAGAATGTTTTCCATCACTTGTTCTCATTTAATAGGTAGTCAAGATGCCATGAAGCTCATCCATCTATAGTATATTGAGATCTTTGATCTCCTCCACAACAAAGACTTTTAAATCAAACTTAGATGGAATGGATATTAATACTTTTTATACTACTATTGATTCTTCCAAGTTCTCTCCTATACCTCTGATGAAATTTACCACTTCATATACTCTTAACAGATAAAATGCAATGTTTTCATCCTACTTCATTCTCAGACTTTCAAACTACCTTTTGTGGGTCTGTAACTTTGCTAACTTGACTTTGGTGTCTCCTTAATAAATGGTTTGTAAATTTTCTCAAATCCCTTTGGATGTATCATAATGAATTATCTTTTCAAATTCTACCTTTGAAAGACCAAATAGGAGGGAATTCATTGCCTTATATTTGTTTTCACTTACCTTCTTGCTTGTTACATCACTTGGTGTTGTAAGAGGTGGAGTGAATCCATCAACAACAAATTCCCATATGTCATAGGCCAAAAAAATTAGATAGGTTTTAATTCTAATGCATAGTTAATCCCAATGAAGAGAGGATCCTTATTGGTTAAGAAACATCCATGTACTTGATGACTAGACATGTTTGTGCTTCTAGGATTTCCTTTAAGCTATTAGGCCTGCTTTAGAGGAATAGGCTCTGATACAAATTATTGGAAGCACAATAAATGAGATGGAGGTGAATAAATGTTTAAAAATTTTATTTCAATTATACTTGAACATTTTTTGAACCATGAAAGCAATATAGTGATATAGCAATGCATAAATAATCATTCACATGAGCATCAAAGAAGAAAACACATATATGAGTGGGAAACCCTCAAGGTGAATAAAACCCACTATGATATCTTCAAATGTATTAATTTAATTTGAAATGAAATATCAAATTTTGTTGATAACCAACTCAACTTGGAGTACCAAACCTAATAAAGTCAAGCACCTACTTAACTAGGCTTTAATAAACACCTACTTGCAAAGAAGCACCAACTCCTTAAGTGACTTAGTACCAAATCATCCACCTCATAAATTTTGATCACATTCACACCTATGCTCTTTTGTTATGGTATATAACTCATTTCAATACCTCCTTCTTCTTAACCATAAAATATTTTATTCACTTATTTTGCATATTACAAATAGGCCTAAACTACCTTGTATATATATATATATAATTATCATAGTCACACACCACTTGGTTGGATGCATACCTTTAAAATATTAGATCAGCCACAAAATATATATTAGGATATATTATTAACATGGTTAAATCACAATTTTAACTCCGTTTGGTCTACCATAACTCAATCAGGCCTTATTTTTCTTTTAGGCCTCATGGAGACCTAATTGCATTAGGTATGTCCTCTTAGTACTAAAACATGATCTTATTGGGCCTATATGTAATTATCTAACAATAAAAATAAATAAATAACTTATCCAATCAACTCTATTAACACCCTCCATTATTTATTAGACTTGTATCCTTCAGTCATACCATGAAAGCTCTTTTAGGATAAACTGCCCTATTAGGCCTGTGTACTTCAAAAGTCTGTATAATAATGAAGCTTAAACACCCTTAATCTACACAATTATGATAAATGAAACATTTTTACATATTATCCATGAAATCAAGGTCATAAAAAAATTATTGGAACACCTTCACTTAGGAAATAAATATTAAGAACATCTCTACAACTCGCTTACTTAGAATTTCCAATTCACCTCAAAAACTAGTCATGATACATTAGACCTCTAATGCCTATGTAGACACTTTTCATGACTCATAATTCATCAAAAAAGTCTTATGATATATCAAAAACATATTTATATATAAAATTCATATGTTCTAATGGTAAATATTAGTCTTGAATACCAATTTCTTAACCTTATATCTCATAATCCTATCTAAACTAGATATGCCATTTTGTGAGAAACTTTTTCACCACATACACTAAAATCCAAATATTATCAAATCATGATCATGAATTATAATTCATAAATAAATTCTTCATTCACTTTAATATATCATGCACATATTCTCAAATCTATCTCTTCATCTCTACATGGGTTTTACACTATTCACACCATTAGGTCTATCTATGACTAGCTTAATTGGATGACCAAATTAGAATAATTCAAGGCTATAAACTATCCATAAATAATCATGGAAAATTAAAATGAGTCTCTATCTTCTTCTACCATCCATTTTATTTTCTTGACCAATTCAACTTTTGAGAACTATAATAACTTCTTGACAAATAGGCTTATATCTGTACATTTTCTCTCTCATATGACTAACCACTACCACCTAGAGGTACATGGGATATTTTAATACATTATCCAATTTATTATCAATGAATTTGAATCCATCATGAGTTTTTTTGAGCAAAATCTTTCATATCGAGTCCTTATTAGGGTTTTAGGGAGGTTTAACTGAGGTTTTGATGTTAACAATTGTTCATAAAGGATTTCCACTTGAATCTAATACTAATTCATAGAAATATTAGATAAAACCCTTACCCATATCTCCTTAACAAACTATACTTGCATGTATAGGTTACATGTGCCAATGGATGTCTTAAATTTATTCTTGGGTTTGATACCTCATTTTGTGAGCTCGAGAAAGCCTAAATTAGTGATTCAAACACTTTTATTTCAAATATTGATCTCAAAATTTGTGATAATGCTTAAAAAAACTTATCTCACCTTTTTCCATGCTCAAATATACATAATTTCCTTAAACTATGATCTTCATACTGCATTATGCTAGGCAAGGTTTAAGAGTGGTCTAGGTGTAAACTTAGACTGAAGGTCCTACCCATATATGCTCACCCTAAAACTCTAATGAATGCTTATATACCTTAATTACATGAAAAAAACTTACCATAAAACCTTCACATTCCTATGTTCATTCATTTTTCCATGCACATACCTCTTCATGTCATGCTTAGATTTATACCTTCCATGCATACATAAAACATTGGTTGCCTTCAAATTCTCTCTTTCTCTATTCCTCATGACCACCACACTCTCTCATGATGACACTCTTCCATGAACCTTGTCACATCACACACTTCCAACTATCCTTAAACACCTTTGACATCAACATTCATAAGATGGACCTTTGACATCAATGGCAATACTCAACACTGAAGGTCATAGACCTCCAATTAATTCTCTACTTCTCCTTACTCCTTATGTCATTGAACAAATATAACTCTCATAACTTTATATATTTCAAAAACTTTTATACCTCTTATCATAACATTTACTCTACCATATCCTCTCCCCATAAATAATTCCAAAGATACTCCTATTTTTAAACCAATTAAATTTAATCAACTTTCCTCCAATGTTTCACCTACTCTTGAGATCACTATTGATGCCAAGGCCATAAATTTACACTAGATACATTCTGAATATGATCACCATGGTAAAAAAATCATTGATTTTGAATTATATGTGGAATATTATGGACTTCTACCTACATTAACTATTGATGAAACCATCCTTGAATTGTTCCATGCCTAAGAACCTCAACTTCCTCAGCAACATCACAAACTTGGGAATTTAAAGTGAAATCCCATTCATTTTAATAACTTTATTTCTAGAATCAATCCTAAAACCAATCCCATTTCCTCTCCTTCCAACACACCGTATCATTTTTAATATATAAATTCTATGTTTATTAAGGAAACCACAAGAATAGAATATAACACACCCTCATGTCTTCGAACTATAACTATTTCTCAAGAATTCATGCTAACCAAACATGATAAATTTATTATATTATTGGATAAATATTATGAGACTGTCTTGGTCATATGAGGACATGCCTTGAATAGATCCTAGTATCATGGTGCACAACATAATCACATACCCTAATGCTAAACCTATTCGACAAAAATAATGAAAATTTCCCCCTAAAGTTTTCACCCTATGCCATAAAGAAATTATCAAACTATTATATGCTAGGTTTATTAAAAATGTGGACTATTTTTAGTGGGTTTCAAACGTTTTTCCCATTTGCAAAAAAATTACCATGGTTATCTACATCTGCGTTGACTTCTGTAATCTCAACCTCTTCTATCCTAAGGATAATTTTCCATTACCTTTGATAGATGTCATTTTATATTACATTATTGGATATGAAATTTTGTCTTTCATGTATGGTTTTTTGGGATAAAATCAAACTATTATTTCCCCCAAACACCAACATAAGACAACATTCACCATGGAATGGGGCATCTATTTCTATGTTAAGATGCCCTTTAGCCTTAATAATGTTAGAGTTACCCATCAAAAAGATATGACCCAAAATTTTCATGACCTTATCCATATGATTATGTAAACATATGTGGATGATATCATCATTAAATCCAAAAGTCTTAAAACCCATCTTTCTAACGTGGCTATCATCTTTGATCGACTCATCAAGTACAAAGTTAGACTTAACCCATACAAATGTGTTTTTGGCATTAAATCTAGTAAATTTTTAGGGTTATTTGTCTCTCTTCATGGTATTCATGTTGATACCACTAAAATTAATCTTATATTTAACATGCCTATTCCTCACTCCATTCCAAACATTCATACTTAACTTGAAAAACTTTGGGCAATCCAATGATTTATCCCTAAAATGGCTTATCACATATATTCTATTAATTACCTTCTTAAGAAAGGTAATGTTTTATAATGGACTGATCCCTATCATAAGTCATTTGACAAAATGAAAGAATCATTGCTTCATCTACCTACCCTTCATCCACCTTCCAATGATCATCCTTTGGTTTTGTACACTTCTTCTACACCCATATCAATTGGGTTAATGATCATCCAATGAGATGATACTAAAAGAGAGTATTTTATTTAATATATTAATCAAGGCCTTATAAATTACAAAAAATATAATACCAAAGTTGAACATGATTTCCTCACTATCTATTTTGTAACTGAAAACTTTTGACACTACATGCTCTATCAAACAACTTATGTCATAGTGTATTCTAACCGACTTCATCACTTTTTCTCCAAATCATTATTACTTGGAGATACAATTATAAAGTGGATGGTTATCTTAATGTAATTTAACCTTCACATCATACGTAAAAAAAAATTAAAGGGAAAGTCATAGTCAACCACTCGTAGCAAAACCCATGCCTGCTGCCAATCATCTTCAAGATAATCTCCCTGATGATAACATTCTCTATATTGAAGGTCTCAATCAGGATATTTCTCTCAAAGATTAATTTCATAACTTCATTAATGATTTTAAATCAATTAATGAATAATATACCTATATAATTCCTAATACTACTAAGTCTAAAGTAGTTATCTAAGAAATTTCAGAAATTAATGTTGATTTGCATGAAGACACCTAGACCCTCCATTTTGATGGTGCCAAATGTCTCCAAGGAGTTAGGGTAGATTTTATTCTAACTATTCCTCATTTTAAATAATCCCTTTGTCATTATATCTCACCTTTGATGTCACTAATAACATAACATAAATAATATGGAGCATTAATCTTAGGCATGAGAGTGACACTTGACTTAGATATTCCTTATATGCATGCCTTGGGTGACTCCCAACTCATATGTCATTATGTTAATGGTGATTACCAACGTAAAAGTTAAAATATTATTTTTTATCATAAAATGGATACTAACCTTTCTAAATATTTGACCTCTTTTACCATTGATCCCATTCTAAGAGATCATAACTCTATTGTTGACTCTCTTGCTTCTTCAACATCTTTATTTCATCTGCATCAAGTTCTTAGTGATTCCCAATTTCTGATTCAAATAAGAAAGTCCCCATCTTTTATCCAACCACAATATTCACTTATTTTTGATATTGAGGTTTTCACCATTTTAAAGAGACCATGGTATAAATACATTATCTAATTCCTCAAACATCAAACTTATCCTCCAGATATGGATTCTTATAAAAAGACTAAAATTCAAAAACAAAATTTTAAATGTCTTTTGATATAACACCCTTCATTATCATAAATTAGAAGGTACCCTAATCCATTTTTTAATGAAATAAGAGGTCCTTAATCTTCTTGAACAATCATGTGGGGGCATTTGTGGTGGTCATTGTAGTAGACATGCTATGACACACAAATGCCTATGTATTGGATTCTTTTGGCCTACTCTCAAAAAATATGCCATCAATTTCATTAAAAAGTGTAATCCTTGTATATTCCATGATATTTTAATCCATAGCCACCATCTGAGCTCCAAACTATCGAATCTCCTTAAATATTTTCCATGTGGGGATAATATCTCATTGGCAAATTACCATGATCATAGGATGGTTATATTTTTATCATCATGGCTACTAAATATTTTACCAAATTGGTAGAATCCATGCCTCTAGTTAGCATCATGATTACTATTATTTCAAAATTTATCTTTAACCAAATCATTTATCATTTTGGAGTTCCCCATACTAATATTTTTGAAAATGGTGGCAATTTCAAGAACAAGGATGTCGATCAGCTATGCACTAAATTCAAAATATCCCACAAATTTTCCACACATTATCATCCATAGTGTAATGGCCAAGTTTAGGACACTAACAAAATTATAAATAAAATCATTCAAAATACCATTCGTGAAACCCACATGGATTGGTATCTTTAGTTATATCCTACACTTTGGGCCTATAATATTAGCATCTACATTACCATTGGGGTAACACTATTCTCTCTACTCTATGTTTTTGAGTCTTTCCTAATATTAGAATTTAAGCTTCCATCCTTATTTATATCTCTTCATGGTATCATTCCCAATGAGGAATTATGTGAAACTTGCCTTCATGTTATTGATCTTCTTGATGAACACCATATATTCACTCTGCAACATAATTACCAATAAAAGTCTCTTATCACCAAATAACATAAAAAAAAGGTTAAAGTCCACACTTTCAATGTTGGTGATTTAGTCCTTGAATTAGACTATACCGATGATAAATAAGGTAAATATGCCCAAAAATGGTGGGGCCCTTATTTAGTGAAAGATAATATTAATCCTAGCACCTATTTCTTCCAAACTAATGAAGGCCATGTTTTTAAAGATCCCACTAATGTGAAATTCTTGAATAAATAGTTTTCTTATATATTTCCCTTCTTATCATATTTAAATATGTTATCCTACTAAATCTCTTTACATGATCTCTACATGGGTCTCACCATCTACAACAGTTTCTATTTTCACAAACCTTAGTTCTTTCTATTAGTCATTTGGTTTCCTTTTCTCATGTTGTATTTTAATACCATGGATAAGACCTAATCTTCCTCATGAATTCATTTGATTCTCCTTTAATTTTTTATTTCCCAATGCTTATTTCACCCTCTTTAATATATTTTTTGTGAGTTGAAGTGTAAGACCATGGATATGACCAAGCCCTCCTCACGAATACCATTTATACCATTTTGTTTTTCCATGCTTTGTTTACCCTCTTGAAATTCTCTTTTGTGAGTTGAAATGTAAGACCATGGATAGGACCAAGCCCTCCTCAAAAATACCATTTTTTTAATTTATTTCACCCACTTAGGTTTCTATTTTATGAGTTGTATTATAAGACCATGGATAGGACCAAGATCTCCTTATAAAATCACCATTTTATTTAAAATTAACTTTGTTCAACCAAGTGTTTATTTTCTAGAATGTTAGGAAATGGTTACAAGTTTGTGATCCTATATTCTCAATTTTGGTTTTTGTTTCTTTTATAGATAAAACTTGCACAACAAACTATGTTTGCATGTTTCCCTATACTTCTATACATCCTCGTGATAAGGAATCAAAATTTACTTGTCATTATATCCCTTCTCACCTTTGTTACATTTTTTATGATTTAAAGTGATTTAAATTATTTCATGTTCATTTCCATTTATTTCCTTTCCTTTCATTCCACTTTGGATAAAACAAGGTCCAAGTCAAGATATTAATTTTATGCTCTCTAAGTTCTCTTTCTTAGCAACCAAGTCCTAAGTTTTCAAATGATAGTCATATTTATCACCCATTTTTGGTTATTTGAATCCATATGGAGGAGGAATAGAAAAATCAATCAAAATTTAAAATCCAAATCATTTAAAATAAAATAAAATGATCAAAAAGCAAAATAAAAATTCAAAATCACACCAAAAGACATAATTCATAGCACATCTCATATCCCTATTCAAATATCAAACTCCATAGTTGGCCTCATTATAGAGTTGAGGTCCATTGGGGTGTGGTATGAGAGTATATTGGGATAGGAAAATTCAAAACATCTATGGTGATACCTAATTTCTCACGTAATTACTCAACCTTCATAATAAATCGATGGCTCTGTAAGTGGTCTCGAGGAATAGGGAACATGTTGTGAGAAGGTAGGTCCATTTGTATTTTCGTGCATATAGCCTTCATGGGATGATATTCATAACTAATTTAGTGACCCAAAATTTGTGTGGTTAGGAAAATTTATTTAGAGTCCTTAATGTCAAAAGTCTTCTTGTTTTGACAAACCTAATTCAAGTGTCTTGACTTAGATAAAGAGTCTCTCTACCTTGAGTTTTAATTCATTTCCCCCACTACCCATTTCATTTCCCTCCTTGATAGGCAATTTTGATTCTAAATATATTTCCCCCTTACATATTCCCTCTTATTCACATCTTAAAACATGCTAGTACTACTTTGTTTCATTTTTATCAATCCTTAGAACAAAACAATATGCTTGAGTGAATATGGATTACTTTATTTTTACCATTTCTTTACATCTCTAGAATTTCCTTGGTTTATTTGTAAATTTTCCATGTTGTAATCCTATTTTTCATAAAACTACATCTGTTTCTAATTTTTAGTACTTATTCCATGGATGAGTGAGGTTAGACTGTTACTTCTCAATCACCAATGTTGTTTTCTCTTGTACTTACTTTTTCCATTGATGATTGAGTAAGGATTTTTGATGCTCACTCATCAATATTATTTTACCATTGATTTCCATATTTGTTTAAGGATCATTTTGCTTTCACATTAATGTTTGATTACAATTTTTAATTGTATCTTTAGTTTAACTTGCTTTATTTACCTTTATTACTTAAGGATTACTTGTTTGAGTTTTTTGATCATTTAGTAGGCTTGTATTTTTGGTTACCATATTTAATCCAAATTTTGGATAGGTAATTTGATCCCAACTTAGAAATTTCCACCCCAGCTTACCAAATTTACAAGTACATCATGCCTACACCATTTCAATTATCTTGGCTTTCTTACATTTTTTTTGCTCTTTAGTTTTGTATCCTTGGGTTTTTCTAAAGTAGTCTTTGTGCCCTCCATGATCAAAATTACAAGTATAGTAGACAACCATCCAGCGATAAAGTTAAGTCAAGGTATGCATACATTACTTTTATTTTAATTATTTCCCTTTTAATCATTTCTTTTTAGTTATTTTATCCTTCTTAATACAATTTATTTATCTTCAACATTGTGTGTTGCTATGTTCTTTTCTCAAAGCACCATCTCATGTTGCCCATGAGTGACACATGATGAGCTTTGAGTGGGGCATATGTATACACATAATATTTGAAAAATTTATCAATTATTGATGCTTTCTATCTTTTAAAAACCCATTGAGTCTCAATTCAATTTATCTATTTGTCAAATCAAAGAGCCAATAATAGCCATGGCATAAGTAGATCTATTACTAGCCCTCAGTATATGTTCAAACTGAATGTTGGCAATTTGTTTTTTAAGAGTGTTAACCATGGCCTTATATGGAACCAACTTGTCATCTTTGGTCTAAAAATGATATGTGACCTAACTAATGATTAACTAAGAATCACCATAAATTTTAAGATGAGATATATTCCAATGCACTAATTTTCAAAGTCCTACAACAAGTGTTTCATACTCGGCCATGTTGTTTGTACAAGGAAAGCTGATTTTAAATGATTTAGGGATTATATCCCCCTATGGTGTAATAAACAATAGGCCTACCCTTGTTCCATGTGAAATGAATGAACCATCAAAGTATAGCTTCTAGGGATACTCCCCAAGGGGTGCATTAATAGCAATCATGATGGATTCACTAGGAAATGGAAACTTGAGTGATTGTGTGTCCATGAGAGGTGCTTCAACAAGTTGATCTACAAGAACTCATCCTTTGATTTCTTTCTAATTTGCATACTCTATGTCAAAATCATTGAGAAGCATGATCCATTTAGCCATCCTACCTTGAAAATCTATTTTAGATAGTAGATACTTGAGCATATCTACTTTTGAAATGACCATATTTTTATTATTCAACATGTAATGGCACAATTTTTGAGCTGTGAAAACTATGGCTAGATAAGCTTTTTTAATAGGTGCATATTTATGCTCATATGTAACAAAGGTATAGCTTAGGTATTAAATAACATGTTCCTTTCCATTGTCATCATGTTGAGCCAAGAGTTCCCCCAGATCATAATTGGTAGCTGATAGGTATAACAAGAATGGCTTCCCTGGCATAGGAGGTAATAAAATAAGTGGATTAATAGGATAATATTTGAGTTGTTAAAAATATATTTGGTATTGATCATCCTAGTGAAATTCAAATCCTTTCTTCAAAAGGTGCATAAATGAATGGCACTTATCTGCTAACTAAGATATGAAGCATTAGATGGACTGGATCTTACCTTACAAACTACAGAGTTGTTTCAAATTGGTTGGTGGTGTCATCTTGGTTATAACATGAACTTTAGCTAGATTAACTTCAATACCTCTATGAGACATGATGAATCCAATTAATTTTCCTAAATTTGCACCAAACACACATTTCTTTGGATTGAGTCTGATTTTGTACTCTCATAGTCTTTCAAATATCTTATGTAGTACTATTAGATGGTCAGCTCTGGTCTTAGATTTTCATCAACATAGTCTTCAACAATATCATGCATCATATCATGGAATATGACATTCATGTCTCTTTGATATGTATATCTCACATTCTTAAGGCCAAATGGCATCACCTAATATCAAAATGTTCCCCATGGAGTGGTGAACATTATTTTATGTTAATCTTCTAGCACTATTCTAATCTGATTGTATCTTAAAAATCCATCCATGAGTGAAAACATTTCATAACCTACCATGGATTTCATAATCATGTCAATATTAGGCAAGGGAAAATCATCTTTAGGACAAGATTTGTTGATGTCTTGAAAATTAGTATAAATTTTGATTCATTCAGGCTTTTTGCTAATAGGTACTACATTAGAGATCTATTTTGATTAGTCAATGGATTGGATACATCCTAATTCTAAGAATTTTTCCAACTCTTTCTTTACCAATACAACAATATGAGTATGTATCTTCCATAGCTTTTGTTTTACTATTTTGGCATCAAGATTAACCACAAGGTGGTGTAGAACCAAGGTGGGGTCTAATCTTCATATGTTAGAATAGTCATGCAAATATATCCACAAATTCTCTAAATAGAGCTATAAAAATGTTGCATTTCCCTCAGTGAGGGATGCACCTAATTTTATCTATCTTCTAGGATAGTAAGTAGTGACTTGAACTATTAGACTATGTCAAGGTCCTTTGTTAGGGCTTACTCTTCAACTTCTCCTAGGCATGGTGAATCTAAGTCTCCTAATGGGATATTTGGCCATGTAACAAAAACAATTAGAAATTCTTGAAGAATTTGATCAAATACTTGTTTTTGCTAAAAATTGAACTTAGATCCATAGGCTAGCTCATCATTGGTGGTCTCCTAGTCTAAATTCAAAGAAGAATGAACACCCTTATCTAGTGACACCTGAAATAAGTTTTCACCACTAGACTAGACTTTATATTTACTTTATCCTTGGTTAAAAATCACCTCAAAGAGGTTTTCACTTTGAAACCTCAATGTTTTACTTATTTATTTTTGGCTAAGGGTGTTCACTCACTCTCTAAAATAGGCTATAAGATCCAATGTGATTAAGAATCCTGATTTATGATTTCCCAATGGAACATTATCTCTAAGGCCTAAGAAATCATAGAATGCCTCATCATTCTAGAACTCATCAATCAACAGACTAGATTCTTATTGGTCTCAATCTATCAATTGGGGATAATATAATGGCAATGGATTAAAATGAATGACTTGGGTAAGGGTACAAATGGAATTGTTATCAAATAAATTTGTTTTAGCTAGGTCATCAAAAGTGAGGCTATGATCAAACTCAGTTTTGCTATCGACATCATCATCACTAGTCACTAGTCACTAGTGATGGAGTTTGAATAAAATATGTGGGGTCACCCTCAGGTGGTTTAAATCCAAGTCTATAATGTCTTTCAGAATTAGTCATGGAAATTGGCTTGATAGTTCCTTGTTGATTTAGCCTAAGGCCTCTTCCTTCATAATTGTGATGCTCCATGATCCTATTGGGAATAGGATACTTTGTATTTTTATAACAATCAGCTTGGTCATCATTAGATAACCATGATTCATTCCTTTCAAGAGGGTTAGGTCCTAGGCCAAATGCTAGTACAAATATGACAAGTCTGTTATCTTTGTTCTTTCATTGCCAATGTATATGTGGGATGACCTTAGGTTTCCCAAAGGTTTTCATATTTTGAGGAAGATTGGCGATATGAAATGTGTCATGGGTCACATATTCTCCTAGTCCATTATCTAAAATGGTGAAATGATTAGAAGGTTCAAGAGGTGGCATGTGGGAAAGGGAATCTAGGGTATTAGGATCTATGTAATTATCTGGTGAAGGATCAATAAGTATAGCTTTTCCTTTATCTTACTTGGAACTTGGATTCATACTGTACTAATAATTATAGCTTTGAAACTCAGCCTCAAGATGCTTGTAGTGCTCATATAGATGTAAATCTCCTAGAATATTCACTTCCATCCCTGAGTGGGAAAACTTGATACATTGGTGTAGTGTTGATAGGACTACATGAATCTTATGTAACCAAGGCTTTCCTAGAATCATGTTGTATGATAACTCAAGATCTAACACATGGCAAAGTGTATCATGGGTCAAAGTCCCAATGATAACTGGCAAACTAATGGTTCCCTGTGATTGTCTTTCTTGATTATCATAAGCTTTGATAGTTATTGTTTCTAGCTAGAGATATGCCATTGTGTACCTAAGAAGCTTGATGAGCTTGAGATACTATGTTGGGGCTAGATCCATTGTTGATAAGGACACATTTCACTTTATGCCATTTGATACAAACTTTTATGTATAATGGGTTATTATGGAGTGGGCCAAGGGAAGACATATCACTTTGGTTGAATGTGCCTTATTGGGCTGGAGTTACGTGTCCAACTAAAGCTTGAAATTTATCAGGGGATATGTCACTAGAAATATTGGATTGGGTCAAGAACTCATTCAATATGTTCTTGTGGATTATTAACATTCACATTAAATCCAAAATAGAAATTTGTGCTGGTGTCTTTTATAATTGTTCCACAATATCAAACTTCTTGTCTTGGTCAGTAGTGAATGGTTTATTCTAAGGCTAAAAATTTGGTCAAATGATAAGTAAAGTGGTAGATGGTTGAGGGCCTAGGATAGTAATATTTGACCTCCAAGTTGTGACTTCATAATCAGGAGTAAATACTGGACCATTATTGCTAACTAATTTGGAAATAGTGTGGGACCAGATAAGACAAGTCTTGGTTGTCGATGCACTTACATGTGGTCACATGGTAAGAATGAGTTATCATGATGAGATATAAAAGGGTAAGTCCTAATTTATGTTATAAATATTATCATTTATGTCAAATGTCTAGCATTATTGGTGATAAAGGCCCCATTGTATTTAATAGTGTTTTTAATATTCATATCTTGGCTAATGTGTGTTGATATTTATATAATATTAATGAATATATTTTTGGTTGCATATAAGTCAAAAGAGGACTCATGGAGAAGTCAAAGAGTCATGGGGTAAAATATGAAAGAGGAATGGGATGCATTTTCTCATGGAGAGTCATCTTGAGGAATTCTAAGAGTCATCAAGTGAAGATAAAAGAGGGTATGGCACATTTTTCCATGAAGGGATACTTTGAGGAATACAAAAAGTCACCAAGATAAAGACAAAAGAGGAATGGATAATTTTTCTTAGAAGGGTCACCATATGAATTTTCAAATGCAAAGATACAAAGGGTCATGCAAGTTTGGTGCCATTTTCCATGAGGATTTAAGGGTCACAAAGGGTGAATGCTAAAGGTCATTTGGAAAGGCTATAAATAAAGGCTTGAGAAGCCATTTGTAATATGTAAGAGAGTGCATGGTTTGTATTTGTTTTTGAAGAGATAAAAGTAGGATATATTGTAGAGTTCTATCATTTGTTGAGTAAGCAACATTGATAGATAGTTTTTTTAATACACAAGAGGGGTTGGTGCTCCTAAAAGTTAGTGCTTGAAAAATTTGTAATTTGAGTTGGTGCTCATTCATATACTTGAGATTGTTCTCTATGGTTTTTCCCACTTTAGGTTTCCACATATAAAGTTGCTCTCTCTCTCTCTCTCTCTCTCTCTCTCTCTCTCTCTCTCTCTCTCTCTCTCTCTCTCTCTCTCTCTCTCTCTCTCTCTCTCTCTCTCTCTCTCTCTCTCTCTCTCTCTCTCTCTCTCTCTCTCTCATGGTGCATATTATTATTTTAGTTTTATTGCATATCTTGAATATGTGGTTAAGTGGTTACAAAAAAGGATATTGATTAAGAAATAAGATATATAATATACTAATTCACCCCCCTCCTCTCATTATATTGTGTGTTTAACATTTTGTTGGTTTTCTTGTATGTACTCCCAGGTCAAAGAAGGATTATCCATGTGATTTGGTTGAATATTGTTGTTTATCAATGGTTTAAGCTGATTAGTACTTGGTATAGGATTAATGGAGATGGTATTAACGCTACCCCCTACAATATGACCTACAACCCTATTGTAGTCATGTGCAACTGTATGGTAGGTTTGTTGGTTATTACCATCCTAACCTTGGTTTTGTCCATTATTTTTTCATTGTGGATTTTGCTACTAATTTTGTTGATTCTATTGGTTTGGCCTTTGATTCTGATACTATTGATTTTGTTGCTTTACTAGCCATTATTGTTTTTGTTGATTATTCTACTACTATTGATTGTTATGTCAAGGAAATGGGTTTTGATATATCACAAGAGTTTGATTGGAAGTGGAAGCACCATTATCCAATTTTATCTCCCTATTATCCAACATAATTTCAATTAAATACTTGATTTAGACACATCTTCATAGAGTATGCCCATTGACCTAATGATAGTCATAAAATTCATTTTCTCGATACCAATCAGAGTAAGGAATGCCTTAGGGATAATGTTTTGGTATGGGCCAACCAATCATATTAGCGATAGCAAGATTACAAAATATAGACTTAATAAGTTCTCTTAGGTCACTAAAGACATGATGTGCAAGGTCAGTTCCTCTAGGAGGGGTTTACAATGGTAAAGGTTTTTGTATTTATTGTGTAAGTTTTGGTTGTTGTGTAGGAGTAATTTAAAAAAGGTGGTGTGGATGAGACCCACATAGTTTTCACATGATAAGATTCTATTACTCCATTTCCCACAACATTCCTATTTCAATTAAATTGCTTCAGTCTTTCTTGATTATTGGCCTGTACTGATTGTGATGCTTACGTTTGATTAGGATGTTGTTGTTAGATATTTCCTTTATTGGTAGAATTAAGTGTGATGAATCCTTTATTGATGAGTTCTTTCTCAATCAACAAACCTTTATCAATGATCTCTTTGAATGTATGTGCACATTGCAGTTCTAGATGATAGGCTATCTCACTATGCAAATTTTTAGTAAACATAGTAGCTAATTGTTTATCTCATAAATTTTGGGTGAAATGGATTGCAAGGGCTCTCCATCACTGTAAATAACTTTCAAAACTCTCCCCATCTTTTTTATTTTCTTGTGTCAAGTCTACTAATGAAATCTCATGCTTGAGATTATAAGAAAGTGTTGCATAAATTTATCAAAAAGATCATTAAAATATATTACTAAATTTTTGGGAAACTTCAAAAACCATTCCAAGGCTTGTCTAACCAAGCTCCTTGGAAACAATAGAAAAAGGTATATGTCACTATATGCTACTATTTGACATGTGATAAAAAATTCGGTCAAATGGGCATTAGGATCACCTTTCTCTTTATACTTATTAAATTTGGGTGGTTCATATTCTAGAAGAAATGGTATCTGCAAATACTCCATGTTAAATGGATAGGAACACAAGTCATCCAATTTGAACTTCTTAGTATGTTTCCTTGCTTGAATGGCAACAATTGAATCCTTCATCTATTACAATTCTTGGGATAAGAAACTGGAAGGGATATTGGTTTGAGGGAGAATATTGGTTTGGGTAAATGGCTAGGAGGTCACAAGTGGGACACTTCAACTAGGGTATGATGGAGACACCTATTGGGGTACATTGGATTAGTTGGTCAATAGACCAGGAATATGCATATATGGATTGGGATGTACTTAAAATAATACATTTGGCTATGCGATATTCTAGTTTGGGTTGGCAATAAAGGTTTGACTTGGAGGATTTTGTGGTTGTGATAAAGGGATATAACTATACTATGCCTATTATGGTTGAAAAAAACATGTTGCTAACTAATCGAACCTTGTTTTTGAGTACGAACTTGTGGACCAAGATCATGTCTTTGAATTAGTGGCACATTTTGAACCAATGATTATCAAGTAGGTACTTGAGAAACATGGGGACCTCATTACATAAATCCTTATAAGGATGTGAAAGTAGATTTCAGATTTGACATCTATTGCTGACCAATATTTGTACATTATTGACTAGTCATTGCTTGGTTTTGGACTGACATATTAGTCTGTGACTGAAAAGGTATGTTCGTCACTACCCAATGGGGTGGAATATTTTTTGCCCCTGATTGAGGTGGTAATGTATTCATCTTTTATTTCATTGATACATTAGGTTATGTTTTCTAATGTGGAATACCACTTACTACTTGTTGAGGGGGAGTAGGATTCATCACATTCTGTCATTGAGGTGTAACATTAGCCATTGTTTGATTACCTAATCCCTTAGGTTGTATAGTTAAGGAAGCAGCTAATTGAGGTTGGGATATAGAAACTGTTATTCCTTGGTATGATGATCTGTTCATGGGATTAACTATAGGCACATGTTTTTGGATAGTTGTTTGTGCATTAGTACCACTTTGATCAAGATTAGATGTTGCTTGTACATTGTCTACTATGTTTGGCTCACTATTCAGTGTAGAAGCTAAAGACACTTCTTCAATAACTGGCATATGTATCAATTTATTTATCAAAGTAGTTTATATAAATGGGTTAGAACTCAGATTCTCTTGTCTAGTTAATTCCATCAACACTCTTGTTGAAGGTACTAGGTCAATGAGGGGCTTACTCACCATGTTCATATGATTAAAATCACATGCTAAATTTAGCTAAGTTTGGTATGCTATTTGCATTTGGTTAAAGTGATCTTCCATGATGTTTTTGCCTTGATTGGATATATTGGGGTCTTGGTATGTTATTTGGACTAGATCAATAATATTTCTATAAGAAGCCTATTGATTGTAAATGATATTATGGGGCACTCTTATTAGACTTGGTAAATTTTCATGGGAGAAATCTATTGAAAATGTGGCCCCTACCTCTATGGCTCTAACCAAAATCTCATCTTTATTCTCTAACAAATGTCACTCAAATAAAAATGGATCATACGTGGAAGCTGTATTAGTAGAATATGGTTGTTGAAGTACTAGCTCATCCACCGTGGGTATTGTAGGTAAGTATTGCATGGTTTGTTCTTGGTCCTATTCTATGTAAGGTAGTGTGTTAACCAAATAGTTAGCCAATGGATCTTGGCTTTGTGCCCCTAATTGAGTATTATAAGAGGGATATGAATCCATATCATAAACAATGTTATCCGCATAGGGATCTTACACCATTTCTTCCTATGCAACTACATTACTAATCCTTGGATTGTACATGTGTTCACTACGAGTGTAGGAATACATGTTGGGATCCATAGTCAGTGCTTTGTGATAAAAGGTTAAAGATTTATACAAACTCTAAAAAGGAAAAAACCTAAAACAAATGATGCCTTCAACTTGGTCTAGATTTGTCAAAAGGGTCAAAAGGTTTATGCAAATATTTGTGAGGAAAAAAGCTAGAGTGAAGTATCTAATGTTTCACTATTCACACAAAGGTAAGCAAGTAAAAGGACCAAAAAATTGAAATACCAAACTCTAAGGTCAAAGTGTTTCAAATTAGTCTAACTTGGGAATTTAAAAGTTTCTAGGTCTTTTGGCCAAACATGGCATCAAAAGCTAGGCTCAAACAAGTCATGTGCTAGGAATCTTGGCCAAACGGTGTCAAAATATAGACTTTAAAAATAGATGGAAGTTTTAATCTAATGGATTTGAAACACTTATAACACTAGGCATTCAATTCTTGGTCATGAACTTGATCAACTAGGTACAAGGTATGAAACAAAAGGCACTTTAGCAATAGTTTATTTTCTCATAAATAATGGTATAAAACTTGGTTCCTTTGACAAACAAGCTAGACAAAGGTGAATAGTATAACTATGATTTATACAAAGGATAAAAAGTACACTTGGATCAGTTTGAACATGTAGAAACAAATTTGGAATTCTATGTAAGAGAGTCCATGAAATAAAAATTGAAATGTTTTGGTCAGCGTAACGATGCTATACTACCCAAAAGGTATGATAAAAAAGTTTGTTTCAAACTTTCTAAGGCAAAGATGTTTTTCCACAATTTTTATAGCATAACACTACATTTCTTGACTCAAAATGTTGTGGTATATATACTTAAAGTGCAAGTGTTTAGCACAAAATGGCCTAAGTTTACCAAGTGCGGATAATGATTATGAGTCTAAAATGACCTTCAACCCAATTTGGAAATTAAACCTAAGTTCCCTCAAGTTAGTTCAAATGGTGAACCCACTTAACACATCAACCCTATGAACTTGTAAAGGTGTAATTCCAAATTTAGATTACAAGTGAAGAACTTAAACAACTTTGGTCAAGGTCTAGACTCAATTAGGCAGCATAACTATGCCAAAGTGGATTATATGACTCTCAAGCTTTTGATGAAATTTGAAAAAGGAAAATGGATGATCTCACATGGGTAGCATAATGCCTCTTTATTCAAAGGAAAATGAGGACCATGTGTTTGGTTTGGATTGTTTGTTTACACCAAGTTTTTGACTCTACACAAGACTTTAAACTAGGACAAGACCAACTAATTAATTTCCCTTAGATCCTAAACTAACAAGGTTGTTTGGTAATATTGGAATCCATCAATATATATCATTTGAGAGGATTTTAAGTGTTCATCCAAAAGTAAATGTGAATTATATAGTAGGGTTTTTATACCCTCTTCTCTCAAATGATATTACTATGAAATGGACCTTGAGGCACACCTTGCACCAACAATAATTTTATGGTAATTTGGGATTTGTCTAAAATCTAAAAATTTTATAAATGATCTAGGGGAATCAATTACACAATGATTTTTATGCTAAACAATGAAAAATAAAAGCACAAATTTTGGGTCCATATCACTCAACTTGTTGTAAAAAGGTCTAGTCTTTTTTGCAACCACTGCATCCTGTTATTCGCTTAGTGTAGTGCGATGTCCAAAGTGTCACTACATCCCATGTTTAACTCCAAAAGATCCAAATGAAGTCAATTTTGGGAGATGAAACCCCATGTCAAAGCTTCCCTAAAGAACTTGTGGGAGGTGATGAAGTCCCCCTTGCAAGCCAAGATGCATAAATAAATAAAGCATGAAAGTAGAAAGACTTTAGGGTCATTTTAAAGATCACCCAAAATTTGATGAGTTTTTGGGGAGTGCTTTAGATGAATTTATTTTTAAGTTTTGGACTAGGCTACTTAAAATAAGAATGGTGATTTTGATTCCAAGGGTTCCCTATAGGGGACAAATGGAAGAGCATACATGCAACATTCCTTTTTTTTCCAAACAAGATTTGATTAAATAACTATTGAAAATAAAAATTGACAAGTGTGTTCAATTTTTAAGTCCAAATAAAATGTTTGGTGGTGTTTATTTTACCCCTTGGTCTTAGTTGTAAACTTTGAAAAACATTCACCAAAAAAATCTAAAAATTCCTTTTTAAATGCCAAAACAAAGTTCTTAATCAAAATTTAAGCATGCAAAAGTTATTTAAACATGTTTTGAGAAAATGTCTTGCTTGGTCCTGTAGTAAAATTGTTAGCATGTCCTTTATCTTTGAAGCCCTTTTGAGTTTGAAACAAAAAACTTTGAAAACATAGGTTTCAAGTTTATGTTTTTGGGAAAACACAGTGATCAACATCAGTCAATACCATTGACATCAGTTATGGCCAATCGAGATCTAACTGATGTTGGTTATGCTGACCGATGTCAGTTAAGCCAAGTAATTGATGTCAGTATTTTTTCCAATGTCAGTTACAGTGTAAAAACTATGGCAACAAAAAAAGGCAAAATAAAGTTAAAAAATAAATTTTCAAGAGTTTTAAGAGCTCAAATAAATATTTTAAAGTTGTAAAAGGATCTCTTTCATGTGTAGGATGCATCTAGTCCCACCGAGTGTGCCATTATGTCGATCTAGGAATTTGACTCAAAAGAGTATGGTTGGTATGGTGTTAGTTATAAAATGAAAACAAAATGAAATAAAAAAACTAATAGCATAACATCTCTAGGCCTAGACACTAGGGAGAGCTTAGTTAAAAATCATGAATGAAACACACAACTAAAATGCAAAAGAAAACTCTTTTACATTCCTTGGATGCTCCAAAATGCTTGTTGTGGTGGCTTGCTCAGCTTGTGCTCATGAAGTCCTTGGCAATGAAAGTTTGACAACCTCAATCTCTCCTTGGCACCTTTGTCGTATGGCTTGGCTTGGCTTAGAATCAATTTAGTATTATAACACTAGTTTATTAAAGCTTTTAGAACTAATCCTGCATTATAAATTTGTACTAATTAAGCTTATAAATGATGTTGTGAGGCCTCCTGTATATAGATTTTTAGATTTGATCAAAATCAACCTCAACCATCCATCTCAAGATTGAGATGTGTGGTTTAGGTTTAATTCAATTTTTTGAATTAATTTTATAATTATACTCATCATGGAATTGAAATAAGGGTAAATTAAGAGGCATGGAAGGCATTAATGAGGCATGGAGGGCATGAATCCTAATATTTATGGCATTTATAGCCTAGGGATGTCTTCCTAAGAAAGGAGGTCACTTGATGATTTAGATATTCAATATTCATTTCTAAAAACAATTATTTAACAAGTTTCCATGAAATTTTTGATTAGGCCTTGATTTGGGTTAATTAACTCTTAAGCATGTTTAGGCACATTGTGCACAAATTACCCAAATTGATCAGAATGCCTTGTTGTTGGTCCAAAATTTGATTAGATTAGAATTGGAGGGTGATATTAGATGCATTATAATCATATTCCCATTTAGTATGTTTCCAAAAAAAATAACAAAGGCACATGTCTTGTGTAATAGATTTGATAGGAAAGAGCAGTCTAGAGCATGTCAATATAAAATTGGCATTTTGACTCAAAATGATCTGATCAAAGTTAGTTGGTCCATAGATTGCATTACCCCATTTAGGGATAACCTAGCCAAAATCAGAATTTTAATATGTTAGTTTCACATCATTTAGCATGTTTTAGTGTTTTTAAGCCAAATTGTGCATTTTGGGTAAAAATTGGTCAAAAGCCTAGTTGGAGGTTATCGACGACTAGTTTTAGGTGTCTACACAAGCTCTTCTTTGGGTATGGTCTACATTAGTAATAACATCATCTTTGAGGGGTCCTTCTAGCCTCTTAACTTATTCTATGTCTCTCTTTTAAGGTGGATTTTTTATGGGTTTTCTCCTTTTCTCTACTTTATGAGAGGTTGTTTTGTACATTAGTACCTAATCAAGCCTAGTTATTAGGACCCATTTTTATTTCACATTGCCTACCTAAGTTGTGTTTATGAGGAGATGTTAGTGTAAGTATTTATTTTCCTAAATTTATTTATTTGGTAATATCATATTTTCACACATGAATGTTTCCTACATTTTGGGATATGCTTACTTAGGTGGAGTTCGTGTGTCATAAGTATCATAGGTTTGATTAGAATACTAGTATGTAACTCCCTTGACCACCTTTTGTGGAAAAGTTATAATTCTATTTTTGGATCCTTTTACCACCTTTTATGTAGGAGTTACACTTATATTATAGGGTATATTAGACAACCATTTATAGAGTTACTTAACACTCCTATATGTATGTTTCATTTGAGGAACTTTCTTAAATAATGAAAGTTTGATCTTTGGATCCTGTCTCTCTTTATGTAATATTCTTTCTTATGTATTTCATTTTATTTTAGTTGTTTTTTTTGGTGCACTTTCTTGGCTCATATGTTCTCTTTAATCTTGAATTTAACTTATCCATAACTTGGACTCAACTTTGATATGGCCTACCTATCTTAGGTGCCATAAGCATGGAAGGAGAGATGAGGAAGTATTTTATTGTTTTGAATTCCTCATGAAAATAATCTATCCAAGTTAGAACACTTTTCTTCTTAAACAAATTATTTATTGAATGGAACACATATAAAATATTGATAATGAATCATCGAATGGATCCAAACTTACCTAGAAATGTTTTGATTCCTAATTCATCCATAGGGGAAGAATTTCCAAGATCACAAAAATCATGACATGGTCAATATCAATCCTATGCTAAGATATGATATACCCTATGAGTTTATACATGTGACTTCAAACACACATTTTTGGGTTAAGAGTAACACCATACTCAAACAAGTACATCAATATGGGGTTTATACCTCTAGGTGATCCATTCATCATCTCACTTTTCTTAGAAGATCATATATGTAAACCTCCATTATCTTGTGAATAAGATTATGAAATATATGGGTCATAGACCTGTATTATGTTTCCCTAGATTTTCTAATACCAAAGGGCATTATGACATAACATAAGGTTCCCCATGGTGTAGTAAAGGAGGTCTTAATTTGATCTTCATCAGAAATGTGAATATGATTATATCCTAAGAAACCATCCGTGAGTAATAACAACTCATATCCTAATGTTGCATCAATAATGGCATCGATGGAAGGGAGAAGGAAGTCATATTTTAGGCATGCTTTATTGATATCTTGAAATTATATAGATATCATGATCTTACTATTCTTCTTGAGAATGAAGACAATGTTAGACATCCACTTGTAATATTCCACTAGTTTGATAAATAAAAATTTCATAAGTTTTATAACTTCCTCCTTCACCATCAATGTGACTTTAGGATTTGATTGGCCTAAGCTTTTACATGACTAGTTTTACATCAGGCATTATAATGAATTTATGGACAACCACATCAGGTTTGATGCCAACCATATTAGTGTAAGAGAAGGAAAAATATTTTGAGAGATTGATGAGTAGTTATTTGTGGTCATCTACTTCCTGCATGGAGAGTGAAGACCCAAGATTGAGAATTGTATGACTCTTGTTAGTCCCAATGTTAATTTTAATGGTTTTTCAATAAGAGAGGCATTTCCCTCATTAAAAATGTCAAGGGTTAAGGGAAGATCAAGATATTCACACTCTGTATTTAAAACATTATGATCATCATCAAAGGATAGGTAATCCTCAAACTAGAAATAATAATAATAGTACTTATCTCCAAATGCCGATGTGGTATAACAAGTGAGGGAGAAATCCCTTTGGTGGTGGAATGATAGGAGCTCATCATAAGCTTGAAAGAATTCAAGAATAACCTCATCATTTTTCATCTAAGATAAGGACTAATATAATATCATATTTATTGATATGGGAAATGGTTATATTATTAGTATTTTCATGCATAAGATATTTTTTCCTCACTAAAACTATGAAATTATAATTTGGTATGCGAGATGCGGGTCAAAGCATGAAGATGAAACAACCATAGATTGAGAAAGCTAGTTTATTTCCTTAAGGAATACCTATATATAAATGAATTCAAAGTCTTTAGTAATTTCATTCACAATGGATGTACATAGTTTAAGATGTTTATCTTTGGTTAGATAAACCTTAGAGACTTGGTTAGAAACTAGATCGAGTCACCTTGGATTCTTAATTTCTGAATGTCCAAACATTTTTTAATGACCATGGAAATAAATAGGTCTTCATATTCATCCAAATTTTTTGTACATTTAAATTTTATCTTGAAACCAAAATTCATGACTCATTCTTTAGGATAAACTAGAATAAATTCTACCCCTACACCTAGACAACACTTGGCCCCATCATAGTAGAAGACCTACTGAGCATGTGTGTCAGAAGAAGTGTCAATTATAAAGGTTTCCTAGTCCTATTATATCTAAACCATATGAATATAAAACATATACATTAACCCCTTTTGAGGTTCCTAGTCTTGAGATTCAAAAGAGTGGTGAGTCCTTATTTATTGTGGGGTGAATGGAAGAGTTAAATAAATTCAAAAGGCCAACTCGTATGACCTAATTTAAAGAAATGAATAATTCTAGGAATTGAAAATTCTTGCTTCTAAGATCTAAATTGACATAGGTAATCACCTCTGGGAACTCAAAATGATGCTTACTAGGTCTTTTCTTTGGTGTTGGAAGTATGTCAACGTAGTTACAATTACTTTTTAGTGTGGGAAGTATGCCAACATAGTTATGATCTTGTTTTGAGGTGAAATTTTTAGGAACATAATTTTTGAGCTTATAATATTCCTAGTAAGACACGGATAATAATATTTTTCCTATTGTTATATGATAAAGGGTAAAAATAACTCAATGAGTGGCTCCTTGGGGGTTCCCCTCTTCATGATGGGGGGAGATGGCCTCTCCTTAGGAATGCAAGGATAAGCATGAGATCTAATGTTAATCTCTGTGGTACCTAATTTTAAGTCATAAATTTTCTCTTTGAGTACTAGCATGGTTGGGGGAAAAGGAATGGTTTGAATGTATGTTGGAGAACTCAACATACATTGTGAACTACAACTAGGTGTAGGCCAAAGTAGAATTTCCAATATCTCAAGAGGAAGTAAACCCAATGGATCAGTAACTTTGTAAAACTAGTATGTCCCTATCATGGTTTGATCCAAGATCATGCCTTGAATAGGCTCAGAAGTAATAAGGGTATAATGTGAAGTATGGATTTCCCTTGTGTGGTCAAATGTTGGGTGATTATTATTGTTGTTTCAAGAAAGGTTTTTATGAAGAGGGACCTATTCATTCTCTGGCATATATATCATGAAAAGATCTAGTAGACTAGTTAACCCCTATTGGGGTCTTATGTTTTGAGACTTAGAGAAGTTATAGGTTCTTAACCCTTGTAGGTCAAATAAGAGGATGAGTGGTGTGTCCTTTTCCAAGAGATTGATGATTTTAGCTTTGGACATGGTGGAAACTACTGAATTAGTGACCAGCTCTGAATTAGTGACTTTTTCAGCCATCACTACATCTTTATCTTCTAACTTATATTTTAGTCTAGATTAAAAAATTTTGGCCCCTTTATTTAATATAACTACTTTAGTATTTGTGGTATCAATAACATTGAACAACTACATGGGTTTCATGACCTCATTGATGGGTAGATGGTAATCAATATATAGCCTGGGTTACTTATGTATGTTTTCTTGTAGCATGTCTAGAGTTTTAAGATCCCCCTGGGCTATGAAAATCTTCCCTAGGTGTAAGAATCATTTTTTTTAGATTAAATTTGAAAGGATAGCCTTCATCCTATGTATCCAAGGCCTTCTCAAGATCATGTTATAATTTTTATCTTTTTCTATGGCATAAAACTTAGTTAGCATCATCTTAGGACCTAGAGTGATTTGGAGTTAAATGGTTTTGATAGATGTAGATTTTGAGGCTATCATAACCTCACAGGGTGTTATGATTCATGGAATAGTTAGTTTCCCAATAACCAAACTTTTACAAGAAAGAAAATGGGATATTATCAATGGTCACTCCATCATCAACCATGGCTCTCTTCACTTAGATTTTGTAAATCCAAACCTACATAAAAAAGGTTGGATCCCCCTTCCTTGTCATTTTAGATTCAAGTGGAAGATTACTCAAATCAAAGAAATAACCAATATCTCAAGAGTCTTGGCCTAGTGGAAACATATATATATATATATATATATATATATATCAACATGGTTGAGAAGAGCATGTGTTGGAGGAGTAACATTAGACATATGCCCCATTCCTAGGGCATCAAAAAAATTTCATTAATGATTGGGTGAGTTCTTGACTAAATCAAGAAATGAAATGTGAGAGAATGTCTTGGTCAGATTTGAGATCAAAACATAGTTACCTACAATCTTAGGGATAGACTTGGTTTCCACAATTTTTGAGGAATGAAGAGTCATAGGTTTATATTATTGAGTGAAATTAATGGTATTTTCCTCTTATTCAAATTATAAATCTATAACTCCTATCATTCTAGTTTTGCCTTGTACTCCCAACTGAGGAGTGACATTAGTACTAGCAATTCTAGAGGTGGAGGCTTCATCATCATGGGTGCATGTTGTTATGGGTTAATTATTTTGAATTGGTTGGTTATGTGGGTCACCATAATATTAATTTTTGGTAGTGTTCACTTGGTGGTTAGGAAATGGGTTTTGGTAGATCTAGAGATTATGATTTTGGGGAGTGATAAGACCATTTGGAAGGGTCTAGGGGTTTATACTAACATTCCTTGGAAAAATGTCTACAAATATTTGTCTTTGATCTTCAAAAAACCTTTGGATTAATTTATTATACTCCCTACATTTTTTAGTATCACAACCAATAAACTGATAAAAGAGACATTAAACATTAGGATCGTATTTCTTAAGCCTTGTGTTTTTCCATTAATGACCAAACCCTTGTTGAATATTACTTTGGTAATAGGGATGGTTCTAAAACTAGGGGAACTTCTCAACATGTAGATGTTGGTTTTGATTTTGGTTTTGGTGTTGAATTTTACATGGTGGTAGTCAATTAAATTTAACTACATGAATGGAAAGTGGATAATTTTTATTCCTAGTACTTGTATTGTTATTGGCATTGGTGTTATTCACTGGTTGATATTAACTATTATTTTTTGGGCTCAACTTTATACTTTGATTAGTGAAATCATATGTGGTGGTGTTCTTTTTATGATTATTGATATTTGGGGCTTGGTTATTGGTATTATTTTAACTTGCATTTTGAAATCCCTCATTGTTTTGGTTTGGGATGATGATGCATTTGTCAACCACTATCAATGGTTGCTTGGTTAATCTGTAAGGTACTCTCAAGATCATCTTCATGGGATCGATATGGGAATTTTTAGACATCCTACCTCATCTCAGTGTTAATAGAGTGGAGGAATAGGTCACATAGTTCCTATCAATCCATATGAGGCATGATGGTAGATGAATATAGAACCTACCACCATCATGTGATGAAATAGGTAGCTAACACATGTATTCTTGTTTGATGTACAAGAACTCTTGTATGTCAGCCTTTAAAAGTTTGTTCATATCATATGATTTGACAAACTTGGACATGGGTTCGATAAAATAATATATAGACCCCTTGGGGGGTGATAATACTAATAAAATACTATTCCCTTTAGGTTTTTGGAGAAATTTTTGGTAACCCCATCCCAAGGTAGGAGATCCCTAATAGCAGTGTACACCTTGACATGTGTATTGTGATCTCTTTCCCCTTTTAATTTGGGAACATTAAGTAAGGTACATAGGAGAAGAACCCCTCATATATTGAGATTGAAATGCTACTTAAGGTACTCAATGTAGGTCTACATGTTACTAAATTTTATTGTTGGCATAATAGGATTAGAGTGGAAATGTGGGATTACATTAGGGTTAGTTTGGTTACCACTATAAGGGATAGAAAATCTAGATAAGGTGAAGTGGAATAAGCTATAAAATAGTTATCTAACTCAGTAGATTTGGAATACATATAAAATTAATGATGAATATTATAAGACTTAAGAGGATTGGTGGTTTGTTTAGTTGGGATATATGTGATTTGTACATAGCTCTAGGCTACATAAGGTGGGGTATAACTTGTCTACAAAGGGGGAGTGTACATAGGGGGAACATAACTTAAAGGGGTAAAAAATGATGGATTGTTGGTCACCATACTATTTTAAAAAGGTGGAGTGTAAGTGTATACACATCCCATTGGATTTTGGATATGATCTTGATAGGATGGAGTGATTTAGAAGTGTCCTAGTTGGGGACCCCATGAGTAAGGATGTCCCTGAGGGTTGGTTTGAGGCATGGATTAGTGGGGGTGTATGATACTATAGTGGTATAAGTATGTAAATTTTTTATTGCATTGGTTGATGAGTCACCATTTATATGGGATAAGGAGAAGGATGAGCTTGTGTAAGGGAAATTTAGATCATCCCCTAACCTAGGATTTGTTGGTTATTATCTAGGTTATGAATATAACCCATTACAGTGTTGATGATTTGGTTTAGAATAGTGGTGGAATTAGGCCTAAGAGCCCCTATATGGGATGGGTAGAGGTATGATATTGGTTATCTTGAAGAGTTTGGTTTAGAGTAGGATCCTTGGGGATAGTGATTATGGTTTTCACTAGTGGGTTGGAAGCATGTTGGCTCCTGCTATGGGGATGTGTAACTACTTGCATGTGATTAAACTCATCCTCTAAGTGTTAGATCCTTCTTAGGTAATGATCATACTTATAAATGCTTTATATCTTTGGGCTTTATAGGCTAATCAATGGTCTAGTGGATATATGAGGAGTTACCATACATCCCCCAATGAGGGTCATAACATCAGAGTTAGGATGATTGCTAGTAATTTTGGAAATGTCCCATATCTCATGAATAAAGACCCAACTCCTAGTTTGGGTTTTAGTAAGATAAAACTCATATAATTGGTAATCTACATTGGTGTCAAAGGTAAGGTTATTCCAACTTTACAATGAAGGCTCACTAGAGTTGAGTTGGATTATTATATATCCCTTTAGGCCAAAAAATTCATCTATGCCTTATCTAGACATATATTTGGGGTATATGAATACTTGTAGAATAAATACGATGATGGAAGGTGCAGAAGGGAGAAAGAGGAAGAGGAATAAAAGGGTAATGTAAAGGATGGAATTCCTTCACATTAGTTTTACCAATTTGTTTACACATGAGTAGAACATGTTAAACTATCCACTTGAATCCCCAAGGTCAAGATAAGTCATATGGTGTAATGGATGGGCTATGGATAGGACTATGGGTTGGGTTGGTTGTTATGTCGAATGCTATTTTGAATGGGTGGTGGTAAGAGGTTCTCATGATGGACCCAAAAGACCTCCCAATGTCATGGTATTCATCGAGAGCATCTAATTATGCATAAATAAAGCTCCAAGGTCCTTCAGTGTATAAAATTATGAGGTAAATCTCCTAGTTAATACTAAGACTAGGGAAATGAAGGATATTATCTTGAATGACTCCTGGTATGAGATCAAATCTATTAGGTTGGCTATACCTAGTTAATGTCATCCAAAAATATGAAGAATATATGATGAGGCTAGACCTAAGGAGAAGAGGAAAGGGGATGGAGGTGAGTACCCAGGATTGAATCAAGTTATATTATCAACCTTTATTCTGGGGAAGGATGATGATTGATGGATTGGTAATTTATTCTTGTTCCTCTAAGGCATTGAGAGAGTTAAAAATGAGGTGGGGGATTAAGGTGGAATGTAAAACCTCTCTCCTAATCTCAGTGTTGATATCATATCATATATTTACTATAGAATCAAGTGCCATAACCTTAGGTAAAAGACCTTCTCTAATAAGACCAAGTGTTTTGGGAAATGTCATCCAAAAGGGACTAGGTAAAGTGTAAGTATATAAGCTTGTTTGGGTATCTGAGTGTTTAAATATACTTGATGTGTTGTTATAAGCAATGTTTCAATTAATAGTGTTTTACAGTTGGGCAAATATTTAGAAATTATTTTGACTTGTTTTATTTTAAGGAATGCTTTGACTTGAAAATGAAAAGTAACTATTTGCTGAAATTAAATGAATTAAAAGTAAATACTGATAAATAAATTTAAATTGCAAAAAGAAATAATTTTTTTTTCTTTCCAATAAATTTTCAATATATGCGAAGTGATAGAGATATCTACTCTAATTAATCAAATGATGATTTTTCTATGTTTTATAGATACAACATAGATGAAGCTATGTGTTTTCTTATTTTTGTGGCTTTCTGAATAAAGTATGAATGTACCTATATGTGAACTAAATCTTTTGCCAACATGAAAATTATTCAATAATAAGTATAGTTTATAAATATAAAAATATTATTAATCTCTAGAACTTCTTTTACTCATATGCAACCAAAACAAAATTTTAAAATTCATAGATTGGATGCACACTAGCTATGAACAATGTTTTATTTTGATCAAAATGATTATCTAAATTCTAATTTTATATTATTTTTGGATAAAAAATTATTTTTTTAGTTTTTTTCAAAATAAGAGAAATAATAATTGAAACAAGATCATTTGTCTACCTAGGTTGATCTAGGTTTTTCTTGTTGTCCATGTGTGTGAGAGTGAAAGGAGTTCATTTCAAAATAAAAAATTGGTTATTTGTAATGGTTGAAGGTTTGTGTTTTATTTTTATATTCACCTATGGTTTGAATTTAATATTTATATAATATTAATGACTCTAATTAGTGCAAGGAAATAAATAGACTAACTACTTTTTTGTTGCAAAGACTAGAAAAGAAAATGATTATTTTCCTATCAAATTCAATTTTTTTCATAATATCAGTCTAATCTTCCACAAGATTAGTTTATATAATACAATATAATTAATAAAAAAAAACTAAAATAAAAAAAACCTCTAACTTGATCAAGGCAAAGATCAAATAAAATCATGTAGTATGTGTTATTATTTTCCTTAGTGTGCTAGTTCCTTTATCTAGGCATAGATTTCAGGAACTTTCTAACCAAGAATATGAACCAATTGTTGTCACAAGAAGGGGAAGAATAAGAGAGACATAATTCCAAAAAAAATTAGTTTATTTTTGGTTGGTTAAGTGCATTATTTTCAAAGATCGGGTTGCATAATCAATGACACTTCCTTGCTTGAAATGGTGTAGTCAATCAAGAAAATAATAGAAGTAGATATTCAAAATAATCATAACAGTCTGTGGCTATGAAAGTTTCAAAAAAATATAGGCTCCAATGAAAATTTTTATATCCAAAATTGGCTTACTTTTATAATAGTAATGGAGGTTTCATGAAGCATTTTAATTGATTTAAACTTGAAGTAGAACTTTGGAGGGACTCAAAATCATTGAAAATATAAGAGAGATTGAGTTGGTCTATTTTGGAGGTGAAATTAAGGAATAAAATTCAATAAACATAAAAGAAACATGTAAAAATTCATAAAATAATGAATCTTAGGAGAAAATTTTGTAAGAATAGGAGAAGGTGATTGAACCACCCACTTTTGTAGGTGCAGTTACATAATTGTTGGTTCTTGTAATGGAAATGCCACTGTAAGTCATGTAAATGTTACTAATTTAAAACAAAACCACCCTATTGGGATTAAATACCATGGAAATTTTTGAAATTTCCATGATGATTCCATCAATACATGTGTTAGTTTTTTAACCTAGAGCGGTGGTCTTGTCATGTTAGGAAACGGTTCCATCATGCAAAGAAATTTTCCAAAACTTGGTTGTTAGGGGATGAAAAATGAGGATAAATTGACTTTAAGGAGGAATAATAGGAAATATGGCCTTGTGGCTAGAGAGAAGATTGTTCTAATCATTTATTGGGATTATTACATCATCATCGAACATTGTATTAAACATATCACACCATGTAATTTTTAGGTGCATATAGTTTCAGGATGAGTATGTGCATTATAAGCATGGTTCACCTCTAATTTTTTTTTTTGTGTGTGCCATGATTTATAAATTGATAATTATATATTTTTGGATTTGTATTTTCATTTTGTTATATTTTAGCCTCCTTTATGGGTGTACTTAATTTTATAATATTCTAATCAATAAGATCATCTTATGTTATATATATATATATATATATATATATATATATAATGTGGATAACCAAGAGTCAATAACTCTTGGATTTGAAAATGAAATTTAAATATAGTTTGAGCAGGATAACTATAAGGGTGGATCCATGAATCCTAGGTGACAATTTGAATAAAGGCATAAATAGAAATGTAATAGAAATGTGGAAAGAATGCAGACTAATCTAGGGAAAAAGAGAACTCCAAATATATGAATGGGTGGGAAAATATGTGTGTATGTTTGTGACTTCAAAGAGAGGTTTTGTTAGAGGGAGATATAAGGGACATTTACGATAGATATAAATACTAATGGGAACTCAAAGTGGAAATAAGTATTAATGCCTAGATCTGTAACTAGGGTAGCAGATGTTGATGTATAACATAATTCTAAATAAATTTTTACTACTAAATATTTGTGAACATTAAGAAATAGTTATGTTGAGGAAGGATTTACTATCTTATAGGTATTAAAATATATTATAGGATATTTCCCACATGATAATGCATAGAATGGAGCTAACATAAGTCCAAGAACATGTCCCCCTATCCCAAGTAGGTAGGCAACTTTTTATTGGGTATATAAAGTGGCTATAAACAAATAAGAGATGGTAAAAGTTGAGCCATGATGGAGGAGTGAGTTTTTTTCTTATAAATCCCTGACTTAGTAGTGGACCATTCCTAACTTAGATGGTCAAAGGCATTGCTATAAAATTTTCAAGGAAAAAGACACAACATTGACATTTTTAGAGAATGGGATAACATGAAGTGGAACTGCAAAGGTTGGGTAGATATTTCAACCACAATTAAGGATAATTTTACCATTTCCTTCTCTTATTGTGATAATTTGTCAAATTTTTTAATAGGAGGCTCTAGGTTCCTAGTAAAAATGATTTGTCTTTGAAAAAATAGAATCCATGTATAGATCTTGACAAGGAAAAATTTAATCAAATAACTATGCAGGTTATGGTACTAGGTCTCTCATTGGAATTTTGGGAAGAAGGGGTCTTAAGGTGAATCACCAACTCCTTTTTTAGTTTCTCTCTCTTGATCTAGTTACTAAATCTAGGAAACATATTGTGTATGCTATATTTTGTGCAAACATATTTTTGAACAAAGAGTTGCCTTCCTCTATCAAGTTGATGTCAAAATATGGTAAAAGACTTCAAATTATAGATTTAAAAAAATATACCTTCCTCTCTAAGGTGGTAGAAGGAACACAAAACTCACTTGGAGTCATCACAGATGGACTAAGAACAAGAGCTAAAAGGGTTAGAGGATTGAAATTCTATTGTTTTTGTGAACTAGGATCAGAACCCTCATGGGGATAATGATGGTTCCATTGAGACACCAATGATGGAGAAGGATAAAGATCAAAAAGACATGGAGCATAGGGATATTGAATCCCTAAAAGGTAGGGACCAAGATCAATAATAGGAAGGAGATAAAAAGATAGACACCAAGATTCTTGAGATTCAAGCAAAAACTTAAATCATGACTTATGAGACAGATCTAAGAAATATGTGAAATATAGATTCCTGAGAAGTATCTATGCATCAATAATATGTTATAATTGATTTTTTTGATGGGTAGACTGATCCACCCTTAATGGTTGAGAGGAGGAGAATAAATGGAAGTTGATGTCATACAAAAAAAACAAATCTAAGAGAATAGTGCCTCCTAATGACAAAGTGACTAGGAACATTAAAGACAAGGAGATGGATAGATTCATATCCTAATGCTTAAAAACTATATAGAAGTGATTTGATGACTTCTTATTCATTTTTATTTTTCCTTTCCTTTGGAAGGATTTTCAAAGGATTGATTCTATTTGGTCTATATTTTTGAAGGTTGGTTGTAGTTAGTTGATGGCATAAGCCTAATTTTTGTAGGCCAATTGGTTATCTATTTTTTCTTGGGAATTATTTTTAAATATATTTGGTTTTTTAAAATGATCTCGAGGCCTTTAAAACCCCATTTTATTACCCTTACCAAAAAAAAAATTGCATGTTATGCCTTAGCCTATAACATGGGTTTGTAAAATGTCTAATACATCTATGATAATCACAAAATGCATTACCATCAAACCCCTTATGTTGAGGCTTAACCATATAAATATATAATGGTGGGGGGAGAGATATGATATTGAAACTAAGTTATTTTTGTAAAAAGACATGAGGAAGTGATGGTAACCTTGAAAACTACAAGCAATTGAAGCTTATTCATCATTTGTGATACTACATGGACTGTTACTTTTTATTCATTCTTTATTTCATTAAATTTTACTTAGTATTTGAATTAGTTGTAGCATTTGGTGCATACTTGAGCTTGTTTAAAGCTACAAGGTTGATTTAATTTTATTTGTATGGCATAATTCATTATAATATTTAATTTTTTCAAACATTAAATACTTGTGAAGTGGTGATAACAAACTTTTTTGATTTCATTTTATTTGTATGGCATAATTCATTAGAATATTTTATTTTTTCAAACATTAAAAACTTGTAAAGTGGTGATAACAAACTTTTTTTATCATATATAGTTACTATTATATTATTCTCTTTCAATAGTTGAAACATAATGACTTTCTGCTCCTTATAGTTTTCATTCAAATACCTCTTTTTAAGTTATCTACCAAAGGTTTCCTAAATAAGTTTTATATGTTAATACCTATTTATATCACAAATATAATTCCACTACAAGGCAACATCACCTACTATTTAAGAAGCTCCAATATGAGATTTAATGTCAGATCTTATGTTGTGTAGAATTATGTGCTTTTGTAAATTTACTAACTATGATTGAAAAGCATAACTAGATTATTCTCCAACAAAGGTGGGTGTAGGATAATTCTTGAGATCCTTGACAAAAGGATCAATCATATCTTAGTAATTTGAAAATTCATCTTTTGTTTCATTTTTTTTCCATTCTAGTGGTTAGGGTTAGAGTTGGGGCCTTCTAGATTAGCCACCCTATTTTCTTAAGATTATAGCCTTTCATTATTGGTGGTGGGTAATCCAATAATATTTTCCATAACCTCATAATTTATGACTATAGGTTTAATACTAACATTTTTTTCATTTCTATTGTTGTTTCCATCATTGGGTGGATGCCTATCCATCTAATTTTATCATTTTTGCTTCCCATTTTATTGACTGTTAAAGGGTTGCTAGCACCCATACCTCTATTGGTTCATGTTATCATCATCCTGAGATACATAATCCAAACTTTAGTTTAAAATTTTTCCAAAACTATCTCTAGGGTAGAAACTTGTGCTCTTATACCAATGTCATATCCTTAAAAATTCAAACCAATTTTTTTTGAATAATCAAGGATATATATGTATATATATACATCATTTTATCACATAATAAATAAATAATGAGTGGGTGAATTCTAAATCAAACATTACATCATTACACATCTCACTTAAATTAGTGTTAATCAACATGCCTTAAGAATAACATGGATCATGCTGCAAGACAACACACATAGATATGTGGAAACAAGTTAGATCCATGACCAAACTAAAATAACTTTCTCTAGATTATTTTAAGGGTTATATTATTTCTCAAGGATCATGGTAATAAAAATTTAGTTTGATCTTATTTGATAAAAACATGATTTACATTAGTTGGGGTGAATTAACGTTAAACATTTCCACTAATTTATCTCAATCAATATAAGAGGTTATTGAGATCCTTATAATCCTCCTGCAGGATTTACTTAGTCACAAGAGAGTTATTTATGGTCCATCTAAAATAGATATCAACCTTAAATCCATTAAATTGTTCAAACATCATTTTTACACTAAATTATGTTAGAGTAATCCATATCTCCATGTTTATCAAAATATTTAGCTCTTTTACCATAATGTTATCCCTTGAAAATAACCCAAGAAAATAAGAGAAAATCCATCTATTACAATTAATTATAAGTATATATTTCTAAGAATTAACATTCTTCTTTAAAATCATAATTCATTTATCAAACTTGATACCACTGTATCAATATTTACTATTCAACATATAAACTATAACAACATTGTAATGGGAATTCATTAACTATATACAACTCAACTTTAGGAGAATTCCATTTGATTAATCTCAATCATAGATAAGAGAACATTACATAATAAATGATCAAAGGTCAAATGATAACCACATTTGTTATACCATTTAGGTCAAATAAGGCATACATTTGATACATATATCAAAATCAATTGTTACTATACTATTACTTTTTTGCCCTACAACATGGTTAGTTCAACTAACATAAAAAATGAAGCTAGGGTTTCCATATAAAATCAAAATGTATACTTAAGCTTCAACAACTTGTGTGTAAGAGACATAATGATTTTTTATGTATAACTTGAATTAAATTCTCATAATGAACCATTACGCTAATCAATATAATGAATAAATACTCATACTATGGAATTATAACATTTCTCAATCAAGTGACTTCAACAAGTAAGATAATAGAGACTCAGAAACTATGATCATATACACTTATCATATTCTAGGCCTTCACTCAATCCATTTTGGTTGCTTTTTATGAAAAATAGGGTATCGATCTACATGACGTAACTGTATGTTGTTATCTATATCCAACATTGATAAATTCTAAAAAGTCATCACTACATTTACTAACTTAACATTAGATGTAGTCATATAAGAGATATATCATTGTATTGGTTGCTTGTTACACACAAAATAAGAAAATTATAGTTAAACTTAAACTATATAAAATCATTTAACTCATCCAATTCTTAAAAAGACCAATCTCAATTTATAAAACATGATTAAGTAGGGAATAAATCTCATCCTTATCAGATGGTTCCCATTAGCATATAAGTTACTCAATTATGCTAACGAACTTGAGAAATGTAATAAGTATTTTCATAACTCTTTATATTTTTAAACCAAATTATCATCATTAGTGTTCAATATTTCAAATAAACATTACACCATACACCAAATTCACCAAAACAAGGTATATGTGTATATATATATATATATATATATATATATATATATATATATATATGTATATGTATATATATATATATATGTATGTATATATATATATATATATATGTATGTATATATATATATATATGTATATATATATATATATACATATATATATATACATTACATATATATATATATATACATATACATATATATATACATATATATATATATATATATATATATACATATATATATATATATATATATACATACATCTTATATACATACATATATATATATATATACATACATATATATATATATATATATACATATATATATATATATATATATATATATACATTATAATGTATATGTATATATATGTATATATATATATATATATATGTATATATATATATATAACTTAGACCTTAAATCTTAGTTTTTCTAGATTAAGGAATAAATAACTGTACATTTCACATAATAACTTAATGTAACAATGTTGGAAATGTTATTATATGTAGTTTACACTTATCATAATCTATTAAAATGCTACTAAACAAAATCCCAACTTGATTCAATAAAAAGGTGAATAATCATGTATAACAAATTAGGAGATCACATAAAGCTCAAAGACTATAATTAAACATATAACTTTGGAAGAATTTAAGCTCAATACTATTATGATATATACACCATACTTAAAAACAAGTTCTTATATCAATAGATATCTCATGCATAATATAACAAAGATTATTTGTTCTATGTCTATCTCAACACCAATATCTCATCAACCTTCAAATATCCATTTCAACAAAGTAAACATATTCTTACTACAATACCTTCCATAGAATAAGAGATAGTGTAACATTGGTAAATAAATAATTTAACAATAAGTAATATATTTCATAAGATAGCTAATACCACAAATAATATTTCAATAGTATAGAGTAAACCTTAGTGTTGACAACCTTCAATTGTGGATATATATAACATAAAACATCCAAATAAGTTTTTCATTTATTCATTCACTTAATGAAATCAATATGCAGGAAACATTAATTTAACCCTATTATACATAACGAGATCTCAAAGAACACAAAGCTTATAGCCAATTATCTGAATCGCAATCCAAACCCTATCACCCATTTTATCATTTCTAGAAGAACATGTATGCCAAGATGAGTATGCATAATGCATATACAAAATAGAAAGTAGAGTTTCCTAATCCAAAAAAACTTAATGTACCCATATATATATATATATATATATATATATATATATATATATATATATATATATATATATATGTTTGTCTCAATTTTTAACCCACTCAAATTAAGCTATTGAATTAATTGATTTAAGAGGATAAAGGGAGTCTACAACACATGGGACAAATCTTCCCTTATTTTTAATATTCTACTATGGATCCAAGGGCCAAGAAATTTTTGAAAGGTTTAGTTATGGGAAAGATGTGAGTGTTAACACTAGAGTTTCAACTGACCTCCTTACCTGAATTAAAGTCATCTAATGTTGTGGGCTTATTGAAACCATAAGTTTACTATCTTATTTAATAAGATAAGAAATTATAATCTATTGATTAGGACATCTTATCATAAACAAATGTAAAATAGAGAGAAAGAGTAAGGCAGAAAAAGGATGATTCTTTGAATAAGATAAGATGTTTTAGTGTTAAGAAATGGAAATCATGGTTGTCTACAATTATGTCACTAAGAATCAATTTTAACTATTTCACAAATTAAATAACTTAATGAGAAAGACTCAAAGGAAAATGTAAACATATAATCTAGAATCTCTATCAAAATAAAGTAAATACAAAAACATGTAGTTATTGCACACAATGACTTAATAAAATCTTCAAAAATAAATAGAATGAGAATCCAAAATCAATAAAACTAAATATGACACAATTTGACTATATTTTCACTTCCAAAACCAACATTCAAAAAATTTCTTCTCATGCATTACTTCTCTCAAATTAATATCTTCTAGAAGACAATCATGAAAAATTAAAGGAGAATGACAAGTGCAATCCTGACACAATATTGATAGAGTTTTAATACAAAATCTGTCAAACCTTAAAATGGTAAATGTTAATGATTATATAGGCAAGTAAATCATAATTACCTTGATGTACAATTAAAATATAATGGCCTGATATATAACCAAAATTAAATCATCCTACTGCCATAATTAAATATAATTAGTCACTTGAGATAACACATCAAGAAAGGATAATAACAAGTCATGGAATAATTCCCAAACTATAAAAAATTTCAAGATAAAAGGGGATGCAATATTTTATGCATTCCAAGCTCTAATAATCCAACACTTACTGACACTTAACTCTTTTCACAAATTGATTAATGGCCCAAATAGGAAAAGCCACATCTCATTGAAAAAATATTCCCATGATGGATCAACTAGTTCATGATTTAATTCATCCATTCCCAATTTCTTATGTATATCTTCAAGACCATAAAGCTTATTTAAATATACCCTTCCTTTATTTAATGCTAATAATAATGAAATATTGGAACAAAGTATTATTCCTATATATATATATATATATATATATATTGGACCTCATCTTTTTTATGGATCTCTTGATGTCATCTCATATTGGAGAAAATATTGATTTTTTAAAGCTGTGCACCCTCCTTTTAATATGATTTTTTCCCTCTTGGTCTAATCTTTAACACTATCTTGTATCTTGTCTACCTGATTATAATCCCTTTGACTATCCTATATATGAATATTTTAATATTGTACAACAACCTTATTGATCAAGATAAACTAATCTCTATGAATATGAAGTTATCATTTTCTTGTCCTTTAGGCCTATGCATTCTAACCAATTATTCTTTATTTTATTTTTACCCTTCTAGTTTTGATTCAAGCCTTAAAATTAGCCAAATCTTTTACCTTGAACTCTATCATTAGTCTATTTGGTTTTTATTTTTTTATTTCCATTTTGATTTATGATACCTTTTATTGGTTGCTCTTGAATTTTGATGTTAACTACAATCAAAATGTAATTATAAGTAGTCTTTATCATAGCCTATAAATCCATTTCTAGACTAAAATCATCATTTCCCATTTTTATAGTTTTCGACTTGCCGATCAAGTTTTATTTATATGTCATGGCCAGGTTTTTCTATGATTATGAAAATTATCATTTATCATGATTTCTGGATAAGTCTTCAGGCTTTTAAAATGATTTATATACTTTTCAGACTGTGAATCCCTGAGATCATTTCACTTGGCATGATCTCAAGGTTTTAGGGAATTCTTGGATACTTCCAATTTGATTATTCTCTTGAGTTTCATGATCCTTGTTTGATTTAAAAAGTCTTCCATGTTTTGGCTCCTGTGATGGTGCCACATGGTGTCATCATAAAGATCAAGGTCTTCAAATAACTCTTCATTGTTGGTATTATATATTATACTCATCAATTCATTGATATTATGCCACATGGCACAATTTTAGAACTTTTAGAATCTCTCAATTATTGAATATGTATTCACCCTTCCAAACTTTAAATCTTAAATATGTGACCACATGTCATTATTTTATAACTTAAGAGTTAGAACCAATTTGAACTATGCACAGTTATTTTGTGATCATCAAATTATTTATATGTAATCACATTCCATAATATTGAAATTTATGATCGTAATGTCTTCATAAACCTTTTCACTATGCATCACCTTCCCCAATCTACAAATCCTTGAGATGTGACTATGTGTCACAATCATAGAGTCAGAGGTTAGAGAGTCTTTGAAAAAAAATCACTATGTATTTGAATTCCAACTTAGGTGTGTCTTAGATTTTGACAATTTTCACAATCCCAACAATCAAGGTTTTGGGAAAGTAAACTAAGTTGTTTGATCTATGAAACTCTATGAGCTAAACATGTATTAATCATCCAAAAAATATGAGGATTATGCATAATAAATTTGAGAATTATTTCCAAGAAAAGGTTAGTCTACGTTAGTCCCAAAAAAACAAGCCTGAAAATACATTGAAGACAAAGTTGATAAACTACGTAATAATTCAAATATTCAAATGGACCTGATTAAAACACAATCTATTTAAAAATGAAGTAAAGGTAGGGAAACTTATATAAGTAAAATGACCCTTTTTTAATTTCAATATCAAAACTCACAGTACAAATGAGATTTAAAAATATCATAGAGCACTCAAATTTAGACAATTATTAAAATACTAGAGAGTCTTATATCATGCATTAAAATTGTGTCAATATTAGTGAATTTATAATACACAAAATAAGGTTATGGAAGATACCACAAACTTAGATTAAAAAATAGGATGTTTAAATCAAAAATGAAAGGAAATAATTAACTATGTTGAAACAAAGAGTCCCCGTTATCAAAATTTGAAGAGGAGGCATGTTGGACCCAATAAATGGCAACTTCTACTAGAGAATGTTATTCAACATTCAAAACCTAGAATATCAATCATCAACAAAACAAATTATAAATAATCCCTTAGACAAAATCAAAAATATGAAAGTACTAAAGTCTATTTTAACATGTGACATATGAAGTTACAAGTCTTTCTAAGACCATAACTATGTGTCAAAGTGATTAATTAATTTATAGTTATTGAATTCACATAAAGAAATTTTAACTTGTCTAGAATAATTAAAAATTTTGAGAAGGAAAATTTGGATGTTTGGATTTAGGGGGGAATGGTATGGAAACATCTCTACTTTCATCCAAGTGTTTATATCCCCAACATAGATTCCTATAGTCCCACTCAACGCCTTGATCCACTACCAACCAAGTTGGAAAGCCTACGATGGAGATTGCCTGAATCACCCTTTTGAGGAAATAATCTAGATTTTGTATTTTATTAATTTTCCCTTGAGTTAATTTATTTTGAAAATATTTCATTTTTTAGTCCATTGAGGGCTAGGGACCAAACTGAGGTATAATGATAAACAATAAATTCATAATTATCAACATAAATTTAAATTATTTTAGTGTTTTCATATTGCTTCAAAGGTTATATTAAGTGCAACATTATGGATTCAATAAGAAAAAAAATCTAAAATCCACATGCTCTGTTAAGAATCATAGGCCTTTAAAGTTTTGTAAATTTATAAATAAAAGTGTAGTAATTAGTGCAACTGATCAAATATGAATACTCACCTTCTAAATTTTAAAATTTGAATGATTCTCATACATTCATAAACATTTGAAGTTACTATCTCATGGGAATGTAAGAACACAATGTTTCAATAAAATTTTGCCTAAACTTTCTATCCATAACTTAAATTTTATTGTTATCTAATGGTGATTATGAGAAAAATTTACTTCTAGATAAAGAATGATAAATTATTCTAAGGGACTACCTTATCAAGGATTGACTTCTCATGATACAATATATGACAAAATATTATCGATCTTATAAAAGACTTGCGAAAAACACTAGTAGTCAATGCAAAATAAGCCAACTTAAACAAGTTGGGGGGAAAAAAAAGAACAAGGAACAAAAATAAGAAGTAAATAAGCCAATTGAGACAAACATAAAACAATAGAAAGAAAAATTAACTAAGAAAGACAAGAATTAATCTAAGAAATCAAAAAACTAAACTAACAAAGAAACACAACTAAATATAAGAAAATAATAAATTATATACAATATGTACATACCATTAAACTCCTAACCTTCATTCTAAAATTGCATTTGATGGAACAATTGAGAAACAATGTTTCAAAACCTATTTATTGACTAGTAATGGGATGTCATTGCCTTGTATATATTTCAGTCTGAATGCATTCTATCCTAGTAGCTCTAAAACTTGATAAGGACCGATCCAAAGAAGACAAAACTTATTTTGTTTAACCTTCTTCTAATGGGATTTTTCCCATAATAAAAATAAGTCTAAAATACAAAAGCATTTGATGTGTGTTATTTTATCAAACCATATCTTCATGACAACCTAGGATGTGCTAAAATTCTAAAAGGTTCCTTGTCTTGTGTCTTCTAAATGAATCAGGTTTAATAGTCTAGATAAACTTGTCTCATTTACTTCCATATAGTCATGAATGAACTAATATGTGGGTTTTTTTAGTGTCATTGCAAATATTAAATCCACACCATAAACTAATCAAAAAGGTGAACTCTTCAGACTCTACTTATGTCTTGTTTGATCAACCCACAAAGCATATTTGAATAATAAATGCCAATTGCATAGGTTATTTTATATTTCTTTCTTAATGACATTCAACAAATTTGTATTTATAGATTCAACCAAACCATTTCCCTATGGGTAATAGTTTTAGGAGAACTTCAATGTAATTCCATTTTGATATGCCCACTCAATCAATTTAGTTAATTATAAGGCAGGCCCATTATCACACACGGGTGCCACTAGGGTGCTAAATCTAGTTGTAATTTGTTCCTCAATAAATTTAATCACTTCTTGAATAATACTATTCTTTGTTGATTTTGATTTAGCCTACCTTATGTAATAGTAAGTGGATTTATGAATGAATCTATGAATAGATAAATAATTTTGATATATTATACTAATGAAGTCTAAACACCATTGAGAAAAAGGATGCTCATCAATCGCTGTCTAAAGAGGCATGCCTACTAAGACATTACCTCACACGTTAATGATCATATTTAAATAAAGTTGGACAATGGTAACTAGATCTTAAGATGTTGTGTGTAGTCACATTACCAGAAGGGTGGCTAGTACCTAGTTTTTTATGAAAATAAATAATGAGATCTTATGTTTTTTATCATGTTAAACATCCTAATAAAATTCATTCATGATTTTTATGGTATAATACACCTTTATTAAACATTAAATGAGCATTAATTATTATTAATGATCTTTTTTGTGTCTTATCTAGATTAAACAGTGGAATACCATATAAAAAGTAATGAATAACTTAATCATTTTGCGGGTTGTGATTGATATCAGACTATTTTACATTAACAACAAAAATGCTAGGATCTACTTTAGAAATCAATTATGATAAAACTTGACATCGAACCAACCTTATAGGCTTAAATTTAATTTCATAATATTGAAGCTTTGAGACACATCATCCTCTTATTTCTCCAAGCTCATTTTGTCCAAACATCAATTTGATTACAGGATCAAGAACTATAGCATAAACCTTATTTCATAGAATGTGATGTAAAATTTCTTTGCTACATTTAATAGTGCATAATATTTCTTGTATATCATAGGGTAATTTAATTCATCCTCTTTCTAATTGGTACTCATGAAAGTATTGGGTGTTCTTCATCTTTAAACTTATATGTCAGGACTATTACAATTATATGATCAGAAGCAAACAAATAGAGGTAGAAGTTTTTAGCATATTTTGGACTAACCAAAATAGGGGATTGCATTATAGAATCCTTAATTTATTAAAAATATTTATTTTAAGTAGGGTTCCAATCTAATTTATATCCCTATTTTAATATAACATTCAAAGGTTTAACTATTTTTTCAAAACTAGAAATGAACTTACGGATGACATTTATCTTACCAAAAAAATATTTTAGTCATTTATTATTATTTGTCAATTGAATTTTAGAAATGGAATCATCTCTATCAATTTCAATTGGCATACCTTAATTTTTTATTACATTACCAAGACACTTACCTTTTGTTGCACATAAAATACACTTTTTTAGATTGAGGGAAATACCAAATTTGTGGCAACATTCAAAAATATTCTATAAGTGATTCAAGTGGTCTGATATCCATTTAGAAAATACTATTAAATAATCATGAAATAAAAAAATAACTTACTAATCAATCCTTCAAATTCAATGTCTATATCTCTTTTAAAAGTGGCACCAACATTGATCAAACCAAAAGGCATCTTTTTATAAGAAAATAGTCCCCATTATGTGTTGAAAGTTGTCTTAGATCTATAATTTTTATCAACCAAATTTGATTATAACCTGATATTTTGTCTAAGAAAGACATCATCTCAGACTGAATTACTTGTTGAATGAATTCATCCAGAGATGGCAAAGGATAATTGTCATTTTTTGAAGCTCGATTTAGGTTCCTAAAATCCACTTAAAGATGAATTTATTTGATCTTATTCCTGACACTAGTGATGTAGGGGAATTTTCAATGGTCTCTAATTTTGAGTTTTTTTTTGTTAGTATAAGTTAGTTATAAGGTGTGTGTCTTTATTAGGAGACTTAGAGGTCTTTAAGATTTAAATTATGGCTTAAAAGGGATTTTACTACCAAAACTAGAATTCAAATATTTGAATTCTTAGAATTGGTTTGTGTGGGAATTTGAGCATAAAAAAGAAGGTCATTAGGAGGGTTAAGTATTTGGTTAGATTATAAAGAGTTAAATATTATTCCAATTCATCCTTAACCCTTATGGTTAGTAATTTTGATAGGTTTCTTTATAGGTTTGTGTTGTTAGGTCTCTCATAATGTCCATGAGGGAGTTACAAATTAGTTAGATCAGTTATAAGACATATATCAATGTGTAAATTTCTTGTTCGTGTGAGGGGGTGAGGGTCCATTTAAAGGTTGAGATATTCCAAACTCTAATAAATTAAATAAGGACTCCTCATTTTGAATCATATTGTAATGGCAAACCCTATGTTACTGTACATAAGCTTGAAATGACTATATTTTGAATGATTGTGGAAGAAAGATGGTATAAATATTTGCTTATAAGATATGTCTTACCTTTGTTTAGTTTGTTTATTATTTTCCTTAAAATTATAGAGAATGTATTTATGTATTTCAAATTTTATGGGTAAAGGAACAATGTTGCAGACCCAATCCCCCTGATCATTATGTTATGTGAGAAGGATTGTATTCTGTGTATAAGAAAGATTGAATAGAAAGTAATTTGAAAGTGTGTGTGTGATTATTAAATGGGATATAATATGTTTTTAATTATTCATAAACACAATCCATTAATATTTTATAAATATTTTTTGAGAAGATTATATGCAAACCCTATTTTGCTTATATGAGGTGATAAAAAGACTGTATTTTGATTGATAAAATGCAAAAAGGTTCAAAAGGTGGTGCTTTTTATGCCTGACCAGGTGTTGGTGAGTTTTTTTTAATTTAATTAAGTGTGTAAATGTGATTCATGTGTGATTTTTAATTCCATTTTATAAACTATATTGTATACCCCTATTGAGACTAAGCATGCACAGACAATGAGCAAATAAAGTATGGCAAAGAGCATAGTAAAGACATCATAATTAGTGGTTATTAATTATAAGAGGTGAGTGTAGTTATTTTTTACCCATTAAATCATTAATAGAGTTTAAAAACTATTTTAGTGACTAAAACCCTCAAGGTAGAGCCCACAAACCTTGCAGATAACAAATTGTGTTTGTGTATACAAAGGAAATAAGAACATTGTAAAATGTGGAACATAGGCCTTAATAAAGAAATATAATGCATTTAAAGGGTGTGTTAGAGTTTTAAAATACCTCACATAATGTCACAAATAATCAAAATCCCTTATGGAACTTACAATCCCAAAATAAAAGCTCTCAGGTCCTGTAGACCCCTATCAACCCTAAACTAGGGTTTGAGAACTAAAATCCATTTTCAAGATGTTATAACTGATGAAAATCTCAAAAAAAAAAACATTTTTTATTTAAATTAAATTTAAGAAATTTTGGAGGTTTAATTTTGAATCTATACAAGAAAGTACAATTCTAAAGAACTAAGTGCAAATAGGGGTATTAAAGGCCTAATAGTGATCTCAAAGGGTCTATAAAGATGTCTTAAAAGCAGAGTTAGAAGTTAGATCTTTGTGAAAATATCAAAGAGGATAGAGGGTGATTGTAAAAATATTTAGTTTACTAATATTCCACTATACATATCCATACAAGAAGGAAATGTCAAAAAAAAGCTTAGTAAGAGACCTGTGATAAAGAAAGAGATAGCCTTGATTGCAAGTGTATACTTTGGAGTTAGGGTAAGTTGCTTAGAAATTAAAAGAAGGTTGAAATCATCCAAAATTTTAACATAATAACCCTTAATATTTAAATAAATTCAGAAGCATGAATGGATAAAGTTGTCAAAGAGTTATTGTTACAAGACAAGTTTATGGAACATGAGGAGAGAGTGAAAATGGATTAGGGAGAATACAAGTTTGAATAGTGTTGGAGAAATGGAAACATGTCAGTGTCAAAGAGATGATAAAAGGTTAGAGTTTGAAATCATCAAAATATTTAATTAGATCTCAAGATCAGTGTTTATACCTTTTCAAATAAGAGAACTTACACTAAAATTTATTTATTACTTGATTGATGACTAATTTAGAATCACAATAGACTTTCAATTGATGGCTATCATCCTTGATTGCAAACTTTAATCCCAAAATTAATGCTTCATATTATACCATGTTATTTATGCATGGGAATTACAATCTATATGATATTACATGCTTAATATTAGATGGGTTAATAGTTAAAATACCCACTATAGATCCTTATTTAGAGTATACTCCATAAAAATAAAAAGACCACATACCTTAATTTTGATCATGTTCAATATTTTTCTTCTTTGTTGGTTTGGTAATCAAAATATAAACACCTATATATGTAGAAGCAAAGTTGACTTGTTCATCGATAGCATTATACTATGTAATCATCAACTTCATGTGTCACTCTCTATCAATTATTATTTTATTTTCCACTCCTTTCCATGGAAGCCACATATGGGAAAATTTTATTTATATATGGGTAAGTGCACAAAGTTGGGGGATAAAAAGTGGCCTACCCATGGACATGATTTTCTTAAAATTTCTAAAATTTGAACTTGTATAGATAATTTGAGATATCTACACTCCAAATTTGAATATGGTGTAAGAACATGAAATGTATAATTTTGAGTCTAGTTTCTAAAAAAAACTATATTTTTTTAAATGGTTAAGTATAACTAGGTCAAACATATAAAATTTGAATAGGAACTCCTATTTTTTCTAGAAAACATAGTAGATAGATGGTCATGTTATGCACCATTTTTTTAGCAGCATTTAGTATTATTTAAAACCCTTTAGGGAAAATTTATATAAGATATTATACTTTGTTACATATATATTTTTATATTTGTATTACGAATTTTTAAAGTAAATAGATCCTAGAAAATAACCAAAAAAATGGATAGCCAGCTATGCAGAGTGCCTAACTACCTCAAAAAAAATGAAAATCAATTTTTTTTTGAATGTGTGTATAATTAGGCCTAGTTGTTACTATATAACTTATTTTTCACTTGGATAAATGAAATAAAAATTAAATGAACATGTATAGGCATGTATGTTTGTGGCATGTAGTGGCCTAAAAAGGCATAGTTAGAAATCAACATAGTTTGAAACCTTAAATTAGTCCAAAAATTATATTTTTGGAAAGAGGAGAGCATGCTCATCACAATGGTATTAAGTTTTGAATTTTCACATTGAAATTATTAGTGTATTTGGAAATCAAAGTAAAAAAATTGTTATTTTTATCATACCTTTCAAAACTCATTTGTACATTGGCAATCCAAGCCTTTGACTCAGGAATCCAAGTGACTCCTAAGCCAAAAGGTACGAGAATTGAATTCAAATTCAAATACCATGATCTCATTAATACCATGATCATGTTATTAATGTGATCACATTATTAACTACATTAGCAACATAATCATGTTACTTAATAACATGATCACGTTATAATTATCAACACCCTAAAACTCGAATAGGAGCCATTAGGCCTAGTAGCATTAAAATCAACTATTAATTGATTAATATTTTTGTTTGGGACCAATGTTATTATAAATAATTGATCGAATTGAATTATAATTAGAGATTTATTAACCTATGAATTGATTTTTTGTTCCTTTGATCCAAATATGGTCTGTAATAGGGCCAATAGATCCCAAATTGATGTTAGACGGACATATTTCCTTGGATGGAGCTTGGTTAGACCCAATTATGTATCAAAATAAACTAAATACTTGGTTTTTTATAAGATGGTGTGCAATTATAGACCCAATTGACAACATATGGACATAATTCCTTTCTCAAGACTCATTTAACCCTGATTATGTATTAGATTGAACTAAATATTCAATTAGTTTAGTATGGTGTGCTATCAAAGCTCTAATTGACATTATATTGAAGGAATTCCTTGCACGAGGACCAATTACTCTTAATTATAGATTCTATTGAAGAAAAGACTCTATTGGTTAAATATGATGTGCAATTAGGGAAAAATATTCACAATGGACATTAGATGGACACAATTCCTTGCATGGGGTGAAAAATGCCTCAATTTATATTAGGTGGAAGTAATTAATTGCATAGGACTTGATTGTCCCAAATTGTGTATAGTATTAAAAAATATAAATTGATTTAACATAGTATAATTAGAGCCCCAAATGACATTAGATGGATGTAATTCATTGATTTGGGATTGAGTGGCCCCAATTACATATCATATTGAACCTAAATACTTAATTGGTTCAATATGGTGTGAATCAAGGTTAATGGAACCCAACCAACATTATATGGACAAAATTACCTTCATGGGGCTCAGTTGGCCCCAATTATGTATAAGATAAAACCAAATACATGATTAGTTGAATATAGTTTACAATCCGGGCCAATAAAGTCATAATTTACATTAGATGTATTCAATTACTTGAATGAGCTTTGGTTGGAAATAATTTCATATTAAACTAAACTAAATACCTAGTTGACTCAATATGTTATGTATTTGGGACCAACAGATCCCCCTATTAATAGTAAAAGGATGAAATTTCTTACACAAGGCTTGTTTGGACTAAATTTCATATAATATTGAACCAAATATTCTTTCAGTTGAATTTGGTGCACAATCAGAATCCCAATTGTTATTAGATAGATGTAATTCCTTATAGAGGGTTCAATTGGTCTTGATTTTATATCAAATTAAATCAAACACTCAATTATTTGAATAAGGTGTGCAATTTGGGCCCTAATTAAAATTATGTTAACACAATTCCTTGGGCAATCCTCGATTGATCCTAATTATGTATCATATGGAACCAAATACTCAATTGGTTCAATATGGTATTTAATCAAGGCCAAGTAAGCCCTAGTTTCCATTATATATGAATGTAATTCCTTGTACATAACTCCTTTGGACCAAATTGCATATCAAATTGAAAAAATACTTCTTTTTTTAATATGGTGAGCACTTGAATCCCCAATTGATATCATATGGATGAAATTCCTTACATTGAGGCTCAATAGGCCCTTGGGATCAATTTATCCCCAATTAACATCCTTTATGTATAGTAATAATTAGGTTCACATGGATGGACTTAGTTAAAATTGTATCACTCATTACCACAATCGACTTCATAGGCTCAATCTATGATGATGTGGGGGATAGTTGATCCCAAATTCACATTCTTTACACACAGATCTAGGTTCAAGGAGATCAAATTTACCCCAATAACCATCATGATTTTACCTTATATACCTTAAAACCTATACCTAAGCCCTATTCCCTAAAATCTAAACCATAAATATAAACTTTTTAAACCTTGAACCAATCATTTTAGCCTAAATTAACATCATTTAGACTAATAATTAAGTTTAAAGGGCTCAGTTAGACCTAAATCACATGACTGATGGCCCCATTATAGTAATTCACTCAATATACATGATGACATCCATGGTATAATGACAACCCAAAAACACATTCTATAGTCAGAAATGGGTCCAAGTGATTCAAATTGTCTTCAATTATCTTTCTAATTGACCTTGTGTACCCTAAAATATATATAAATTAAAACCTAAGTCATAAACCATAAAACTTAAACACTATACCCTAAATTATAAACCATATACTTTCCATATTTACCAATTTCAATTTAGTCCCAAATAACATCTTTTGTAATAAGAACTAGGTTTGAACATGGCATAGAGCCATTAGACATTAATATATAGGTCCTTAAACATAAACCCTATGCCCTAATCTCTAAAATATAAATTGTAAGCCCTATGCCCTAATTCCCACTACATGCCATAAACATACATGCCATATGATATAACTAATTTTATCATGAGATGTCATAAAATTCACTTTTTAAACATATGGCTAAAACTTAACCTTACCAATCTAGTTGTGCCTCTGAAGTAAATTGGGGCTATTTCAACCCCCTTCAAGCTAATTAACCAAAGAGGAGGTTATAGTTGATTATTTTAATTGATGAGGCATTTGAGGCCAATTTGAACCCATTTAATAGCAAGATATGATTTGGGACAAAATCAAAAGATCGATCTTCTATCATGAATTGATCCAATGAGTTAATTTGTGCAATTCCCTATGTGATTTGGGTAAAATTGAGCCCTCAAACCAAATTTATGGCACAATCAATTGTATAACATGTATGTAACATGTACATGGCATAATTGACCCTACTTTTATCAAAAATTCAAACATGAAGGTAATCAATTCATAAATAGGTGAACAAGTAGCTTAAATGTTCTTTAATTACCTTAGTGATTCGACCCTATATCTAATATCTTAAACCATAAACCTTATACCATTTAAATTTAACCCTAAACCCTATACTATTTACATTAAACCATAAACCATAAGCCTTAAACCCCAAACCCTTTAAATTATAGACCCTAAACCCTAAACTAATAAATTTATCCCCAATTAACATCCTTTATATATATATATAGTAATAATTAGGTTCACACGGATGAACTTGGTCAAAATTGCATCACTCATTAAACCATAATTAACTTAATTGGTTCAATTTATGATGATGTGGGGGATAATAGAGGCTAAAAATCATATTCTTTACTCACAGATATAAGTTTAAAGAGCTCAAATTTGCCTCAAGTACCTTCACGATTGTACCTTATATACCCTAAAACTTATACCCTAAGCCCTAATCCTTAAAGTTCCTAATCCCTAAACTCTAAACCAAAAATATAAACTCTTTAAACCTTGAACTTATCATTTTATCCCAAAGTAACATCATTTAGACCAAGAATTAAGTTTATAGCGCTTAGTTTGGCCTCAATCACATGAATGATTACCCCATTTGACTAATTCACTCAATCTGCACAATGACATACAGGGTTTAATGAAAACCCAAAACCACATTATATAGTCAAAAATGGGTCCAAGTGATTCAAATTGTCCTCAATTATCTTTGCAATTGACCCTGTGTAACCTAAACCATATATACATTAAAACCTAAGCCCTAAACCATAAACTCTAAACATATACCCTAAATTGTAAACCATAAGCTTTCCCTATTTACCAATTTATTTATTCCTAATTAACAACCTTTATAGTAATAATTAAGTTCACATGGCATAGAGTGATTAGATAATTTATATACAGGTCCTTAAACCTAAACCCCATGCCCTATTCCCTAATCCCTAATCCCTAAAACATAAATTATAATCCCTATGCCCTGATGCCCACTACATTCCATAAACATGCATGCCTTACGTTATAACTTATTTTATCATGAGATATCATAAAATGCATTTTTTAAACCTATGGCCAAAACTTAGCCTTTGGAGTATCAATCTAGCTGTGCATCTATAGTAAATTGGGAATATTTCTATCCCCTTCAACCTAATTGCATGATTATAAAATGTGATTTTGTGGTTAATTATCTCTAATTTGTCCTAATAAACATAATTATTTTACCTTATATACCATAAAACCTATACCCCAATCCCTAATACTTAAAGTTCTTAATCCCTAAGCTCTAAATCATAAACATAAACTCTTTAAACATTGAACCAATCATTTTATCCTAAATTAACATCATTTAGTCTAATAATTATCTTTGTGATTGACCATGTGTACCCTAAACCTATTCCTGAAACACTATACCCTAAATTGTAAACTAAAACCTTTCCCTATTTACCAATTGATTTAGTCCCAATTAACATCCTTTGTAGTAAAAATTAGGTAAAACAAGAATCATGGAAGTGTAACTGCCATACAACATGAAATGGCCAAGAATAGAAAGTATTTTTTATGTTGTAGGTTATATAAAAATTGTAATACATGTAGGAAGTTTGAGTGGAAGAGTAGGAGGTGGAAATAATAGTATCACTTCGACAAGGCAAAGTTAGGGAGAGAAAAGAAATAAGAGACATATCAAAAACTTTATCCTTAATTGTAAAGCTTCTTTGGATAGAGTAAAATACCATTATATATTTACTAGGGAAAGGTTGAGATACACATATATGGCCATCATTCTTCTATTATATGTGTGATATCAATTATATGTATCTCTATATATAATACATGGATTGATATCACATTAATTTATAATAGATGGATGACAAATGATTTATGGTAAAGCACCCAACCAATAGAAAGGAGCATGAGCCAAGGTGAATCCACCTCTTGATGAAGGTATATGTAAATAAAATTTTATGAATAGGTCTAGGAAGGGAGGTCCTTATCCAATATATCAATTTTTATCCATCTAAATATATATTGTTTTGTTTTGGATCAAGAGAACAAAATTGGATAATAGTTTGGATGTTGAATTGGAAGAAACTATAAGGTGTAATTATTGAGGCTAGCACATATTTTAGTACCAAAAAAAATAGTGTCTCTCCCCCCAAACTTATCTATTACCTTAAATTATTCTCTTTTAGTATGATTGGAAGGTGTATCAAATAGATGTGAAGAGTGTGTCCTTGAATTGGGATTTAGGTGAGGAAGTTTACATAGTACAACCAAAAGGATACATGGTCCCAAAAAGTGACCATTGGATTTTTGGGTTTGTCAAGTCATTATAGGAAATTAGGCATGATCCACAAACCTATTACAAAAAAATAGATCAGCACCTCTAAGATTATAGAATTAGGAGAAGTCTTTATGATCTTAATTTACATGTTAAAAGTAATGATGATAGCATAGTAATACTCATTGTCTATGTTGATGATATTTCCATCACAGGTAGTGTGGCCACCACACTTCAACAATTAAAAATTAATTTATGTTATAATTTTGACTTGAGTAATTTAGGCCTCTTGCATTATTATTTAGGTGTAGAATTTTGTAAATTTTATCATATTATATGTATGATAGATAAAACTATGCCAAAGCACTTTTGGAAAAGTTTATGATGACAAAGAATGATCCATAAACTAAAGCCATGGATATTTATTATCTATAGGAAACATTGCAAGTGGATTAGTGTGGGATATTTATTGCACATGTCTACCATTGTGTGTGTGTGTGTGTGTGTGTGTGTGTGTGTGTGTGTGTGTGTGTGTGTGTGTGTGTGTGTGTGTGTGTGTGTGTGTGTGTGTGTGTGTGTGTGTGTGTGTGTGTGTGTGTGTGTGTATACAAATGTTAGGTGCACAATTATAGATGGGAAAGAGAGAAAAGGGATTGTTTATGTTTATCCATATCAAAGATGAGGAAGTAAATGCTACATGTGTCATGTCAAGTTTGTTTCCTTATGGTTTTAGATGCAATATGGCCATAGGAATTTTAGTTTGCATTATTAGTAAAGTATTTGGGAAAGAGGTATATGAATGAGACTCCCATTTAATAGGATATTATCACTTTCAAGCTAACTTACACTAGGAAAATGGGTGTATATTCATAAGGAAGCTTCAAATATTTTATAACAAAATGTGCTTCATGTTTTCTTCATAAATAATGTCCTATCCCTGGAAGCATGTAATAGATTTCTTGTAAAATAATATATTGACCTTAGGTAATAGAAAGAGAAAATGTACCATATGGGTAATGGGTAGAAGATATGAATACAATGTCTACATCCTTAATCAATAACCCTATAAGAGCATTTTAGGATGTTACTCCTAAGGAACCATGGTCCAACATAAGACCATTCATGACTTTTATATTTTTGGTTATGTTATTTTTCCATTAGTTCTTGATAAGAGAAGTAAATTAGATGCAAAGAGAAAAACATATATGTTTGTTGTGTTATGTGTATTGTTAATTATGCACATTTATTCTATTTTACCTTAAATTCCCTTGCTATTATCACTCATTTCCAAGGGTAACATGTGGATTCATGTATAATGGTGATGGTGATATAAGTCAAAATGAGAATATGACTATATTAAGCTTAGAAAATTCATTTTCAATATAGTAAGGACCCCTAGATAAGTATTCTTCATTTATAAGTATCCTTGTGGCATGTGAACTACCCTTATCTAATCTTGAATGATATTATTCATTGGATCCTTATGGGATTTTCCAAAAGTAGTTATATAAATACCACTGAGCCCATTCTCATAGCTTACAACTATTGTAAAGAATAGAGCAGGGATAAAGAGAGAGAACATGAAAATAGAAAAAGATAAATTTAACTTGAACTTACAAGGAAAATATACATAGACTAAATATATATAGAGCATAAGATTAACTTGAAATTTTGCCTTTGTATAGGTAAATGGAGTCATCCTAATAGAGATAGATGCAGTAGTGGATGGTCCAGTAGATGGATTTAAATATGTAAATAATGGTCATGAAAATCAAATGTTGTAAATGTCGACTATGATGATGAAGGCACCATCACCTCCTATGACATAAAAATTACATATATATTATATTCAATTTCTATGTAAATTAATTGTTAGCTAAATTAAATTTGCAAATATAACTTAAATTTAAAATAACATTTATATAAAATATACATGCATCTATGTGGTGGTTGATGTCTACACACCAAATGTGTGTGCTAAAAACTCATCACTCATAAGAATATTATCTAATCCATCTAGACCACCAACACCATCATCATCAAAAGGTCCCATGCACATATCTCTAAATGAACTAAAAATATGGGGTCAAGGTCAAGTAGGTGGCATACCTATGGCATCACTCTATGAAATCCTAATCGTATGCTAAATGAGTGTATCAGTGAATGAATTAAGTGCATGGAGAGTGTTTATCTTTATAACCTATTGAACTATAGAGGAGATCTTATACTCAAGAGGATTTTAGATACAGATCCATGTAGGTTGATTAGGTGCACTATGTGCACTTGGTCAATCCTATACAAAGCCTTTTAATCATCCTTTAAACTCACTAAAATCAAAATAATTAAGAATCTCATTTAGGAAAAACTCATAGTAGAGTTTCCTAAAAAAATATAATGGGAACTCATGGTTATTACACAGTGGATTGTCAAAGACCACCCACCATCAATCCTACAAATTCACTATAATTAAGTTATGTACATAATGATGGATAGGAAAATGTTTAGCGGTTAGGAAAATGGGGCATTGGTGGTTAGGTCATGAATAGGGAACAAATAGAGGCTTTTAAAATTTCTTTATTCTTGACCTGAAGTGTCAACAAATTGTCATCTTAATATGCCTTATAAGTATCCCTATATGAGATCCATCTATCAATTTGACTCATTATAGAGTCAATTTGACCTAATAAGGTCTCTATATAATTGGTTAGTTGGGTGCAGTGGGGGTTTGTCAAAGTGGGATCCCTCATTTTTCCAATTAACTCTTCAATTTCAAGTTTATTTCCCACAATGTTATCAATCAAAATCTCTTGATTGTCAGGGGGTTTTGGGGAACTATAGGAGGGTTATGTGGAGGGATAGGAGGAATAATAGGGTATTTTGGAGGGTTAGGATGAGGAATAACAAGATATTTTTGTGGAAGGTTAGGAGGATTAGTAGGGTTAGCAGGATGGGTTATTAAAAAAATAGATTACAATTAAAAACTAGGGTTAAATAATGAAAATAATGAAAAATTAGGGTTAAATAGGGAATATTTATATCACTTACCTTTCTTACATGGTGGCATCATAAATCATTAGGTTTTTGGGATGAATTTGGTAGCTTATTATCACTCTCTAGTGTATTCCACACAAAATGTGATCATGTAAGCTAGAGGAGAGTAAGGAAACTCTAATGCAAAATGAGAATTTTGCATTCAGGTTTCACTTTTTATTTTTTTGATACACAAGTAACATTATCATGTTATTGAAAATTAAAATAATGAGATAATTTTAATAATGTGATCACGTTAATAACATGATCGCATTATTATTTAATATAATGTGATCATGTTATATAATAATGTGATCACATTATGGCTTAGTAGTCACTGAGCCATAATTAAAATAACATGAACACATTAATTAAATAATGTGATTTCATTATTAATTAACATTATCATGTTACTTGAAATGTCCATGAAATTGTCCCCTAACTTTGTGAACTTGCCCATACAACTATTGAGTGATCTTGACCAATCCCTACTTAGTAGCATGCCATATGCTTCTAGGATCTCAAAAAATTGTATGTCTATAAATGATTACACTATTGGTTTAAATTTTAATTTCTTATGGATATTTAATAAATCTCCTATAAACTTTAATTCAAAGTTATTTAGCTCAACTACTACTTTATCTAATTTTATAGTTATCAATCCTAACTTATTACAAATCCTTGTAGGCATAACATTGATTGAGGCACCAAAATCAACAAGGCAATTATGAATATTTTTACCAAATATTCATACTATTAACAAAAAGTGTGTAACTTCACTTTTTATTTTAGGCATTTCAACATTAGTATTAGTAGAAGCCTTATGTTTGGGTTGACTACTCTTGTTTGTAAGAGACTTGAGAAGTAAATCTCTTTGTTCAATGATTTTTGACAATTCATGGAGGGTTATATTAGATTTTATTTTCTTCATATCCTTAACAATGTTGTAACTTATTTTGATAGTGGAGGGTTTATTTCTACCTTATTGTGGTGGTGGTGGATCATTTATAGCTTTAGTATCATGAGGTGTAACAACATTATTTGGTGAGGTTGAAATAGTCAAATGCTAATGTGCTATACTCATAAGAGTATAGCTTCCTCATTGATACTTCTTAAAATATTGTATGTCATTGGTATTCTCTTTAAATTCATTGCATTCTACATTAGGAAAGTCTAAAGTCTCTAAAACCATGGTTATATGAAGGGATTTTGATGAACTAATAGCATTAGAATGAATTAAAGTGTTTTGATCATTTGGGACAACCTCATATTCTTCAATTTCATTTTAAATAAAGTTAAAATATTGAAAACACTCAAAAAATTAAGTTCCCCATGTTGATTTGTGTTATGTGCATGCCACCATTTGGGTAGGGAAATTTCCATGATATCGATCTCAAGCAATTTGTAGGTTGAAGACTCAACTTGTTTACCAACTATATTGAAGGGACTATAACTACATTAGTAAGTGAAATTTAGGGTATATTTTACACTATTCAAGCTACCTACTTATTTTTTCAAGTTTAATAAATCATTACTTAACATCTAGACCAATCTTTGAATTTCATCTAACTTAGGTTTGGCAGGGTCTTGAGATGAGTTTTGTGTATCATTCATTGCAACTGGAACTAAAATTCATTTGTAATATTGAGCATAACTTCATTACCAATTATATTTAGAAATTATAAATTCTAATTAGGGGTAGTATTTTGTAGAAGGAGCTGATTCATAAGTAGAAAAGGATGTGGTAATGGAATATTTTGATTTGTAGGTGGGATTAAGTTTAACGTTAACATGTTTGGGATAACACTAGGAATGGGAGTCAACATTTTCCCTTGTGTCTTGAGTTGTTTGTCCACTTTTATTGATTAGGAATATGCAAGGGGAAAATTATTTATAGTTGGATCTCTCATTAAGAATGTGTCAGTCAAGGGTTCAAAGCATTTTTTAACATTTATAATGCTATTTGGGCATTTGGTCTATATAATGTTATTACCTTACTATACATATTTTGAAAATATGATTTAAAATTACATATAGGCTAATTAGGCTCCCTTTTCATGTAGGTAAACTATTGGTATAAGATGCTTGGATATACTACTTAATTGAACTAGGTTAAAAATGTACTACTCAATTGATTCCAACTTGCAATTGAATTCTCAGACAAGTTTAAAAACTAGTCATAATCCTGATCAAGTATGATTAAATGTAATAAACTATAGGATACATCTTCATGTTCAACATTAATTAACCCAAGGGATGTTTTTTAAGATGTAATGTGTTCTTATAAATTCCTTCCAGTGTTTGGAGTGAACTTTAGAAGATAACACTCAAGGTTTCTAGGCAAATCATGCATATCACCAAGAACATTTAAAGTTGATCCAACTAGCCAAGATACAACCATTTGGACTAGTCTATTGGTGACAAACTATGGGGATTATGTGGTTGGGTAAACTAATATTATGTATCTACCTTAACTAGATCTAAGACATCCATGAACTTGAAGAGGATAAATAATTAATCTTCTATTTCCCAACCTAAATTTAGATCATGCGATCCTCAACAAAGACTCTAGAGTGATAAACACTAATTTGTATTATTATGGTTTTTCACACAATAGATGAAAAATCATAAGTATGAGTTACAGATCACAATTCATAAATATTAACTATAGAAATTCCTAGGCCATCCTTTTAGCACCAATTTATGTTTGTGTGTATTTTAAGCACAAATGGTAATTGGGAAAAGTGTAATAGATGGCCACCTATATGTAATCAATGATAAGATTAGAGTGTTTTGAGGTTCATAATCAAAAGTTTATGATCAGATGTTCAAGATCAAAAATATTACATTCAGGGCCCTCCTAGCACCAATTTTTATTTGGCTTATTTTATGAACCACTCAAATTTATCTATTGGATTAACTAATTTAAGAGGACATAGGGAGTCTAAAACACATGGGACAAATATCCCCTTGTTTATAAGATTATTTGGGGTTCTAAGGCCAAGAAATTTCCAAAACATTTATCTATGGGAAAGTTGTGAGTGTTACCACTAGAGGTTCAACTTGTATCCTTACCTAAATTAAAGTTGTCTAATGTTGTGGGATTATTGAAACATTAGTTTTACTATCTTTTTTCATAAGATAAGGAAATTATAATCTATTGAGTATGGCATATTATCATAAAAAATGTAAAATAAAGGGAGAGATTAAGGTATAAAAGGGATGATTCTTTGACTAAGATCATATTTTTTTAGTGTTGAGAAATAGAAATCATTGTTGGTTATAATTATATCACTAGGCATCAAGTTTAACTATTGCACAACTTAAATAACTCAATGAGCAAGACTCGAAGGAAAATTTGAACATATAATTAAATATATATATATATATATTATAAAAAATAAAATGCATAAGCCTATAGATATTTCACACAATGACTTAATAAAGCTTCAAAAAAATAGAATGGGAATCAAAAATCAATCAAAATATCCAAAACACAATCTGACTATATATTCACTTGTAAAACCAATATTTAAAAAACTTCTTGGCATGTATTACTTATCTAAAATCAATATCTTCTGGTAGATAATCATGAAAAAATAAAGGATAATGGCAGGTGCAATCCTGTATAATCTTGACAAAGTTTTAGTATAAAATATGTTTACCCTTACAATGGTAAAGACTATTGGTTATATAGGTAAAACAATACCAATTTCCTTGATGCATAATTGAAATTTAATGGCCTGGTGCATAACCAAAATTAAATGGTCTTACTACCATAATTAAATACAATTAGTCTCCTGAGATAACACATCAAGAAAGGATAAGAAAAAGTCATGGCACAATTCCCAGACTATGACAAATTTTAGGATAAAATGGGATGCAATCTCTAATTCATTCCAAGCTCCAATGATCTAGTAATTATTGACATTTATCTCTTTTCAAAAATTGATCAATAGACCAAATAGGAAAAACCACATCTCATTGTAAAAATATTACCATGATGGATCAATGAGTTCATACTCTAATATTCTCGTTCCCAATTTCTTATGTTTATCTTCAAGACCATAAAACTTCTTTCAATGTACCCTTATTTTATTTAATTCTATTAATAAGGAAATACTAGAACAATAGACCATTATAATTTATATATAGATGCAAATCAGACCTCCTCCTTTGATGGATCTCTTGATGTCATTTCATATTAGAGAAAATCTTGATTTTATTAAGCTTTGCAATCTCTTTTTAATCAGATTTTTTTATCTCATGGTATAATATTTAACACTATTTTAACTTTGGCTTACCTACTTATAATCCATTTGAGTATCTTGTAGCTGAATATTCTAATTGTGAAACAACCTACTTGATCAAGGCAACTCTCTATGAACCTGAAGTTTCCATTTTCCTATCCTTAAGGCCTATGTATTTTGATCGACTATTTTTTATTTTATTTGCACCCTTTTGGTTTTAATTCAAGCCTTGTAATTAGCCAAATCCTTTGCCTTCAAATATTGAATGAATTCTACGATTAGTCTATTTGGTTTTTCTTTCTTTATCACTATTTTTATTCATGATACCTTTGAATGGATTATGTTTACTTGTAAAGGAAACTACAATTAAAATAGAATTACATGCAGTCTTTATCATATCCTAGACACCCATTTATAGGTTGAAACTATCATTTCCCATTTTTATAGTTTCCAACTTACCCATCAAATTATATTTATATACTATGGCCAAGTGTTTTTTGTGATTACAAAACTTTTCATTTATCATGATTTTTAGGGAAGTATTCAAGTTTTAAAACTACTTTATATGCTCTATAGATTTAGAATCCTTGAGATCATGCCACTTGGTAAGATATCAAGATTTTGGGTAATTCTTGGCTACTTCTAAGTTGATTATTATTTTAAGTTTTGTGATCTTTATCTACTATGAGAAGTATTCTATGTTATATATTAAGGGATGGTTTCATGTGGCATCATCATGGAGCTCAGGGTATTCAAAGAACTCTTCGTTGTTGGTCTTATTTATTTCACCAAATCTTTGAGATCATGCCATGTTCCATGATTTAAAAAATTTAAGGATATATCAACTGTTGAATATATACTCACCCTTTCAAACTTTCAATTCCCAAGATGTGAACATGTGTATTAATATTTGAACTTTAATGTTGGAATAAATTTAAACTATGCACTTTTACTTTGTGATCACCAAATTACTAAGATGCAATCACATGTCATAATTTTGAGACTTTAGGTTTAGATCATCTTTATAGATATTCTCATTATGTATCACCTTCCCTGATCTATTAGTCCTTGATATGTGACCATGTGTCATAATTATAGATAATCAAAGGTTAGAGAGTTTTCAAAATAAATTCACTATGCATTTTAATGCCAACTTATACATGCCTAAGCAGGCATTTCCGTTGCGGCTCTGCTGGTCAAGTGTTCAAGTCCCCCCCAGGCCCCATGGTACCGGTATTAGTCGTGTCTAGCCAAAGATGCCAGTCATGTTAAAAAGTTTACCCGGCTTTAAAAAAAAACTTATACATGCCTAATATTTTGACAATTGTCATAATCATGAAAATCAAGGTTTCAAGAAAATAAATTAAGTTGATCGATTTGGAAAACTCTATGAAGTGAATAGTTTCAATCATCTACAAAATTTGAGGATTATGCAAAATAAAATTTGGAATTTCTTCTAAGAAAAGGTTATTCTATGTTAGTCCCCGAAACAAAAAAACAAGCCTAAAAATACATTGAAAACCAAAGCTGATAAAATAAATAATAATTCAAATATTCAAATGGACCCAGTTAAAAGACAAGTTATTGAAAATAAAGCAAAGGTGAGAAAAATAATATAAGTAAAATGACCTTGATTTTCCTTTTAATATCAAAACTCATAGTATAAATGAGATCTAAAAATTTTCTTAAAACACTCAAATTTAGACAATCATTAAAATGCTAGAGAGTCTTAGATCATGCATTAAAATTATGCCAATAATAATGAATTTATAATGCAAAAAACAAGGTTAGTCTAGAAGATACCACAAACTCAGATTATCAAATAGGGTACTCAAATCAAAAATGAAAGGAAAGAACCAACTATGTTGAAACAAAGGGTCCCCATTGTGAAAATTTGAAAATGGGGTGTGTTGGACCCAACAAATGTTGACTTCTATGGGGAGAATATTGTTCAACAATTAAAACCTAGAATATCAATACCCAAATAAACAAACTATAAATAAGCCCTTAGACACAATCAAAAAGCTGAAAACACTAAAGTTTGATTTAACATGTGACATACTAAGTTCCAAATCTATCTAAGACCATGAATGTGTGTCAAAGTGATTAATTATTTTATAGTTCTTGAATTCACATAAAGCGATTTAAACTTGTCTAAAATAATTATAAATTTTGGGAAGGAAAATTTGGATGTTTGGATTAGGGGGATGGCATGGGCATTTCTCTGCTACCATCTAAACATCTATAACCCTAACATAGATACATCTGGTGCCACTTGAGGCCTTACTCCACTAACAACCAGGCTAGACAGCCTGTGATGGAGATTTATTGAGTCAACCTTTTGAGGAAATAATTTGTTTTTTTTATTTTATTAAATTTCCTTTGAGTTTATTTATTTTGAAAAGATTTCATTTTTTAGTCAATTGAATTTTGGGGAGCAAGCCAAGGTATAATGATAGACTCATAAAATTCATAATTATCAAGATAAATTTAAACTAATTTAATGTTTGCATCTTTCTTAAAATGTTGTACTAAGTTCAACATGATGGCTTCAATAAGAAAATAATGTTTCTAAATTCCACATTCTCTATTTGGAATCATAGGCCTTCAAAGTTTTGAAAAATTACAAATATATATATATATATATATATATATATATATATATTTGTGAAACTGTTCAAATTTGAATACTCACCTTCTAACTTATAAATTTTGAAATATTATCATACGTTCATGAACATTTGAAGTTACTATCTCATGGGAATGTAAGAACACAATGCTTCAATAAATTGTTGTCTAAACTTTTTGTTCATTGCTTAAATTTAATTGTTATCTAATGTTTATTGTGAGAAAAATTTACTTCTCCTAGGCAAAGCATGACAAATTATTTCAAGGGGAATATATAAAATAATAATGCCAAGGTACTACCTTCTCATGATACAATAAATTATCATCTCCAATCAATCTTGAAAAAGATGCCTCAAAAAACCAACAATCAACACAAAGCAATCCAGCTTAAACAAGTTGGGCAAAATAAAAGAACAAGGAACATAAACAAAAACAAAAAATAACAATCAAGATAGACACAAAATAATAGAAAGAAAACTAAACTAAGAAAGCCATGAAATAATAAAAGAAAACATAAAACTAAACTAACAAAGCAACACAACTAAATCTATGAAAATAGAAAATTATATACAACATGTACATACCATTAACTTCCTAACCTTCATTCTAAATTTATATTTAATGGAAAAACTAATAAATAATTATTCAAAAATTATGCATTGCTTAGAAAGGGGAGGTCATTACTTTGTAAATATTTTAGTCTAAATGCATTCCATCCTAGCAACTCTAAAACTTGATAAGCCCTGATCCAAGAGGACTGGACTTAGAACGTTGACCCTTATTTTCATGGGATTTGTCCCATAATAAAACCAAGTTTAAAACATGATATCATTTGTTGTGCACAATTTTATAAAACCATCTCTCCATAGTAACCTAAGATGTGCTAAAATAATGCAAGGCTTCACTTGTGTCTTTCAAATGAATTAGGTCTAATAGTCTAGACTGACTAGTCTCATTTACTTTCATATAGTCATGAATAAACTGATATGTGGATTTTTTGAGTGTCATTGGAAATATTAGATCCACACCATAAAATAAATATAAAGGTGAAATCTTAAGACTCTATATATGTCTTGTTTGATCAGCCCATAAAGCATATTTGAGTAACAAATTATAACTACTCAAGTTTTTTTTACTACATTCCTAATGGCATTCAACAAATTTTTATTTTTAGATTCAGACAAAGCATTTCCCTATGGATAATATTTTTAGGATAACTTCAATGTAATTACATTATCACATGCCCACTCAATCAATTCAGTTGATTGAAATACAAACACATTATCACACACAAGTGCCATTGGGGTACTAAATATAATTACAATTTGTTCATCACAAAATTTAATCACTTCTTCAGTAGTACTATTCTTTTTTGCTTTTGATTCAGCCCACCTTATGTAATAATCAATGGCTGTAAGAATGAATCTATGATCAATTGAATAATTTGGATTTATAACATCAATGAATTCTAGACACCATTAAGCAAAAGGATGATCCTCAATCACTAGATGAAGAGACATGGTATCATGAGTTTCTCTATTTGAAAATATTTTAAAAAGATGACATGACCTCATATGCACATAATTATGTTTAAATAAATTTATCCAATAATGATTCAAGTGGTCTAATCTATATTTATAAAACACTATTAAATTAACCATGTAAACAAAAATGAACTTACTAATCAGTCCTTCAAATGGAATGTCAATATCCCTATGGAAAGTGGTGGCAACATTGATCAAACAAAAAGGCATATTTTTATAATCAAACATTCACCATTTTGTGGTCAAATCTATCTTATATCTATCATTTTTGTCAACCAAAATTTGATTATAACATGAGAATCCATGTAAGAAAGACACCATCTCAAACTGATTGAACTATTGAATGAATTCATCCATATATGGTGAAGGATAATTATCCTTATTTTAAGATCAATTTAGGTTCCTGAAATCCACACAAAGATGAATTTCTCCACTCTTCTTCCTAACTAGAAATAAGTTAGACACCTAGGTTAAATGATGCACTAGAAAGATCATGCCAGCTAATAATACAAAGATTCAAAGGAATATTATGAGTCGTTATATTGGGATAAAACACCTTTAGGTCTCCATATGTCCAAGCAATGATATATTTGTAATAGATCAATATTATTTTCAGCCTTTCTATCTCTTCATTGTTGCGATCGAGTCCTACATTGATGTTTTGAGTTTGATCAAGCATCCCCATGTTAATAAATCATAATTTCTTATTGGAAAAAATGGGATTTTCAAGTCTATTTATATGTTTATTTAGATCAAACCCTTGGAATTTTATTGTATTTAAGATTCAACACTCTATCATCATCACACTACTCTTCATTCAAGTCATTCATTTTATCTTCATCAATTACTTGTGTATCAAAAGCATTAAAATTAGAAATAAAATCCAAGATATGCCTATCATCTTCAAATAATTGAAAATGTTTTACATTATATGGTATAGATGGGAATGAAACTAATTCCACATAAAACTTTTATAAATCAGTATTATCCAAAGGCATGAGGTTAGCAGCATAAACATCTAGGAATATACTTTGGCATTGTTAGTAAAAATGTTGAAAGCATAAAAATATTCAATTAGATCCTGATCTCAGTGTTTATAAATTTTAAAATAAGAGAGATTACACTAAAATTTATTTTTACCTAATTAATGACTAATTCAAAATCACCATAGATTTTCAATTGATGAACATCATACCTAGTTACAAAATTTAATACCAAAATTAATGCTTCATATTCTACCATGTTATTTATGCATAAGAATTGAAATTTATATGATACTACATGATTTATATTAGATAAGTCAATAATTATAACACCTAATATTTATCTTTGTTTAGAGCGTGCTCCATCAAAATGCAAAGACCACATAACTAAATTTTGATCATGTTCAAGCTTTTTATTCTTTTTTCATTTGGTAATCAAAGTATAAACACCTGTATCTATAGAATTAAAGTTATCATTTTCATTGATAGTGTTGTAATATCTAACAATAAACTTCATGTGTGGCTTTCTATCAGTTCTAATTTTATTTTCCACTCCTTTCCATGGAAGCCACATATGGTAGACTTCTATTTCCATATAACCATTGAGTGATCTCAATAATCCCTACTTGGTAGCATGTCATATGCTTCTGGAATCTCAACAACTTATATGTATATGAATTATTGTAATCTTGGTTTAACTTGTAATTACATATGGACATTCAATAAATCTATTAAAACCTTGAATTTAAAATTATCTAACTAAACTACCACTTGATCTAGTTTTATGGGGATCAATCCTAACTCCTTACAAATCCATGCAGGCATAACATTGGATGAGGAATTATAATCAATAAGATAATTGTGTATATTTTTAACAAACATTCAAACTATTAATAAAAAGGGTGGAACTTCATTTATGGTCTTATGCATTACAACATTGGTATTATCAACAACCTTATGTTTGGTTGACTACTATTGTTTATAAGAGACTTGAAAAGCAAATTCTTTTGTTTATTGATTTATGCCAATTCATGGAGGGTTATATTAACTTTTATTTTCTTCATATCCTCCATAATTTTTTAACTTATTTTTATAGTGGAGGGTTTATTGTCATTAAATTATGGTGAAGGTGGATCTTTTCTAGCTTTATAATTAGGGGGTATAACAACATTATCTGGTGGGGTTGAAGTAGTCAAAGGTTGATGAAATATACTCATAAGATTACAATTTACTCTTTGGTACTACTAAAAATCATTAATGTCATTGGTATCCTCTTCAAGCTTTTTGTATTCTACATTAGGAAAGTCTAAAGTCTCTAAAACCATGGTTGTATTAAAGAATTGTGATGAACTAGGAGCATCATAATGACTTGAAGTATTTTGATAATTTAGGATAACCTCATATTATTCAATTTCATTTTGAATAATGTCAAAAGCTTTAAAAAAATCAACACGGTCAAGTTAGCCATGCTAAGATGTGTTATGCAGATGACACCACTTGGGTAGAGTGATTTCCATGATATTGATCTCAAGAAATTTATTAGATAAAGACTCAACTTGTTTACAAACTCTATTGAAGGGCCTATAATTACATTAGTAAGTAAAATTTGGGGTATAGTTTCCATTACTCAAGCTACCTAATTATTTTTTTAAGTTTAGGAAATAATTACCTAACCTCTAGACCATTCTTTGGATTACATCTAACTTAGGTTTCGTTGGATCTTGAGATGAATTTTGTGTATCATTCATTACAATTGGAACTAATGTTCAATTGTAAGACTAAGGCATAACTTAATTACAAATCAAATTTATAAATCATAAATTCTAATTAGGGGAAACATGTTGTAGAGGGAACTAATTTATAACTAGAAAAGGATATGGCAATGAAACATTTTGATTTACAGGCATGATTAAGTTTAACACTGGCATGTTTAGGAGAACATTGGGAATGGGATCCAAGATTTGACCTTGTGGATTGAGTTATCTATCCACTTTTATTGATTCTACATATGCAAAGGTAAAATTAGTGATAGTTTGATCTCTCCTTAATAATGGGGTAGTCCAAGGGTACAAAGCATTTTTGAAAATTTCTAATGCTAGTTGGGCATTTGGTCTACATAAGGCTATTAACCTACTATACATATTTTTAAGACATGCATTAAAATTACATATAGGCTCATTAGGTTACCTTTTCATGTAGGCAAACTATTGGTATAATATGGTTGGATCTATTACCTAATTGAACTAGGCTAAAAATGTGTTACTTAATTGATTATATCTTGTAACTGAATTCTCAAGTAGGTTGAGAAACCAATCATAACGCTAATCAAGTAAGGTGAAAGGGAATAACCAGAAATATATATCTTCATACTCAACATAAATTAACCTAAGGGATGTTTTATAAGATGTAATGTACTTTTTTACAATCCTTCTAGTGTTTAGAGTGAACTTTAGAAGATAATGCTCAAGATTTTTATGCAAATCATGCACATCACCAAGAAAGTTTAAATCTGATCTAGCTAGCCAAGCTACATCCATTTGAACCAATATATTAGTGACATATTGTGGGGATGGTGTGGTTGGTTAAACCAATCTTCTATCTCTACCTCAGTCAGATCTAAGATGTCTATTAACTTGAAGAGGAGAAATAATTAATCTTTTATGACCCAACCTAACTCTAGATCATGTGATCTTAGAAAAAGATCCTAGTGTGATAAACACTAATTTATATTAGTATGGGTTTTAATCACACAATAGATAAAAATAATAAGAATGATTTACAAGACCATAATTCTTGAATATTAACCACAAAAATTTGTAGGCCATTCTTCTAGCACCACTTTATGTTTGTGTGTATTTTAAGCACAAAATGATAATTGGGAGAAGCATAAAAAATGGCCACAAATATATAATAAATGATAAGCTTATAGTATTTGTATTTTTATTATCGAAGGTTCAAGATCAAAAATATTGTGTTCAGGGCCCTCCTTCTATTGCTAATTTCTATTTGGCTAAATTTGTGACCCACTCAAATGTAAATATTAGATTAACTAATTTAAGAGGATGAAGGGAGTCTACAACACATGAGATAAATTTACCCTTATTTTTAAGATTTTTTTGGGGATCCAAGGGCTAATAAATTTTTAAAATGTTTATTTATGGGAAAGATATGAGTTTTACCACCAAAATTTCAATTCATCTCCTTATCTAAAATAAAGTTGTCTAATGTTTTGGGCTTATTAAAATAATATGTTTATTATCTTCTTTCATAAGATAAATAAATCATAATCTACTGAGTAGGACATATTATCATAAAAATGTAAGAGAAAAGGAATGAGTAAGGTAGAAAAAGGATGATTCTTTGATTAAAATTAGATGTTTTAGTGCTGAGAAATAACAATCATGGTTGGCTACAATTATATCACTAAGCATCAATTTTAACTATTGCACAACCTAAATAATCAATGAGCTAGACTCAAAGGAAAAATTGAACATATAATTCAAAATATCTATCAAAATAAATTAAATATGTTAGGATCTTACAGCACAATTGATTACTTTTGTATGAGCAACTAAACACGAAATTAAACCAGAAATAATAAGTAACTAGAAATCAGAAACAGCAAAGAATAGGAGATATAAGAAACAACCAATCTTGTATTAACACTCTCTTCCAGAAGGAAATACAATGAAGAAATCTCTCTCTCTTCTCACACCTCTCAGATGTACAAATCTCTTTCCCTCAAGATTTCTCTCTCTCTCAATTACAACTAACTCAACTACTTGAATTGTCTACACTTTTTCCTCTTACAAGCTATGAAGATCTAACCCTATTATATAATACTAGGATTCATGAGCTATGCATTCTCCACTGTTAGATACACCTCTTAATCAAAGCTTCAAATCTATCCTGCCAAAAATAGAAATGCAGACTTAAGACTAACAGTTACTCTTTTCAAGCAAATAATCTATTCTTCCTCAAAAATAGACTTCTGGAATGCACAGGTGACTGATGTTGGTCCCTGTCTGTCTGCATCTGATTGATGTTAGCTGATACCTAACCGATGTCAGTAGCTTTCAGTCGATACCTGAATGATGTCAGTGATTGTGTAACTCTAGCAACCTCTACATTTGCTCATCTGGTGAAGCTTTTAGCTCCACAACTCAACAATCTCCCACTTGGAGATAAATAGCTACACCTATACCTGTACAGCAACATCCTCTAGCTTGTTTCTCCATCTTCAAGTTCAATCTTGAAGACCAACAAAAGTTGAATGAAGATTCAACTTCTCCTTTGTTACTGGCTTTGTTAACATATCAGTAGGGTTCTCATCTGTATGAATCTTTTCCAACTTCAACTATCCATCCTCCAATACCTGTCTAATGAAGTGGTACCTAAGCTGTATATGTTTGGTTCTTGAATGAAAGGCTGAATTCTTTGCCAAATGAATTACACTTTGACTATCACTGTACAATCTATAACTCTTTTGCTCTTTTCTCAACTCTTCCATGAACTGAGTCATCCAAATCATTTCCTTGCTAGCCTCTATGACTGCAATGTATTTTGCCTCTGTAGTAGACAAGGCAACAACCTTCTACAACTTTGAAATCCAGCTAACTGCCGTTCCACCAACAATGAACACATATCCTATGGTGCTTCTCCTACCATCCAAGTCACCTGCCATATCCGAATCTACATACCCATGTAGAGAAGTGTTTGACCCTCCATAGCACAAATACCTACTGTTGGTCCCTCTCAGATATCTGAGAATCCACTAAACTACTTTCTAGTTTTCCTTTCCTAAATTGGCCATAAACTTGCTAACAACTCCCACTGCTTGGGCAATATCAGGTCTAGCACATACCATTGCATACATCAAGCTCCCAACTGCTGAAGCATATGGAACTCTACTCATGTACTCAACCTCATCATGTGATTTAGGACACTGTTCTTTTCTCAACTTGAAGTGTCTAGCCATAGGTGTGCTTACCGATTTTACATCCTGCATATTGAACCTCTCCAACACCTTGTTCACATAATCCTCTTGAGACAAAATCAAACTATGATTTTTCTTATCTCTCTTAATACTCATGCCAAGGATTTTCTTTGCTGCTCCTAAATCCTTCATGGCAAATGTGTAAGCTAATTTTACCTTAAGCTCATTAATATCCTGCATGTGTGAACCTGCAACAAGCATATCATCTACATATAGTAACAGGATAATATAATTACCATTATCCAATCTATTAAAATAAACATAATGGTCAAATTGACATCTACTAAAGCCATGCTCTATCATAAACCTGTCAAACCTCAAATATCATTGTCTTGGAGCTTGCTTAAGACCATATAAGCTTTTCTTCAACCTGCACACAAGTTTCTCCTTACCTTTGACCTCAAAACCTTCTGGCTGATCCATATATATCTCTTCATCCAAATCTCCATGAAGAAATGCTATCTTAACATCAAGCTGCTAAAGATGCAAATCCTCAATAGCAACTAAAGATAATATAGTCTGAATAGAAGTCATTTTTACTATAGGAGAAAAAAAATCACCAAAATCAATACCTAATTTCTATGCAAATCCCTTTACTACCAACCTAGCTTTATGTCTCATTTGTCCACTCTCTCCTTCCTTTAACTTGTAAACCCATTTATTTTTTAGTGCTTTCTTTCCAGGTGGCAACTCAACCAAATCCCATGTTTGGTTCTCTTCCAAGGAATCAATTTCCTCATTCATGCCATGCTCCCACTATTTCCTGGATTCTACCTGCATTGCCTCATCAAAACTTTCTGGTTCTCCACTATCAGTGAGAAACAAGTAGTATAAAGAAGGGGAATATTGAATTGGAGGTTTACTTACCCTTTTAGACCTCCTTATGGGCATTTGAGACTCATTCTCAGCTTATTATCCACCCAAATTTTTTTCTGTCAGTGACTGATCTCGGTCATCTCTAGTCGATGTTGGTCTGCACCTGAACGACGTCAGTTACACCTTACTGACATTAATTTCTTCCTGATCGACATCTATTTCTATCTGACCGACATCAGTTCCTACCTGACCGACATTGGTACCTATGTTTTCTTGTGAGTGATTACCCGTGAGCTCATTTTGGATCATAACCTCGTCCAAATCATGATTGCCCTACTCAAAATTATTTAGCCTCTTGAGTTGATCACTGTACATCACCTTCTCATTGAAAACTACATCACAACTTCTAATAATTTTGTTAGTTTCTAAATTCCACAATCAGAATCTAAAATCTCTAGAACCATAACCAATGAAAGTGCATCGCATAGATTTAGCATCCAGCTTCTTTCTATTTTCTTTATCAATGTGCATAAAAGCTTCAGAACCAAAAACTCTAAGAAATGAAAGATCTACCTTTTTACCTATCTAAGCCTCTTCTAGAATTCCACCATCCAGTGTAGTAGAAGGTCCTCTATTAATCAGGTAAACTGCAGTATCTATAGCTTCTGCCCAAAACTGTAAGGGCAAACTAACATGCAACCTCATACTCTGTGCACGCTCGATTATTGTTCTATTCATCCTTTTAGCAACTCCATTTTGTTGAGGTGTCCTTGGAACCATCCTTTCCCTACGTATTCCATTCATAGAACAGTAATTGTTGAATTTATTGCTGTAGTACTCACCACCATTGTCAGATCTAAGGCACTTCAATCTCAAACCTATTTCATTCTCAACCAAAGCTTTCCATTTCTTAAATGTGTCAAAAACATTAGATTTCTTCTTTATACAATAAACCCATACCTTTTTTGTAGCATCATCAATGAAAGAAACATAATACCGTGATCCTCCAATAGAAGCTACCTGAGCTGGTCCCCACATGTCTGTGTGAACAAGCTCCAACTTGTGCTTCTTCTTTGTTAACCCAATTTTGAGAAACCTCACTTTCTTCTATTTTCTAAAAATACATTGCTCACAAAAATCTAGATCTATGCTTTTCAAATCTAAAAGCTTACCTTTTGACTTAAGAACATTCATTCCCTTCTCATTCATGTGGCCAAGCCTACAATGCCACAACTTTGCATCTACATCTGATAAAATAGAAGGAGACTGATCAGTAATACAAGTAGATAGGTAAAGTGTACCTACTCTCTTACCTCTAGCTAATACAAGTGCACCCTTAGAAACTTTCCAAGATTCAGTTATGAGAGTTACTGTGCAACCCTCATCACCCAACTTTCCTACAAAAATCAGATTCCACTTTAGGATGGGTACATGCATGACATCTTTCAACACCCATGTGTTGCCATTCTACAATTTTAGCTACACTTTTCCTTTGCCAACAATTTGATAAGGCTCATCATCCCCTAAATAAACTTTTCCAAAATCTCCATGGACATAATCATTGAAAAATTCTTTATTTGGGGTTGCAAAGAAAGAGGTGCCAGAATCTAAACCCAAGATTCTACTTTATTATCCAAAGAAAATATAAGAGCATCTTGTGCAACAATACCTACAACTTTTGCTTCTTCATTACCTTCATGTTGATTTTTTTCTTTAACTTTCAACCAGTAATCTTTCTTTGCATGCCCTTTCTTTCCACAATTCCAGCAGGTTATTCTTCTTCTATTTCTAGATTTGAATCTACTTCTCATCTTTGACTTTGACCTTGATCTCCCTTGCTTACCCTTCTCTCTTTGCCTTCTCCTGCTTTCAATACTTAAAGCATTACCTGATGTTTCCTCTATGCTTTTCTTGTGAATTTCTTCATTCAAGATTACACTAACAACATCATCAACTTTCAAGATATTTGAAGCAGATGCAGTATTACTAACTACCATTACCAAACTATGCCAACTTTTAGGTAAAGAGTATAAGATTAAGAGAGCCTTAATTTCATCATCAAAAACTATTTTGATTGAATTTAACTGATTTACTATTACATGGAAATCATTAAGATGACTAGATACCGATCCACCTTCCTGCATTTGCAAATTAAATAATTGCTTCATAAGATATATCTTATTTGAAGCTGAGGGCTTTTCATATAAATTTTCCAAAGTATCCATTAACTCTACCATTGTCTTTGCCTATGATAAGTTGGAAATCACAAAAGATGCCAGGCTCAACCTTATAGATCCCAGAGCCTTTCTATCAAGAACATTCCATTCTTCATCTTGCATATCTGTGGGCTTGCTTAAAACCCCACCCAACGATAAGTACAGATCTTTCTGATACAAATAATCTTCTATCTGCATCCTCCATAATTGATAATTCTTGCCACTGAATTTCTCCATTCTTAGCTTACTTTATTCTGCCATTGCTTTACTCCCACTCTATCAAAAACCCCTGAGAGTGAACCTGTAATCAACAAACACTAACCCGCTCTGATGAACCTTGTTAGTGAACCAAGCTCTGATACCACTTGTTAGGATCTTACAACACAATTGATTGCTTTTGTATAAGCAACTAAACATGGAATTAAACCAAAAATAATAAGTAACTAGAAATCAGAAACAACAAAGAATAAGAGATACAAGAAACAACCAATCTTGTATTAACACTCTCTTCCAGAAGGAAATACAATGAAGAAATCTCTCTCTCTTGTCACACCTCTCAGATGTATAGATCTCTTTCCCTCAAGAGTTCTCTCTCTCTCAATTACAACCAACTCAGCTACTTGAATTGTCTACACTTTTTCCTCTTACACGCTATGAAGATCTAACCCTATTATATAATACTAGGATTCATGAGCTATGCATTCTCCACCATTAGATACACCTCTTAATGAAAGGTTCAAATCTGTCCTACCAAAAATAGAAATGTGGACTTAAGACTAATAGTTACTATTTTTATGCAAATAATCAATTCTTTCTCGAAAATAGACTTCTGGAATGCACAGGTGACCGAAGTCGGTCCCTATCTATCTGCATCTGACCGATGTCGACCGATACCTAACTGACATTAGCAGCTTCCAGTCGATACCTGACTGATGTCAATGACTGTGTAACTCCAGCAACCTCTACATTTTCTCATCTGGTGAAGCTTTTAGCTCCATAACTCAACAAAATACACAAGCTTATAACTTCTACACACATTGACTTATTAAAAGCTTCAAAATAAACAAAATGAAAATCCATAATCAATCTAGTTGTGGCATAATCTGACTGCATATTCACTTGTAAAACCAATATTCAAATAAATTATTATCATGTGTTGATTATCTCAAATTAATATCTACTAGCAAAAAATCATGACAAAGAAAGAAGAATGGCAGGTGAAATCCAATCTTGTAAAGTTTTAGTATAAAATGTGTTGACCCTTATAATGGAAAATACTTGTTGCTTATATAGGTAAGACAATCCCAATTTCTTTGATGCACAATATAAATTTAATTGCCTAATGCATAACCTAAATTAAATGGTCTTGATACAATAATTAAATACAATTAGTCTCTTGAGATATTGCATCAAAAAAGGATAAGAACAAGTCATGGCACAATTCCTAGACTATAACAACTTTCAAAATGAAAGGGGATGTAATCTACAAATCATTCCAAGTTCCAATGATCTAACACTTATTTATGTTTAACTCTTTTCATATATTGATCAATGGTCCAAATAGGAAAATCTACAACTCATTATAAAAATATTCCCACAATGGGATCAAGTAGTTCACGCTCTAATACACCCATTCCCAATTTTGTATGTTTATCTTCAAGACCATAAAACTTCTTTCAATATACCCTTATTTTATTTAATGATAGTCATAAGGTAATGCTGGAGTAATGGACTATTTCAATATATATATATATATATATATATATATATATATATATATATATATATATGAAAACTAGACCTCCTCCTTTTATATATATATATATATATATATGAAAACTAGACCTCCTCCTTTTGATGGATCTCTTGATGTCATCTCATATTGGATGAAACCCTAGTTTTATTAAGGTATGCACCCTCATTTTAATTTTAATTTTTATTTCATGGTCTAATATTTAACATTGTCTTGGCTCCTACTTCCATTTTTATAATCTATTTTACTATCATATAGTTGAATATTTTAATACTTTGTAGTAACTTGCTTGATCAAGGCAAACTACTCTCTATGAACATGAAGTTGTCATTTTCCTACCCTTCAGGCCTATACATTTTGAGCAATCATTATTTTATTTTTTTTAACCTTATAGTTTTGCTTTAAGCCTTGTAATTAGCCAAATCTTTTTCTTTGAACTCTTGAATGAATTTTGCCATTAGTTTATTTGGTTTCAATTTATTTATCACCATTTTGATTCATGGTACCTTTAATTGGTTGCTCTTGACTTGTGAAAAAAATACAATCAAAAAAGAATTACATGCAGTTTTTATCATAGCCCAGTCATCTATTTCTAGGCTAAAACCATCATTTCCCATTTTTCTAGTTTCTAACTTTCTTGTCAAATTTTATCTATATGTTATGTCCAAAATTTTTTTGTTATTATGACACTTACCATTTATCATGATTTTTGGGTAAGTCTTCAAGATTTACAACTGCTTTATATACTCTTCACATTGTGAATCCCAGATATTGTGCCACTTGACATGATCTCAATATTTTAGGTAATTATTGGTTACTTTTGAGTTGACTATTCTCTCGAGTTTCATGATCCCTATCTACTTTGAAAAGTATTTCACATTATAGCTCAATCAATGGTTTCATGTGGCATCATCATAGATCTTAGGGTCTTCAAGGAAATCTTTTGGTCTTATTTCTTTCACCGATCACATCCCTAAGACTATGCCATATGGCATGATTTCAAAACTTTGATGATATCTCAACTGTTGAATATGTACTCACCCTATCAAAATCTAATACCCTAAAATGTGACCACATGTCATAATATCAAAACTTTGGATTCAAAAAAAATTTGAACTATGCACTTTTACTTTGTGATTGTTGAATTCTTGAGATATGATCATGTGTCATAATATCGAGACTTCAAGCTTAGACTATCTTTGGAAACTTTTTCACTATGCATTACCTTCCCCAATCTCAAAATCCCTAAGATGTGACCATGTGTTATAATCATTGAAATTCATAGGTCAGAGAGTCTTTGAAAAATTCACTATGTATTTTAATGTCAACTTACACATGCTTGATATTTTGGCAGTTGTCATAATCTCCATAATCAGGGTTTTGAGAAAGCAAATTGAGTTGATTGATATGGAAAAATTCATGAAGTAAACATGTGTCAATCATCTAGAAAATATAAAGAATCTAAAAAATAAATTAGATAATTACTTCCAAGAAAAGTTTAGTCTAAGTTAGTCCCAAAAACCAAAAAAAACCTCAAAATACATTGAAAGCCAAAGTTGATAAAAATAAGTAATAATTCAAAATTTCAAATGGACCTGATTAAAACACAATCTAATTGAAAATTAAGCAAAGGTGGGAAAAATAATATAAGTAAAACAACCCTTGATTTTCATTTCAATATCAAAACTCATAATACAAATGAGATCTAAAAATATCCTAGACCACTCAAATTTAGACAATCATTAAAATGCTAGAGTCTTAGATCATGCTTTAAAATTATGCCAATATATTGAATTTATAATAAACAAAACAAGATTAATCTAGAAGATACCACAAACTCAGACTATCAAATGGGATTCTTAAATAAAAAATTAAAGGAAAGAAGTAACTACATTGAAATAAAGGGTTCCCATTGTGAAAATCTGAAGATAGGGCATGTTGGACCCAACAAATGGTAACTTTTATAGGGAGAATGTTGTTTAGCATTAAGAACCTAGGATATCAATCCTAAAATATATATATAGACAAGTCCTTAGACAAAATCAAAAAGATGAAAGCACTAAAGTCTACTTTAACATGTGACATTCTAAGTTACAAATTTTTCTAAGATGATTAGTATGTGTCAAAGTGATTAATTCTTTTATAGTTATTGAATTTTCATAAATAAATTTAAACATGTCTAAAATAATTAGAACTTTTTATAAGGAAAATTTGGATGTTTGGCTTTAGGGGGGATGGTATGGGCATTTCTCTACTACCATCTAAGTGCTTATAGCTCTAATAGAGATACCTTTGGTCCCACTAAAGTCCTTTCTTCACTACTAGCTAGGCCAAAAAGCTTGCGATGGAGATTGCCTAAGTCACCCTTTCAGGGAAAGAATTTAGATTTTGCATTTTATTCAATTTCATTCAAGTTTTTTTTTTTTTGAAAATATTTCATTTTTATTTCCATTGAGGGTTGGGGACCAAGGCAAGGTATAATGATAGACTCAAAAAATTCCTAAATATCAAGACATATTTAAATTAATTTAGTGTTTTTATCTTGCTTATGTTATATTAAGTGCAACATGATGTCTTTAATAAAAAAATAAAGATTTATAAAATCCACATGCTCTGCATGGAATCATAGGCCTTCAAAATTTTGAAAATGTACAAATAAAATTGTAATAATCTATGCAACTATTCAAAGATGACTATTCACCATCTAACTTCTAAAATCTGAATGATTATCATACATTCATCAACATTTGAAGTTACTATCTCATGAAAATGTAAGAACATAATGCTTCAACAATTTGTTTCCTAAAATTTCTATCTATTGCTAAAATTTGATTGTTATCTAATGCTGAATATGAGCAAAATTTACTTCTCCTGGATAAATAATGACAAATTATTATAAGGGGAAGATCTAAAACAATAATGCCAAGGGACTACCTTCTCAAGGATTGAATTCTCATGATATAACAAGTGATAATCTCTAATCAATATTGAAAAAGACACCCCAAATAATTAATATACAACACAAAATAAGCTAAATTAAACAAGTTGAGGGAAAACAAAATAACAAGCAACATAAATAACAAGTAAACAAACCAAGCAAGACAAACGCAAAATAGTAGAAAGAAAACTAAACTAAGAAAGCTAGGAACTAATCTAATAAAATAGAAAACTAAATTAACAAAGCAACACAACTTAATATAATAAAATAGGATATTATATTAACCACTAACCTCTTGACCTTCATTTTGAAATTGCATTCAATGGAACAATTAAGAAATAATGCTTCAAAAACTATTTGTTGACTAATAAAGAGAGGTCATTACCTTACAGATCTTTCAATCTGAATGCATTCTATCCTAGAATCTAATATAATAAAATAGGAAATTATATTAACCTCTTCCATTAACCTCTTGATCTTCATTTTGAATTTGCATTCAATGGAACAATTAAGAAATAATGCTTCAAAAACTATTTGTTGACTAGTAAGGAGACGTCATTGCCTTGTAGATCTTTCAGTCTGAATGCATTCTATCCTAAAATCTATAAAACTTGACAAGGCCCAATCCAAAGAGGGATAGACTTAAAATTTTGACCCTATTATCATGGGCTTTGTCCAATAATAGAATCAAGTTTTAAATATGAAAGTGTTTGATCTATTGTTTTTTATCAAACCATTGCTTCATAACATCCTAAGATGTGATTAAAATTTTACAAGGTTTCTTATCTTGTATATTTTAAATTAATTAGGTCTAATAATAAAGACTGAATTATCTCATTTACTTCCATATAGTCATGAATAAATAGATATGGGGTTTATTGAGTGTCATTGAAAATATTGGATTCAGACTATAAACCAAATAGAAAGGTGAACTCTTGAGACTCTACTTGTGTGTTGTTCTATCATCCCACAAAGTAAATTTAAGTAACAAATGCCAACTACGTGGGTTATTTTCTATTACTTTATTATTGAAATTAAACAAATTCTTATTTTTAGATTAAACCAAACTATTGCCCTATGGGTAATAGTTTTAGGATAAATTCAATGTAATTGCATTTTTATATGCCCACTCAATCAATTTAGTTGATTGGAAGGTAGGCCCATTATCATGCACAGGTCCCACTAGGGTGCAAAATCTAGTTTCAAAATATTCCTCAAAAAAATTTAATCACTTCTTCGATAATATTTGTATTTGTTACTTTTTATTTAGCCCACCTTGTGCAATAATCAGTGGCTCTAAGAATAAATCTATGACCAATTGAATAATTTGGGTTTATGACATCGATGAAGCCTTGACCTCATTGAGTAAAAATATGTTCCTCAATCACTAAATGAAGAGACATGGTGTAAAAGTATTGTATATAATGTTTATTTATTCATATGTGTCTTTTGTACCAATTGAATAATTTGGGTTTGACATCGATGAAGTCTTGACCTCATTGAGCAAAAATATGTTCCTCAATCACTAGATGAAGTGACATGGTGTAAAAATATTGTATATAATTTTTATTTATTCATATGTGTCTTTTGTCTTATTAGGTAGATTTTATATTTTTTAATAAGCTATTTTTCCATTTCTGTAGGAATAAGAAGTGTCACATTGGGAATGTGAAGTGAACAACCATTTTGGATTTTATATTGTAATGTTTTCTCTCCTTCAAATTTAATCATGAAATATAAATTTTATTGTCACGCTAAATATAATCTGGCTTATCATTGGTATCCAATCCATGGATTTAATTTTATCAATTTTTTCTATTATTCTCTCTTCTCTTCTAATCGTACAACTTGAAAAAGTTTGTTTCAATCTAGTTTTTTATCATTGACTCCTTATATGTGGTGTATTAGTTTTAAGAAGGCATTATAGGTATGAAAAATCTATTTTTAATGTTGTGATAGTGGTTTGAATAAGGTGTTATTTCTACGAATAGAAGCCATTTTGACATTGTGAACCATGTGGAAGTTCTTGTTTAGATGTTCTACTAATTTTGATAGATTTTTCAATTGATATACTGGTATTTTTTATAGATGTGATGGATTGAGCTACAACATCAATCTTTTCACCCTATCTTCACCTAACCTAGTATATTTTTAGTGCATTTATATTGAGTATCAGCATCTTGACTATGCAAATATCATAAACTTATCAAAAAGATGGTAAAGGCACATTTTATATTATTTGAAGAGCTAAATGACATAATACAAGGTATCATCCCTAATTGTGGAATATTTTCTACTATATACCAATTTATTTGATAGTGTAAGAGTAATTTTTTGTCATTTTTTATCCTCAAGGAGCTGTATGTCATTTCATTGGCTACTTCTTTCTACTTTGTGAAGTCCCAGTGGAAGGAAAAATTATTTTAAATTCTTCAAACCTTCAAAAGTAGGTTCTTCATTTTATATACATTCAAATATTAGAATTTTCTATGCATAGAGGAGAGGTACTTCATTTTTTTCTTTTAAATTTAAAATATTTATTTATTTTAAGTGTTTTTTTCAAAATTTAAAAATTACTTAAATTTGAAAGCATTTAAAAGTTCATTTTGTAAACCAATTTTTTCATTTCTAATAGGAAATTAAAAATTGATTTGAGAAAGTTACTATAATAAAATAAGATAAACAAAAATCAAATATTGAAATTCAAGGATAAATAAAGAGATGTAATATTTTACCCATTTGTTTCTATCAAAAAAAGTAAATCCAAAAATCAATAAAAACTGAGTATATCATCAAGTATGATGTTTTCTTTTTAAGCTGATGATAATGATAGAGAAAATCCTTTTCATTTACATGTGCCACCTAGGTACCACATACCACTCTAGTCTCATGTACTTTACAACCTCTTTCACATATTAACGAGTATATATAAAGTGATAGCTTCTTCCACATACTGATATATAAAGGTCATGTATATAGAGAGGTTTGGTATATAAGTCTAGTGGTATATAGATAGGGGATCATTTTAGAATAATAAAGAACTGATTGGGGTTATAATGAAAACTCCAAACACCAAACTTAGATTGAAAACTCAAAACCATGAATTCAATCAAATCATCATTAGTAAAACATTGATCAACAAAGATAACTAGTTAGAATGGTCTCAACAAGTGCAAAACACATTCATCTTCAATGATATATGGTTTGATATTTGTGAAGGGATAAAAAACTAGTTGAGCCAACAGGGAATATAAAGGATATTTAGACATGAAAGTAGAAAAACTAGAAATCATTAACCTTGATTAGGGCCTTAGGCAATAGAGATGTGTTTCATCATATTCATAGGTGTAATAGTCCATGAGAAACATTTCAAAAACTAAAGGATCTATATGATTCCCACTCATAATTAGAATTAATTCAGTTTTATTTGAAATTATTTAACCTTGAGTTGAAATATGGTGATGTTATGAGATTAGATTTAGAGATATGTGCCATCAAGCATGATTTAGATGCAACATGTGTCAAAATCAACATCTATATGATGGCATTCATAAAATATCTTGTTACCAACTATTTAACCTACTTGGAGTCTCTAAAAATAAGCAATCAGTTGAAGACTCAAATTTGATCAATTAGTTGAAAAGATGGTAGAAAGGGGAAAGGCCTTTAGAAGAAAATTTGAGTCCACAACTGAAGAAAGTGTGTGTTATATCAAATAAAATTATTCCAAAACATCCAACAAGGCCATGTCTTCCAAAAATGAAGGAAATAATAAGTAGAATAAGAATTTCAAGGGAAAAGGTGGCAAAAATGAAAATCAAGGTGGTAAAAAATAGAATGACAAATAAAACATCTATTGTGAATGGTGTGATAGAAAAGGAAGCCATGAGACTCACAAGTGCATAACTCCATGGGAGAAAATTTAATCATAATTTAATAAGACAAAGGAAAAATATAAGAAAACAAAAGAGTCAAAATCTACCCAATTCACTAGTGAATGTGTGTTCTCTATTATAGATAATGAAGTAAATAGTGTCTCAGTCAGTTCTTCATGGTTTAATGTTTGGGTTATTGATACTAATTCCACTCTACATATGACTTTATAAAAATACTTCTTTGAATATTTTAGTGATTAAAGTTATGGTTCAGTATACCTCATACGTAGATCAAGTCTATAACAAGAAGTAATAGGTACAATATGACTCAAGTGTTTAGGGATTCCAATTTTCAAACTCCAAAATGTTTTCTACCTTCCTCAATTGAAATGAAACTTGTTTTCCCTAGTGATCATTAGGAAACAAGGCCATTCGATCTTATTAGATAATGGTGATGTCACTATCAAGAGAAAAAGTGACAATGTAGTTATCTTGACTGGATACGAGGAAGAGAAACTACTCAAACTTAGGGGTGATCCATAAAATTCAAGGAATTATGCTCATCTCATGGAAGACATAATGTATCCAAAAATGTTGTGGCATGTTATATTTGGGCACACTCACTATAACAACATCCTTATATTTTAAAATAATGGTGTTGTTGGCATGCCTATATTTATTTAAAAATTAGATGAAAAGAGTGAACTTGCATCTTGTATAAACATGTAAGTAAATAATTCTTTAAGTCACAATGGAAACCTGAAAAAAAATTGAAACTAGTTCACTCAGACTTGTGTTCTACCCCAATCCTCTTCATTAGTGGTCATAATTACTTCATGTTGTTAATTGATCACTACAATGAGATGACTTGTATATGCTTTCTAAAGAAAAATTACAAGCCTTTTAGACTTTCCAAAAGTTTTGAACCATAATAAGATAGGATTCAAACTTACATCAAAACACTTGGGAAAAATAATGGTGGTGAATACACTTTAAATAAGTTTGAATCCTATCTTGATCAAAATGGGATCAAACACCATCTCATAGTTCGTCTCATTCTACATTAAAATAGAGTTGTAGAAAGGATGGAAAAAAAATCATGAATTTGGTTCATGTTATGTTTTACTTCAAAGGGGTAAATCTACACTTTTGGGTTTAAGTAAATAAAATAACAACATACCTCCACAATAGATCACCATCAATGACTCTTGAATCCAAGACTCGATATGAAATGTGGTGTGGTCATCTTCCTTCAGTGTGACATATTTAGATTTTTTGATCCACTTATTATGCATTGATTCTAAAGGAGAAGAGAAATAAGTTAGAGCACATGAGTCAAAAATGCATCCACTTGGGATATTTTAAATTATCCAAGGACTATATGTTATACGATGAGAAGGAGAAGAATTTTCTTGTCATAAGATAAGTTGGCTTTTATGAGACTGCAAAAGACAAAGAGCACATTGATCGGTAGCTAAGTCAACTTGACCAGTATGAAAAATTTGGTGTCTATAGAGAGTAATTTGGATGTTCTAAACAATGAGTGGGGGACATAGTTGGGAATCCATTGATTCTCTATTATCTCTTATACATGAGATTGAAACTCCTACTGAAGGAGCAAGTGAAACTTCATCAAACAATGAATAGGGGCCACTAGAATAGAGGGAATAAAGTGATGTAACTTTAGATTAATAATTTGAAGCACCTAAAACACAAAAAAAATGCCTAAGTGGGTCCCTCAAACATTTAAATAAGTGAAACTTGATGAAGTTTTGAAAATAAGCACTAGAGGTGCACATGCAGCCACATCACAATTAGACAAGTCCATTAAATAAATTCAAGTTAAAATTGAAAAGCTTACCTTGAATGATTATCCTTAAGAATAACCCAATGTTATGTTTGATTCAGGACTAACATTTTTCAAAAAAGCTAAGAAGCTCAAATCTTGGAGAAAAGTAATGAAAGATGAGTACAATACATTGGTAAAAAATGAGACTTGAAATTTGGTTGATCCTCCATATGGATGAAAACCTATTGGATATAAGTGGGTGCACCACAATAAATAAGAGGCTTATGGATTAATTTAAAATCACAAATCAAGGCTTGTCACAATGGAATATGCTAAAAATAATGAAATTTATATAATGAAACCTTTGCACATACAACAAAATAGACTACCATTTGGACCATGTTGGCTCTAAAAGCTCACCATAGATGGAAAGTTCATCAAATAGACATAAAAAATTCATTCCTAAATAGTGACCTCATGGAAATAATGTACATGACACAACCCAGAGAATTTACAATAAGCACCAAAAACACAAGGTGTGTAAAATTTTAAAATCATTGTATGGTTTGAAACAAACCCCTCGAGCATGGTATGATAAACTAACTGAGCATCTCATGAACATGAACTTCAAACATTTTGAGTTTGAAGATACAACTGTTTTCATCAAAATAGTTTTATTTTTGGTGGTGTGTGTTGATAATCTTTTCATCATAAGGAACAATGAATGATACACTACAAAATTCAAATTAGAGTTGATGATAAGCTTTGAAATGACTAATTTGGGTTATCTTCATTACTATTTGGGTATTGAAGTAATTCAAAAAATAAATTATTTATTCATTACTCTCTTTATTACATTGGTGACATTATAAGTTAAGAATGGAATATTGTAATCTTCTCAACATGCCCATGGAGCAGAATCTCAAATTGACATTTGAAGATACAACAAATTTGGTTACCGCCACTAAATATATATAACTCATTAGAAGTCTAATGTATGTGACCATAACTAGATTAGATATAACCTTTCTTGTTGGTGTTCTTTCAAGAATCATACAATAACCTATATATAGTCATTGGGTAATAAAAAAATGATTCCTTAGATATCTCAAAGGAACACATAATTTCGGGCTCAAATACTCCAAGGCAAGAGACTTCAAACTAGTTGTATATTTAGATTCTAACTATGTTAGTGATCAATTAGATGGAAAATCCACTACAGGTTTTCTAATTTGGGAATGCCAATTATTAGTTGGAAATCCAAGAAGCAATTAATTTCATTAAATTATTCATTATAAGAAAAATATATGGCCACTTTAAAGGCAACTAAAGAGATCTTGTAGCTCAAAAGGCTTATTTCAAATTTTTAGGAGTAACAAGTTTCTTCAACACCTATCATGGTTGACAACACTTATGTAATCTAGATGGGAAATAATCAAATCTTTCACGATTGAAACAAGCATATCAATACTAAATTTCATTTAATTTAACACTAAGTAAGAGATGAAAGTGTCAAGTTACAACATTTCCATACAATAGAGTAACCAATAGACATCTTGACAAAATCACTTGGTTGAGAACAAAATTAAAACTTTAGAGGAATGCTTGGTCTAACAATGATCCCTATAGATTAAGGGGGAATATAACAATATTATAGATAATTATTATTTATTATTAGGTGTATTTTGTCTCATTACATAGCTTTTGTCTCTTTCAACAAGTTATTTTTCCATTCCAAGAATGAAGTGAACAACCATTTTGGATTTTATGTTGTAATGTTTGTTCTCTTTCAGCTTGAATTATGAAATATAAATTTAATTATCATTTTGGATATAATCTAGCATATCACATGGTAATATGAGTTTCTCTCTTTAAAAATATTTGACAAAGATGAGTGGACCTCACATGCACATGAGCATATTTAAATCAGTTACTTTAATAGCTACATTTGAGTGGGTCATAAATTGAGCCTAAAAATATCCACTTCTATAATGTAATTGTTCTAAATTCATAAATATCAGTCTAAACAAGAACCAATTTTGAATACAAACATGGTATATCATATTAATTAATACCCTTAATTTTGTGACATCATTTCTACATAAAAACATCACTAAATAAACATATTACAGGTCACCTTTGTCTAGTGAATGGATGCATGAGTTTAACAATAATTAGAAAAAATAAAGAGCCTAAAATATTGGACTTATTAAGTCATACATACACACATCATATTTTACAGTCTTAAAAAATGAGATAAGAATGTCATACTTATGTATATTATATAATGGATTCATATTTAATGAATTAAATATTAAGGCATTCAACTATAAATATCAGTTCCATTATCTATATAGACTATTACACCATATACAAGCAAAATTTCACAAAGATAATTATGCAAACTAAGATCAATCATGGAATAATGTAAGAGATACAAAGTAAATAAAAATTTCATATACATATAATTCTATTCTATTATTCCAATAATGTAAAGATAAGCATGAAAAACTAGTCTACTATTTATAAATGAGATTAAAGTTGTTGAATCTATATTTATAGATATTAATATACTATCTATAAATCAGAATATTAAGTTTAGACTTGGATCTTGAACTTGAAATTCATGTTCAAACAATCATAATTACAAATATTATTTTACCTTATTTTTTATTAATAAAACTTAATGACTGTAAACCTTTGAATTAATTTAAAATGTAGGAAGTGTTAAAATGAAGCACTAATTTAAATGTAAAAAGAAAAAACTATTTTTTCAATGACAATGGATTTTTATGGAAAGTAATAATAATGTTAAGATACCTAGTGGTTTATTATTTTATGTAGGTATGAGAGTGAGTGTAAGTGGTAGAGAGGGCATGAAATTGGAATATGAGTCACTCAAATAGAGAACTAGATATATGTAAATGCCTAGATAAAAGTGTCAATCTTTGATCTGTACCAACTAATAATAGTGATTAAATCTAATGGTTTCATATATATATATATATATATAGGATGTTATACCTATATGTATTATTTCTCTATGTGTGATCTTTACTAGTTGTCTTTGCATGTAATTCCAAAAATATATCTCCTTTATTTAAAACCCTATGTCCACTTTCAACACTAGGTTTTGTCTAAAAAACATTAATAAGGTGGGTTGAGCCCAAACCACTCCCTAATGAAAGGATGAGTAGTATCCATATATCCCATACTATGAAGAGGGAATTCAAATTGCATGTATTTCTCCCCATTAGGTGTATGCATTTAATAAATGAAACCTATAATCTATATTTTGATACTTATAAAATGATAACTTTTTTTTGGATTTGAGGTGATTCAAACTTGGATATGACATAATACTTGTGACTAATGATTAAATTAGAAAGAGTAGGGTGGGCCCTTTGAATGTGAAAGTGTTTGATTATGCTTGATAAGTGATTTATAGATGGATAATAGGCTTATAACTATTGTGTATTTATATGAGACTCTTTGGGTATTTTATCACACAAAAAACATGGAAATTGTATGAGATGACTCATAAGAAGTGTTTGAATTTTAAAAATTACCATTGCTTGGTGCATTATGAGTTCATAATTTTAAAACTATCTAAGTTTGATGGTTCCATCTAGAATGCTAAAAAACTAATATGTTGATCTAAAGATAGTCTAAATATGATTTTAAGAAAATTATATTTGCTCTATTCTAAAGATAATATTACTTTACCCATTTAACAATGCTTGATTTGATGGCCACAACATTGACAAACCAATACAATCCTTTATTTCCTTCCCTATAAGTATAGTTAATAGAAAACTCTTGAAAATATTGGAGTAAACTTAGGTCATCATTTACCAGGTTATTGCTAGTCCAACTAGGAGTATTTAGACTTCAAAGATAGTTTATGATATTTAGGGAATCTTATTTAATTACTATATGTCTTAAGTTCAGGTGTTTAGCTAACTAAAATCCCTATATAGATAGTATTGCTTCTATTAAATGGTTAGACTATATTCCAAGGGGTCTTGCATAAGCTACCATAAAATCTCAATTAGTGTCTTGAATCACCTCTATGCCATTGGTTGGACCCATGTTACATTTTGATGTGCAATCAAAGTTAAGTTCAAACTAAAGAGGTGGTGGAACATTCTAGGTGAATGATTTTCTATCCATATTTATACTTTCCTTTTACTTCACCCTCTTTTTGTACAAAGGTCCCATATAATAGAAACTTGATGCTCTTCTGAGCTCACTTTGTCCTTCTCACAAGTATTTAAAACTACAAGTTCTCTTTCAAATAAAACATAATATTTTTCCCCACCCTAAGGATGCAACTTTTATTATTTTAAAAGGTCCTTTCATTCCTGTCTCTCCAAATACCCTAAAATAAATGGGGTAAATTAGCTTCCAAAGATTTTTAAGAGGATAGCTTGAACCTTTAAAAGTGTAAAACTTTGAATTAGTTTAGATTTTATTATTTTCTATAATCAAGCACTAATTTGAATGTAAAAGGTATAAATTAATTTTAAAACTACACTTGATATTTATGGAAAGTAATAATAATGTTAAGATACTTAGTGTTTTACTATTTTATGCATGTTTGAGACTAAAATCATGCATTAGGGAAGGCAAGAACTAGATTATGAGTTAATCAAATAAGTAAGTGGATCTCTAGGCATGCTCAGAAATAATAGTTAGCCTTTGGTTGGTACCAAATTATAACAATGACCAAATTAGATGGTTTCATATCTATATATTTTCTTGTTTATTTTGCTACATGATACTATTCTTGTTTATCTTCTATTTTTGTGTGAAACCTTTATAAGCTAACTATATGCATAATCCTAAAATTTTGTCTCGTTCTCTTTGAAACCCTTGGTCCACTTTCAACACTAGGTCTGGTGTGAAAAAAGGGAAATAAGGTGGGTGTAATTGACCCCATCCACTCCCTAATGAATGGATGAGTGTCTCATACATATCCAATACTCTAAATAGGGAAGTTAAGCCACATGTATTTCTCCCTATTAGGTATATGTGTACAATAGTGCTCCTTTAATTAATTGTAATCTATATTGAAATATTTGGGAAATTATAACTTTGACTTATACTAAGTTGATTTATACTTTGCTAAGACTATCTCTTTGTGACTGATGAACAAATTGGAAAGAATAGGAAAGTCACTTTGAATGTGAAAGTGTTTGAGTATACTTGATAAGTGTTTTCTAGATGGATAATAGGCTTATAACTATTATGAATTTATATGGGAACATTTGGGTAATCTATCATGCCACTGACATGTAAAATGTATGGTCCAAATCATATGAATTATTTGAATTTGAAAAATGATCATTGCTTGTTGTCGGAGGAGTCCCTCGGTTTTGGATGGGTCCAAAATTTTGGAACTATCCAAGTCTGATAGTTATGTTAGTAATGAAATCAAATTTATATAATAGTCTATAAACACTCTAAATATGATTTTGAGCATGTTATACATAGAATAGGGAATCTTGTAGGTGAATAAAAATAAATTGGTAATATTAGACCCATGGAAATCATGTACATGTGAGATAAGGGTGAGTAAGATATGTGTGTATGCACAAGTCATGTAATTGAAGGTAGGTAAAAACTAACATTTAAAAGTATATAATACAATATTTTAGTGTCCACAGATATAAAGACATAGAGTTAGCTTCAAATTTATCCTTTATAATAAGAGGAAGTTACAAATTATATAATATCATTACAACATTCAAGGATATTCAATAAAATTCAAAATGTTATGTATATGTTACAACCACACCATTATGAATAAATATAATACAAAACTCCTTAGCAACATTACATGTCTTAAACCTGGAAATCAACATATTTACAATAAAAATGAGAATAAAATAACTCCACAATATCATTAACTTGTGCAACTACTGAAAAAAATGGAAATGAGTAAGATAAGCAATCCATTGAAAACCATTATCACCCCAACCATCAGACTGAGGAATAAGTTATCCCTAATGTAGATAAATAAAATAAGATAAAAGAATATGCAAGTAAATATTCTAAAAAGAGATATATTTTGTACACCAACAAACATTTAAAGGGTTTATAAATCGAAATGAAGCACAAATGCAAAATAAAAAGAAATAAAAACATAATGAGCTCACAATGGTCCATGTTATGTAATCCCACCATAAAATGGAAACACTTTGATAAACCTAGTCATTTATTACTCTTGAAACCCTTTAGAGTACCTAACAATATATCACCCATTCCTCTCATTTAAGTCCTTGAGGAAGGTACCTAGGGTTTTATTTTTCTTTCCACCATAAAACATTTAAATAAACACAACAATGAGAAAAGAGAAATATTTGTAGGTAGGCACTATGGAAATAGTGTTTCCTAGTATGGGTAGATTAAAAAATGAATTATGTGAAGACGCAATGTGTCCTAGAAGATTCTCTTCCTTATATGATTACTATTCAATGCTCTATGTAATAAAAATAATCTTTAAAGCATGATTTTCAATAAATAATAACTATAACTAGGGCTTAGAAGAAGATAAAATAATATAAACCACTTACTTCTTATACAAGCCTAAATTCAGTTTGAAAATGTAAGAATCACAACTTTCTTACTTTCATACTTTCTTCCTTGCTATTTTATTATTTTCTCTTATCTTTGTGTCTATTCTTCCACAAAAACTACCATTAATACCACCAAAAATCTCCAATAACTCCTTAATAACAAAAACAAGACATGGAGAATGTTGTTGGTAGTTTTAAATAATTTTCCCACTCCAACACTCTCTCATTCTCCTTAAGTGACACAATAAGGTTATAACCTATCCCTCCCACCTTTTTATTTCATTTTCCCTCTCTTTCTCTTCCAATTTTCCTTTTTACTTTTTGTCTAGGCTAATTCCCAATTTGAGGCATGACTAAAAAAACCATTAAAACTATTTAAAAAACAATAATAACATTTTTTAAAAGATTTAAAATAATCATTATGTCTACTAATGTAAATGATCATGTTGTGATCTTTGAACTAATTATATGCTAAGAATTTTATTTTCATTATTTTCCAAAATAGTTTTCATAAACAAATAAAAATATATGTCTTTGTAATAAAATTATAGAACCTAATGGTGTACAACCAATCATAGTTACCAACACATGAAACAATCCAACACTACCAAGTGCATTAAGTGAAAAGAGAACAAAAATAAATAAAAATATGAAATGACCACCTAAGTGTTATTTAGAATCTTGTTCCATCTTATCATTCTTGCCAAGGACTTATTCCATTATGTTACACCACCTTTGTGACATAAAAAAAACTAATTATGCATTCAATCCCAAAATTAAAAGTGATGACATGCTAGTCAACTAATCAAACTGATTAGTTAATAAACACAACCACCTTACTATAAGACAATGACAAAAACAAGTACGCATAATATGGGTCAAGAAAATCATGTACACAAAATCATGCAAGATGGAGAGTATCTATTTCTAAGAATATAACACATGCATACACTTATATGTCACAATTGTGTTTGCATGTTGGGACCCTTCACCAATAAGTCTACATCATGCCATCGAATGGTATAACCTAAAATAGTCAAACAATTAAACAATACCTGAAAATAAATAAATTTAAACTTCTATAATAAATAACTCAAATAAAATATATATATTAAATAAATATTATAAGTTATATTTTTGAAACTTTATCAAGTATTATAGATACCAAAATCTCATCATAGGTACTTGACAATGTTAATTCCTGACATATCTTAAACACTTAAATTATGCTCACATACATGACACTTATTTTCCATTTCTCTAGTCAACTATATGCATGTGAATTTTAACCCTCTAGTTTTTATAGTGCTACATATTATAATTTGAATTCAATGATCATAACTACCTTATATATCTCTAAGACTAATTCTAACCTCAAGATAATTATCCCTATTTTTTTAGGATAGGTACACACTAGATAGACAAGTCCACTATCATGGACCTATCTTCCTAGTGTAGCCTCAGCCCCATGCCATTTAATGAATAATCTAAAAAAATTAAATATTCATTTGGTTCATCCCACACATTTCACAAGTTGGCTAAATGGATTTGTCAAAATGTTTCACTATAAATATAAATAAAAGTCCATTAATCATTCCTAACTTAGCATTATCTATTGACCAATTATATAATACCACACATTGATAAAATATGCCCTATTTTTCCCAATTTTGAGATCATTCACAAAGATTAATCACAAGCCAAGTTTGAATCATTATAAATCAAGTCAAGAGCTAACATTGGCAAGTATCAAGGCCAAATTTATAGTTGAATACATATAGTTAAGAATCACAATTACACAATCAATCTCAGTGGGGGAACTATGCATGGCTTGATTCCCTCTTCAAAATATCTAGATACATAGACAAAATTTAATCATAAAATGGGTTGATCAGGGTCAGATAATACCATTACACTTCCATTTATTTTTTTTAGGTTTATAGTTTTCAAAAGTGCCCTTGGGGTTTCCAAGGTAAAGAAAAAGAAAATAGAAATTTTTGTGGGATAATAAAAGAACAAAAATATCTCAGTCCTATCAATACACATAAGTGCATATGGAAGAGTAGTTATAGTGCTATCACACTCAAAGCAGATAAGTCTATAGTCAATAGATATGACTGACCTATGCAATTTTCTAGGGATCATGAACATGTCCAGATAGTCAAAAACTCTCTTATTGAACTTTAGTAGTCAAAACCCTATATTATCTTGATTTCCTTTGTCAAACACCAATTACAATCAATGAAAAAATATAAAAGCTAAGTATCTTGTATTTATTTTTCTTACTATTTTTAGCATATATTGTCAATCAATTCTAATTTAAATTTAGATTTATGCTTAGCTATGAAATATTACAATTTGAATAAATCTATCAAGTTTTATACCTTTAAACATTTGGTAAATTAAAAATAGGGTAAAACATATTGGTGAACCCATTTGTTTCTTTAACACTATTTTTTTGTTGGATTTTTGTTCTAAGGTTTCAGTTGAATTCATGATTCTCATACACTAAAGAAAATATAATTATCATTTACTAGATTTGATTGAGCACTACTCTAAGAGTTATCTTTGACTTAGGGGTTTTATATTGAATTCCTAATTTCTATGAAAAAAATATTTCCTTATGTTGGTTTTTAATTTCTTTCTAGATTTGTGCTTTAATAGTTTTAAAACTCATAGGAGTTTTTGTTCTGGGAAAAATGGTCTCTAATTTTACTTAAGCCATGGTGTGAGAGGTATTGATGCAATACTCAATCCATTACACAAATGTGTGTGTGTGTGTGTGTTTACTTTAGTTTCAACATACCTCATGGTATATTGAAAACACATAGGGTTTCTTTCTTTTCAATTATAGAAATCCTTTCACCCATTTGGCTTTATAGTGCACTGATAAGCAGTTAGCATTGAGATGTCACTCTCAATGTACCTTATAAAAGAGATGGTATAGATATGGGATGGTGGAAACCTCCATAGTTAGTTCTCATTTGGGCCGTGTTCACTATTTATGACTAAGATTAGTATATGTGAGAGATTAAAAAACAAACAAACCCTACCTAGTTATATTTTCAATCTTAATAGAAAATTCAAAACTTTCAAAATCAAATCATCGTTCTAATGTGAATTTTGCTTCTATCTTTTGATGAAACTAATGAGGTTCACCGTCACATTATATGTTACTTTCCAAGGTGTTATTTGTATTCACTATATGTTTGCATTAATTAGATTTAAATATCATAAAAATACTAAAATGAATAATGTTTAATCTTAAGCCTTCCTCAATTCATATTGTTACAGTAGTTCATCACACCATGATTCTCCTAGGATACAAGCACCATTAATTTTTTTTTGTAAAATAGAGTATGACTTGGGAACAAGAACAATTGTCCATTTTGAATCTTACATGGCATACTTCACACCCTATTGATGGACTTATCATGACTTTTGAGACTAATAAAGATAATACAAAGGAATAAGATTAAATTAATGACAAAGAATTCATTAAATATATTAATTATAATCCACATAAAATTGATGAATTAAGATACATTTCAAGAAATGATCATTATAAATCATCTCAATATTTTATATCAAAAGAACACTTATCCCTTCTATGATTTTAATTAAGTCAGTACTTCCACTTCAGGTGTTTTAGTTTCTACTATTTCTATATCAACACCTCTAATTACATATGTTAAATTATTCCTAGGTATGGGGGAATTAAAAGCTTTCAAACATATTAATATGCCTATTCCTATATAGTTATCATACAAATCTCCTTTAATTACTATGTATGGTGAATCACCAACCTTGCCTAATTCACACTTTCTTGAACAAACTGTTATATCTATACATGCTAAGGTTTTATAATTAGAGCATAGTGTCTCTAGAGATAGTCATTAAATGGATTCTCATACTTTGATTCATAATAATTTGTCACCTAATATAACATATTAAAAATTACCAATAAGATTTTTAGCTCATAAGCTACCTCTCTACAAAGGTAAGGGTTATCCCTAATTATAACTTCAATCATTTGATGAAACATGATTGGATTATTCATAAAAAATTTATTAACAAATCTATTTACAAGAATCCTCAAGACTATTCTTTATGATGGTTCTATGACATTCCACTCCAATCAATTAAATCATTCAACCCTTTGGTAGGTCAATTTATGGCACACTTCTCTATTAACATTGGTGAAAAACTATCTTATTTATAAATTACCAAACTCAATCAAGGGACCAATGAGCTAATCAAAGAACATATTCTTTGATATAAAACTATGCTAACTAATATAAAAAATTCTATGATAGCCAATGAGTTATAATATATCTTCATAAAAAATTTGATATCACCAATTCACGAGTCTTTAATGTTTGAAAAAATCAAATATTCTAATGCATTATGCCATACAAAGAAAATTAAATCAAACTTGTAGCTTTCAACAAGCTCAAGTACGTAACAAATGCTACAACTAATTCAAATACTAAGTAAAATTTAATGAAATGAAGAATGGAGAAAAAGTAACAGTCCATTTAGTATCATAAATGATGAATAAGCTTCAATTGCTTGCAGTTTTCAAGGTTACCATCACTTCCTCATGTCTTGTTACAAAAATCACTTGACTTCAATATAATATATCTCCCTCCACCATGAGATATTGATATGACATATAAGGCAATGACATCCCATTACCAGTCAATAAATAGGTTTTGAAACATTATTTCTCAATTGTTCCATCAAATGCAATTTTAGAATGAAGGTTAGGAGGTTAATGGTATGTAAATATTGTCTATAATTTTGTATTATCTTATATTTAGTTGTTTCGCTTTGTTAGTTTAGTTTTTTTTTATTTCTTAGATTAGTTCTTGGCTTTATTAGTTAGGCTTTCTTCCTATTATTTTATGTTTGTCTCGATTGGTTTGTTTACTTGTTATTTTTATTCCTTGTTCTTTTTTTCCCCTCAATTTGTTTAAGTTGTCTTATTTTGCATTGGTTACTAGTGTTTTTGGCAAGTATTTTATAATATTGATTAGATCTTATCATCTATTATATCATGAGAAGTCAATCCTTGATAAGCTAGTCCCCTGGCATTATTATTTTAGATATTCCCCTTGAAATAATTTATCATGCTTTATCCAGAAGAAGTAAATTTTGCTCACAATCAGCATTAGATAACAATCAAATTTAAGTAATGGATAGAAATTTTAGGCAAAAATTTATTGAAGCATTGTTTTCTTACATTCCCATGAGATAGTAACTTCAAATGTTTATGAATGTATGAAAATCATTTAGATTTTAAAATTTAGAAGGTGAGTATTCGTCTTTGAACAGTTGCACTGATTACTAAAATTTTCTTTGTACATTTTTAAAACTTTTAAGGCCTATTATTCCTAAAAGAGCATGTAGATTTTATTAAAAAAAATCTTATTGAAGCCATAATGTTACACTTCATATAACCTTTGAAGCAATATAAAAACACTAAAATAAATTAAATCTATCTTGATAATTATGAATTTCCTGAGTTTATCATTATACCTCAGTTTGGTCCCTAGCCTTCAATAGAATAAAAAATGAAATATTTTCAAAAGAAATGAACTCAAAGGAAAATTAATAAAATACAAAATACAAATTATTTCCTCAAAATGGTGATTTAGGCAATCTCCATCATAGGCTTTCTACCCTGGTTGGCAGTGGATCAAGGCCTTGAGTGGGCCTATAGGTATCTATGTTGGGGATATAGAAACCTAGATGGAAGTAGATAAATTCCCATACCATTCCCCCACAAAGCTAAATGTCCAAATTTTCCTTCTCAAAATTTTTAATTGTTCTAGACAAGTTTAAATTTCTTTATGTGAATTCAATAACTATAGCTTAATTAATCATTTTGATACATAGTGATGGTCTTAGACAGATTTGTAAATTCACATGTCACATGTTAAAATAGACTTTAGTACTTTTATATTTTTTATTTTTTGTAAGGGATTGTTTATAATTTGTTATTTTTATGATTGATATTCTAGGTTTTAAATGTTGAATAACATTCTCTAGTAGAAGTTGCCATTTACTGCGTCCAACATGCCCCCTCTTCAAATTTTGACAATGGGTCCCTTTGTTTCAACATAGTTAGTTATTTCTTTTCATTTTTGATTTGAACATCCTATTTGATAATCTAATTTTGTGGTATCTTCCATAATCTTATTTTTTGCATTATAAATTCACTAATATTAGCACAATTTTAATGCATGATATAAGACTCTTTAGCATTTTAATAATTGTCTAAATTTGAGTGTTCTATGATATTTTTAAATATCATTTGTACTGTGATTTTTGATATTGAAATGAAAATCACGGGTCATTTTACTTATATCATTTTCCCTACCTTTACTTCATTTTCAAATAGATTTTGTTTTAATTAGGTCCATTTGAATATTTGAATTATTGCTTAGTTTATCAACTTTGGCTTTCAATTTTTTTTGGGTTTATTTTTTTCTTTTGGGGAATAACATAGACTAACCTTTTATTGTAAATAATTCTCAAATTTATTATTCATAATCCTCATATTTTTTGAATGATTGACGTGTGTTTACTTCACAGATCGAACAACTTAGTTTAATTTCCTAAAACCTCAATTGTTGAGATTGTGAAAATTGTCAAAATATAAGGCACACCTAAGTTAGAATTCAAATACATAGTGAAATTTTTTCAAAGACTTTCTAACCTCTAACTCTACAATTGTGACACATGGTCACATCTCAAGGATTTGTAGATTGGGGAAGGTGATGCATAGTGAAAAGGTTTCCAAAGACATTATGAACCTAAAGTCCAATATTATGGAATGTGATTACATCTAAATAATTTGACCATCATAGAATAAAATTGCATCATTTGAATTGGTTTTCACTCTAAAGCTATAAAATTATGACATGTGGTCACATATTTAAGATTCAAAGTTTGGAAGGGTGAATACATATTCATAAATTGAGAGATCCTAAATGTTCTAAAATTGTGCCATGTGGTATAATATCAGAGAATTGACTAGTGGGATATATAATACCAATAATGAAGAGTTTCTTGAAGACCTTGATCTCTGTGATGACACCATGTGGCACCATCATGGGAGCCAAAACATGGAAGAATTTTTAAAGGAAACAAGGATCATGAAACTCAAGAGAATAGTCAAATTAGAAGTATCCAAGAATTCCATAAAACCTTGAGATCATACCAAGTGGAACAATCGTAGGGATTCATAGTTTGCAAAGTATATAAATCATTTTTAAATCCTAAAGAGTTCTCCAAAAATCATGATAAATGATAAGTTTCATAATCATAGAAAAACATGTCCATGGCATATAAATAAAATTTGATGGGCAAGTCAAAAAATATAGAAATAGGAAATGATGATTTTAGTTTAGAAATGGATTTATAGGCTATGATAAAGACTAATTATAATTACATTTTGATTGCAGTTAACTACACAAGTCAAGAGAAGCTAGTAAAAGGTATCATGAATCAAAATGGCAATAAAGAAAAAAAAAATAAATAGACTAATGGTAGAGTTCATTCAAGCTTTCAAGGAAAGGGATTTAGATAATTTTAAAGCTTGAATCAAAACCATAAGGATGAAAATAAAATAAAAAATAATTGGTTAGAATGCATAGGCCTGAAAGACAAGAAAATGGCAACTTCGTATTCAGAGAGATTAGTTTACCTTGATCAAAAAGGTTATTGTACAATATTAAAATATTCATCTACAAGATAGTCAAATGGATTATAATCAAGTAGGAAAGATACAAGATAGTGTTAAAGATTATACCAAGAAGGAAAAAATTAGATTAAAAGCAGGGTACACAGCTTAAGAAAATTAATATTTTCTCCAATACAAGATGTCATCAAAGATCCATTAAAAAAAGATGGTCCAATATATATATATATATATATATATATATATATATATATATATATATATATATATATATATATATATATATATATATATATATATATATATATATATATATATATATATATATATATTGGAATATTATTTTGTTATAGTATTTCCTTATTAATAGCATAAAATAAAGTAATATTACATTTAAATAAGCTTTATGGTCTTGAAGATATACATAAGAAATTGGGAATGGATGATTTAGATCATGAACTAGTTGATCCATCATAGGAATATTTTTCAATGAGATGTGGGTTTTCCTATTTGGGCCATTGATCAATTTATGAAAAGAGTTCAATTTTAGTAAGTGTTGGATTATTAGAGCATGGAATGCATTAAATGTTGCATCCCCTTTTAGCTTGAAAGTTGTTATAGTTTGGGAATTGTGCCATGACTTGTTATTATCCTTTTTTGATGTGTTATCTCAAGTGACTAATTATATTTAATTATGGTAGTAGGACTATTTAATTTTGGTTATATATCAAGCCATTTAAATTTTAATTGTGCATCAAGTAAATTAGGATTGTCTTGCCTATATAATCAATAGTGTTTACCATTTTAAGGGTCGACACATTTTTTATTAAAACTCTATCAATATTGTGTTAGGATTACACATGTCATTCTAATTTATTTTTTCATGATTGTATTCTAGAAGATATTAATTTGAGAGAATTAATGCTTGCCAAGAAATTGTTTCAATATTGGTTTTGCAAGTGAAAATATACTCAAATTATGTCACATTTAGTTTTATTAATTTTGGATTCTCATTCTATTTATTTTTGAAGCTTTTATTAAGTCATTGTGTGCAATAGCTACATGTTTTTGTATTTACTTTATTTTGATAGAGATTCTATATTATATATTCACATTTTCCTTTGAGTCTTGCTCATTAAATTATTTGAGCTGTGCAATAGTTAAAATTGATTCCTAGTGGCATAATTGTAGCCAATCATGATTTCTATTTCTCAACACTAAAACATCTTATCTTAGTCAAATAATCATCCTTTTTTTGCCTTGCTCTTTCCCTCTCTTTTACATTTGTTTATGATAAGATGTCCTAATCAGTAGATTATAATTTCCTTATCTTATTAAATAAGATAGTAAACCTATAATTTCAATAATCCCACAACATTAGACAACTTTAATTTAGGTAAGGAGGCTATTTGAACCTCTAGTGTTAACACTCACATCTTTCCCATAGCTAAACCTTTCCAAAATTTCTTGGCCCTTGGATCCCTAGTAGAATCCTAAAAACAAGGGAAGATTTGTCCCATGTGTTGTAGACTCCCTTTGTCCTCTTAAATCAATTAATCCAATAGCTTAATTTGAGTGGGTTACAAATTGAGCCAAACATATATAGATGGGTACATTAAGGTTTTTTGGATTAATAAACTATACATTCTATTTTGTAGATGAATTATGCATATTCATCTTGGCATACATGTTCTTTTAGATATGATAATATGGGTGATAGGGTTTGGATTGAGATTCAGATAATTGGTTACAAGATTTGTGTTCTTTGAGATCTAATTATGTATAACAGGGTTAAATTAATGTTTCATGCATATTGATTACATTAAGTGAATGAAGAAATGAAAAAAGTGTTTGGATGTTATATGTTATATATATCCACAATTGAAGGTTGTCAACACTATTTACTCTATACTATTGAAAAATTATTTATGGTATTATGTATCTTATGAAATATGCTACTTGTTAAATTATGTATTTACCAATGTTACACTATCTCCTATTCTATGGGAGGTATTGTAGTAAGAATATGTTTACTTTGTTGAAATGGATATTTGAAGGTTGATGAGATATTGGTGTTGAGATAGATGTAGAACAAATAATCTTTTTTATATTATGAATGAACTCTCTATTGATATAAGTACCTATTTTTAAGTATGGTGTATATATCATAATAGTATTGAGATTAAATTCTTCCAAAGTTATATGTTTAATTATAGTCTTTGAGCTTTATGTGACTCCTAATTTGTTATACATGATTATTCACCTTTCTATTGATTCAAGTTATAATTTTGTTTAGTATCATTTTAATAGGTTATGATAAGTGTAAATTACATATAATATTATTTCCAACATTGTTACATTTAGTTATTATGTGAAATGTACAGTTATTTATTCCTTAATCTAGAAAAATTAAGATTTAAGGTCTAAGTTATAACAATTGTGTGTGTGTGTGTGTGTGTGTGTGTGTGTGTGTGTGTGTGTGTGTGTGGTAAATTGAATAATGTAAGGTAAAGTGTGGTTAAGTATGCCCTATTTCAGTGAATTTGGTGTATGGTGTATTGTTTATTTGAAATATTGAACACTAATGATGTTTATTTGGTTAAAAAATATAAAGAGTTATGAAAATCCTTATTACATTACTCAAGTTCCTTAGCATATTTGAGTAACTTATATGCTAATGGGAAATATCTAATAAGGATGAGATTTATTCCCTACTTAATCATGCTTTATCAATTGAGATTGGTTTTTTTTTAAGAATTGGATGAGTTAAATGATTTTATAAAGTTTAAGCTTAACTATAATTTTCTTATTTTATGTGTAACAAGCAACCAATACAATGATATATCTCCTATATCAATGCATCTATTGTTAAGTTAGTAAATGTAGTGATGACTTTTTGTAATTTATCAATGTTGGATATAGATAATAACATATAGTTAACTCATGTAGATCAATACCTCATTTTTAATAAAAAAGAACCAAAATGGATTGAGTGAAGGCTTAGAATATGATAAGTGTATATGATCATAGTTTTTGAGTATCTATTATATTACTTATTGAAGTCACTTGATTGAAAAATGTTATAATTCCATAGTATGAGTATTTTTCATTATATTGATTAGTGTAATGGTTCATGATGAGAGTTTAATTCAAGGCATACATAAAAAATTCATTATGTCTCTTACACACAAGTATTTGATGCTTAAGTATATATTTTGATTTTATATGGAAACCCTGGCTTCTTTTTTTATGTTGGTTGAACTAACCATGCTATAGGTCAGAAAAGTAATAGTATAATAACAATTGATTTTGATATATGTAGCAAATGTATGCCTTATTTAACCTAAATGGTATAACAAATATGGTTATCAATTTACCTTTGATCATTTATTATTTAATGTTTTCTTGGTTGTGATTGAGATTACTCAAATGGAATTGATTCTCCTAAAGTTGAGTTGTATATAGTTAATGAATTCCCATGACAATGTTGTTATACTTTATATGTTGAATAGTAAATGTTGATACAGTGGTATCAAGTTTGATAAATGAATTATGATTTTAAAGAAGAATGTTAATTCTTATAAATATCTAATTAATAATTAATTTTAATAAATGTATTTTCTCTTATTTTCTTGGGTTATTTTCAAGGGATAACATTATGGTAAAATAGCTAAATATTTTGATAAACATGGAAATATGGATTACTATAATACAATTTAGTGTAAAAATGATGTTTGAACAATGTTTTAAATGGATTTAAGGTTGATATATCTTTCATATGGACCATAGATAACTCTCTTGTGACTAAGTAAATCTTGCAGGAGAATTATAAGGATTTCAATAACCTCTTATATTGATTGAGATAAATTAGTGGAAATGTTTAACCTTAATTCACCCCAACTAACATAAAGGAGTCATTTTTTTATCAAAAGGGATCAAAATAAATTTTTATTACCATGATCCTTGAGAAATAATATGACCCTTACAATAATATAGAGCAATTTATTTTAGTTTGGTCATGGATCTAACTTGTTTCCAAATATCTATGTGTGTTGTCTTGCAGCATGATCCATGTTGTTCTTAAGGCATGTTAATTAACACTAATTTAGGTGAGATGTGTAATGATGGAATGTTTGATTGAGATTTAACTCACTCATTATTTATTTATTATATGATAAAATGATGAATATATACGTATACATATATATCCTTGATTATTCAAAAAGAAAAAGTAGTTTGAATTTTTAAGGATATGACATTGGTATAAGAGCACAAGTTGCTACCCTAGAGATATTTTTGGAAAAATTTTATCCTAAATTTTGTATTATGTATCTCAAGATGATGATAACATGAACCAATAGATGTATGGGTGCTAACAACCCTTTAACATGCAATAAAATGGGAAGCAGAAATGACAAAAATAGATGGATAGGCCTCCACCCAATGATGAAAACAACAATGAAAATGACAAAAATGTTGGTACTAAGCATATAGTGAGAAATGATGAGGTTATGTAAAATACTATTAGATTACCCACCACCATCCATGAAAGGCTATAATCTCAAGAAATATAGAAGGCCCCAACTCTAACCCTAACCACTAGAATGGAAAGAAATGAAATAAAAGATGAATTTTCAAATTCGTAAGATATGCTTGATCCTTTTATAAATAATCTAAATTATTATCATACACCCAAATTTATTAGAGAATAATCTATTGATGCTTCTAAATCATGGTTAGTAAATTTACAAAAGCACATAATTCTACACAACATAAGATCTAACATTAAATCTCATAGTGGAGCTTCTCAAATAGTAGGTGATGTTGCCTTGTAGTGGAATTATATTTGTGATATAAAGAGGTATGAACATCCAAAAATTATTTATGAATCCTTTTATAGATAAATGAAAAATAGGTATTTGAATGAAAACTATAAGGATCATAAAATCATTATGTTTTAGCTATTGAAAGAGAATAATATAATAGTAACTATATATGATAACAATGTGCTTAGTTTTTTATGTTATTTTTAATTTCATACATGATGAAGAGATAAAATTCACTAAGTTAAAAATGTGCTTACATGAAATATTGATAAATGATGTAAATATGACAAATCATCATACCCTTGCTACTAAAATTGAATCTACCCATTGGGCTAGGGAAAAAGAAAAGCCTTGCCACAATTCCAGACAAGAATTTAGGATTGATAGACCATAGTCCAAATATAAATATCTTTCACCATTTTTAAATAATTTAAAAATATGAGAAAATGAAAATAAAATTGGGAAAAACAACAATAATTCAAAAAAAACAAAATCGAAATAGAAGTTCAAAACCTTAGAATTTTTAAAAGTTTAGCCATGCAAATATAAATTAGACCTAAACCATAATTATGGTCCAAGAATTAGAGTTAATTCATTACCTTTTCCTCAAAAATGAAGTATATAATGCTTATAATTTGGCAATAACTACTACCAAAAATATTTCCCAAATCTAAGATGTAACCAACCTACCAACCACAGAGTGTATGTAGTGGTTAAAAATTTTAATGTGTAATTGTAATCCACATTGATTGAATCCTGAGTTACAGTTTTTAATTGGTTGATATAATTGATTCTATAACTACATATAGTCTCATTTATGCTTCTATTTTAATTAAATTTAAATTTAAACCCACTAGAATCAAAGAAGGATGGGAGGTAGAGTTTAGCATAGGCAAGAGAGTTCCTATTTTGGAATGCATGGAACATACTAAACTTGTTTTAGATGCTTTGAAGACAAATCTAAATATTTGCTCAGATCCTTTCATCTCATATTACATGGTTCTTGGCATGGATTGGATAAAATAATATCAATCTAGGATTGACTATTTCAAGGGGGGAAGCTACAATGCCTTGATGATTTATGTAACTTGCTATAAAGACAAGGAATCCTAAAACTTGAAGCCCAAAAGACTCTTTTCAGATTTATAGTTGAAAATAGTAATTTGTAAAGTCTACAAGATCTATACCATTCAAATTTTATAACTTTTATAAAAAATAAACTATTTTTAGAGACTTCCTAAACTTGTCTGAATTTGAGAATATATTCCTCGAAGAAATTCTTGGTTTACCACCTAAAATTAAGTTCAACTTTTTTATTTATATTGTACCTAGGTTTATAACTTCATTCAAAGCTCCATACAGGATGAATGTATTAGACCCTTAATATCTCAAATTAAAATTACAAGAGCTCACGAATAAGGGATTGATCAAGTTCCATCATTATTACATTCAATTCTTATGTGAAATGGACAATTATCTATTCTTTAATCTAAGAAAACTATTTTTTTAAGATTTGAGCTATAAGTATTTAAGATAAGATGCAAGGTAAATAGTCGTTATGTATGCCCTATTTGGGTGAAGTGTGAATATGTTGTAATGTTTCTTTGAATTTTTGAATACTAATTGATGTTTAATTAATTAAAGGATATTAATAGTTATGATAATCTTTATTATATCATTCAAATTTCTTAACATAACTGAGTAACTTCAATGTTAATGGGAATTGCCTAATAAGTATGATATTTGTACCCTACTTAATCTTGTTATGTAAATTTAAATTGGTATTTTATCCATTAGTTGAGTTGAATAATTTCACAAAGTATTAGTTTAGCTAGAAAACTCATGTTTTTTATGTAGCAATAAACTAAAACATGATATATCTCTTATTTGAATACATCTAATGTAAGTTAGTAAATTTAGTGATGAAATTATGAATTTATCAATGTTAGCTATAGATAATAGCATAAAGTGAAGGTTTTTACATCATTACACTATTTTTTTTAAATGAACAAAAATAGATTGAATGAAGGCTTGGATTATGAAAGTGTATATGATCATAGATTTTGAGTTATATTTTCTTACTTATTGAAGCTACTTGATTGATAAATGTTATAATTACACAGTTTTAGTATTAATTCATTAGATTGATTGGCATAATGGTTCATGATGCATGCTTAAATAATTCATAAAGTCTCTCTTGTGCAAGTTATAGATGTTTAATCTTAAATTTTGGTTTTGGTATGGAACCCATAACTTCATTAGTGAGTCTAGTTAAAAGTTTTAAAATGACGTGTTTTTATTAATATAGTAGATGAACCCTACTATATGGCATTAAAATAGTAGTATAATCACAATTGATTTTGATATGTGTAGAAAATGTATGTCTTGTTTCAAGTTGACATAAATGATATAATTAATGTGGTTATAATTTTACATTTGATCATTTTTTATGTAGTATTCTCTTGACTGTGACAAAGATTACTCAAATGGAATTTATTCTTATAAGGTTGAGTTGTATAAGGCTAATGAATGCCCATGACCATGTTATTATAGTTTTTATATGAAATAATAAATGTTAGTGCATGTGGTCTCAAGTCTGATACATGAATTGTGATGTTTAGATATTAAAAAAATAGTACTTGAAAATATATATCTTAAAAATTAATTGCAATAAATGGACTTTCTCTTGTATTCTTTCTTGGGTTGTTTTCAATACATAACATTATGGAAAGGAACTAATATTTTTCTAAACATGGAAGTATAGATTAATCTAACATAATGCATTAAACAAAATATATTTTTATAATGCTTTGAATTTATTTAAGGTTTATCTCACCTTTAGTTGGACCATAGATAACTCTTTTGTGATTAAGTAAATCCTTTAGGAGAGCTCTAACAAATTTAATATCATATTACCTTGAGTGAGGTAAATTAGAGAAAGTGTTTAACCCTAATTCATCTAGATCAACATAAATGATTAGATTTCATATCAAATGGACTCAAATTGAATTTTACGTACCATGCTCCTTGAGACAGACTAAAACCCTTAGAATAATCTAGAGCAAGTTGTTTGAGTTTGGTCATGGATCTAGCTTGTTTCCACATATCTATGTTTGTTATCTTCAAACATGATGGATTTTGTTCTTAAAGTGTGTTAACTAACATTGATTTAACTAATTTTTAATATGATGGTAAGTGTGATTGATAATTCACTCACTCATTATTTGGTTAATGCATGGGAAAATGTTGTAATTTATCCTTGATTATTCAAAATAAATGTTTAAATTTTTAAGGATGTGACAATATTATGTTGTTCCTCATTATCACGTAGGAACCCTTTTAAAAATGACATGTTGAATTTATGGGGGCCATTTCCATACGTAGAATTAGAATGTTGTACATAGTCAATGTTAAATATTATTATTGGCTCTAAATCTCACACCTTAGAAGAGAGTGTTCAATCCTCTTCAAAATTTAGGCAATGTTGGGACATTTCTAGGCATGTGGGTATACCTATAGAGGAAAAGAACCTCTATATTTAAAAGGGCTAGCTCCCTGAATGTGTCTCTACAAAACCACTTATGTCTAAACTAGTTTTTTTGAAGGGAAAAGAGTTTGAAATTGTAAAAAAGGAAAACTTACTCTAAGAATGGTGATACATGAAGATTATATTCCACATGAATATCATTTTCTAGTGCACAATATATCAAAACACATAGACCATTCCTAATCTCTAAGGATTCTAACACAAGTATTTCAACATAGAGGTGAGATGTGCAAAATGCCATAAGGCAAATGAACTGAAAGGCAAACTTTACACATTTCAAAATAGTAATACACATGCAAAAATTTAATACACTTAGACACACTCTGTATGACCTATTAGATCCAAAACTCTTACTCAAACATGAAGGACAAAGGACAAAAGGATGAAAACCATCACTTATTATCACTATATATCTCTTACACACTCAAACAATTTCTCAAAACTTGAAAGAAAATAGACTAGTACTTAATGCTTAAAGGCAAAATGTGATATCATTCCAATAGGGCTTCACCATACACTATGTGTGTGTCTTTTCACTAGCCAAAGGGTTGTATATATAGCAGAGAGGAAGTGAGAGGGGGAGACCTTTGGCACCAAAGAGAGGAATCAATTAGTTGGAAGTCTTCATATTCAATTTCAACCATATTTGCAAGGGATGCTCATTCCAGCCATTTGATTGATCCATTTCATCTCTTATGGTTACATGATTTACCCTGCTCTCTTAAAGATGATTCTCCAATGGTTATGCTAATAAAAATGGGATATTCTTGGGCTGAGTCATGGCATCAAAGTGGTTATCCACATGTTGTAGATTTGTCATGTTTATTCCATTGGCCTTGTCTTCCTCCTTTGATTGGTCGTTACAAAATGACATGGATCCTAGTTGATCAATGGTTATATGGGCCCTCTCACTACTTTTATGGATGAAGGATGCAAGCCCTTTGGATCTGATTATGAATCCTTTTGTTTGAACACCAACAGTTAGCTCACTATCTTGAAGTTGGCATTCATTCAACCATCATTCCACTTGGAAAACTCCTTTTAAGGCATTTTCCTTCAGGATTTTTGTTATTGAGCACCTTCCTATCATCCTCCTTTTGGGATACTCAAACATGCCCTTTGGCTTCTACAAACTCTACACAAGTGTCTATACCCTTTGGACTTTTTCCCACTTTGGAATGAAAATACCCTTTGAGACCTTGGTTTTAGGGTACTTTTTCTAAAATATGTCTTTTGAAGCTTTTGAAAAGGCCCTTCAAACTATTTTCTTTGGGCATTTTCCATGAAATAATTCTCATCCATTTTTTTTGAAAGAATCAACTTTTGGGCCCCTTTGGATTGGTTCACCTTTGCTGAGAATGATCCTTTAGGCTTTTTATTTCAGACAAAAAGTCTGAAACAACTTTCTCGTGAGCTCCTTTTCTTTTCTCTTCAGAACCCTCTTTCTACAGACTTTCTTTCAGTGTCCCTTAGAAACTTTTTTGAAGGACACTTTTGCATGAAAATACCCTTTGGTAATTTATATAAGTCACTTTGTAGATGAAAATATCCTCTTGAAACATGAATTTTCCTTCAGAAGAATGGAGTTTCCCTTCCTTAGAAGATGCCCTTCAAAACAACAAGAGTGGGCCTTTCTTTGAGGAAAAGGCCCTTCAGGGTTTTTGAAAGTGTCCGTTTGGAATTTTTATGAAGGAAACTTTGAAGAAAAAAGACCCTTCAGTAATTTTGAATGTACCCTTTGAAAAGATTGTTTCAGACAAAAGTCCCAAATAATTCCTTTGAAAAAGCTATAAGAGACATTTCCTTTAAACCTTTTGAAAGTGAGCACTTTTCAAGAAAAAGACCCTTTGGGAAGTTTGAGCAAAGTGTCCCTTCATAAAATTTTAAGAAGACCAATCATTTGAAAGAACAAACCCTTCAGAAAAATTGTTTCAGACAAAAAGTCTGAAATAATTCCTTCAAAAATCCTACAAGAAATAATTCTTTCAGAAAGATGTAAGGGACATTTCTTTCAAAAATCTATAAAGTACCCTTTAGAAAACTTGTAAGAGACAATTTGCAAGAGAAAAAGACCCTTAAATAGAATGAAAATGTCCCTTCATAAATATTGAAAAAATACCCTTCAAAAAAGTGCATAAGACACTTCCGTGAGAAAAGACCCTTCAACAAACTTGCAAGTGACCCTTCAGAAAAGTGTAAAGGACCAATTCCTTTAGACTTTCTATTTTGGACAAAAAGTCCAAAACAATTCCTTTGGGTCTTGGACAAAAAACCCAAAACAAAACCCCTAAAAGAAATAACCTTGAGTAGAGAAAGACTAAAATAACACTTACAAAAGACCAAACAAGGATTCCTCCGATAGACAAAATCTGAATGTTGCACTTAGCCAAAATGAAAGATGCAAAACTTGGGACTGAAAAATGGCTAACAATTACCTTACCAAACTAGTAGAGGTAGCTCTAAAAAAAATTACTACTATAATAATGGCACATTTTCTATGGGAAAACATCATAAATAGGTATGAGTTCCCACTAATCCTTACTATCAATCAGGTTACACACTTCTTCAATGAAACATTTTGCATTATTATATAAAAATTACTAGTCATACATTGTAAAACAACTATATACCACCCATAATCTAATGGAATAATTGAGGCCTTTACCAATATTTATGATGTAAGGTAAAACTATTGGGATGATCAAGTTTTTATCATACTATGGACTTACCATATTACATACAAAATATTTAATAAGTACACTCTAATATATCTATTACTTGGTAAGGAAGTAGATATCTCCATGGAATTTATGATTCTTTCCTTGTTCATTAGCATGTCCAAAGGCTAAACTAAAGAGAATCATTTGATGTATGTTTAGAGGAGCTCATGAAGCTTGACGAGAAGCACATGATTGTGAAATGGAGTTAAGGTGTTAAAAAATAAAGGCATAAGAGATATTAAAACAATCATACTAAAGTAAAACAATTTCATATGGGTGTAGATGTATTGTTATATAAATCCAAGTATGAAAAACATATAGGTAAGATTCATATCTATTGGATGGGACCCTACATCATCCATGATATTTTATAAACATGCAAATGCAAATTATGCATTGTATATGATGAAACTATCTTTGGCCATTTTAATGGGAGTAAATTCAATCCATTTAATATATAACATGTATGAGATACCCAATAATAAGGCATATGCAAAGTTGTAATTTTGATTCATGTTTTTTTTCTAGTTTATAATTAATTTTCAATTTCTTGAAAATAAGTGCAAAAATGTTTTTTGTGCCAATTGTGATTTAATAAAGCAAATAACCTCATAATATAAGTTAAGCAAGTCAAATAATAGATTTATTTGATATAATTATGCAATATGTATAATTAATAATGGGAGGAATTTTTGTGCCACTTTTGTTATGAAATTTTGATTATTTTTTATCTTAATAGGATAAATGGTTTTTTTCAATTATAATATTGTGTTGATTATGGTTGCATAGGTAACATGGGTTATACACATTATGAAACATCTATAACATTAATCTATTTGTAATTTTATTAATTTTAAAAGTTCTTGATCATTAACATACTTATGAAATTAATAATAAAAAAGGGTCGCTAATGAAACTCATAGGTGCACAAATTAAACAAGATAGAGTAAACTAATTGATGCAGTGGAGGACCATGTGCATAAGTATTATGGAGTAGAATAAATAAAAAAACCTCATACCATCAATAATTTGGTGGACACATGCACAAAAAATTGACCATGTATATGGATACATGAGATCTATGGGGCATAAGTGCATAGACAAGAAGGTTATGTGTCACACTTATGATTACAAGGAGGTAAAGGTGTAAGTCTCACCTAAATGGAGTTGCTTAAGGATGATGTCACCAAGAGTTAATATGAAGGTATATAAATGGTATTAATGGTGAATTAAATATTATGGCATGTGTCATTAGTTAAATTTAATATTTATGGGTGGTATAAATTGATCCTTTCAAGTCATTTTCATTACTTGACATTTTTATGAAGATTTGAAAGAACCAAAAATGTGGACCACAATGATAACCCTTGGGAAAGTGAAATCAAAATGAATTTGGATATTTTAAGGTAATTTGCGGCTTAAATTTAATTTAAAAAATAATTTCAAAATGATTGTGAGTTGAATTCAAGTGAATGGAGTAAATAAAGTTTAAATTCAAACAGAGTAAGCTTTTTAAAAAATAGTGCTTGTCATTGAAATAAACTCAAACTTAGAGATAAAGGAAATAAATTGGGCTTTAATAATTTACTTTACCAAGAGTGTGAAAGAGAGGATTTAGACCAATAATTTCACTTAAAAGGAACTCGATCACTATAACATCGACAAATAATAAATGCCCATGATTCATAGAGTCAAAATGAAGCAACTCTATCATCATTCAAGAAGTAACTATGAAATAGTTAGAAAGTGATATTGAAGAGGTTCTAGTTGAAATTACAAAAATACAAATTTTAGATTCATGCTTTAGTGGATAAGAGTGGGTTTCTAAGGTGGATTAGTGTAGAATAGATGAATATAATCACTGAATTTCAAATAATGAGTTTGAGTTGAATAAATATTTCACTGTGGAGAATGAAAAATTTGGCACAAACTAAATTTTAATGTATGATTGGGGTATTAAAATTGTTTGAATTTCCTTATTTTTGTAATCTAAAGAAACTAGTTTAATTCCTCCTCTCATTATCTATGATAATATGTTATACTTCACATGGAGGTTAATGAATATATTCCTTAGGTGCATAATCAAGTATACTAAATTACCTTTATCTCGTGAGGACATAAAATTTGAGGTACTTAATACCAAAGAGGTGGAGAGAGGGAATTATCCGTTGAATTAAAATAAGGAAAAGTTCACATGTCCCATATTGTACCTAAATGATAGGACAATACACATGGTGGCATGTTTAGTGAGAACCAAGTTGTGCATAACTAGAAAGTGGGATAACCTCAACAATAAATACCTTAACATCATGCACCACATGGTCCCCATAACATCCAATTTGACATCACAAAATTGATTTGTTATGAAATTATTAAAATCACCAAAATAATCCATAAAATGACTGATTCATTCTAGTGGGGCATAATTTTAATTTAATTAGTAATAGATGAAATAAACATCCTAGAAGAGTATGGTGATAATGTGTGGCTCCACTTATTATGGTACATGTCATTGGAGAAAGGTTACATTAGTCATGCATGCCCTCGACCTTATAACTAATCATATAAAATAAATATGGAGGGTAGCATGATAATATGGCTGATAATTTTGGAAATAAATGATGCATTCCACAAGGATTTTCAAAAGCATAAGATAATTATACAAAATTTTCTATGATAATGCACCATTATCTTGAGAAGGTGTGCTTAGAGAGATAAAATGTCAAAATGGTTTAAGTTTTCATATGGTTTTTTATAACATTATTTTTAAAGTGTAATAAATAGGGTGCCCAATGTGTTGGACAAGATTGTAAATGCCAATAATATTGATGAAAACCTCATGTTCCTCAAAGTGATATATAAACATCAACATAAGGAATTGATTTGTAGTGATATTAATTTAGATGATGAATCAATAATAATTGACCCCATCCTAGCTTAAAATTTTGGTAAAGACAAAGAGTGTTATATTTGTTGCATTTTTATTCCCTAAATACTAGGAAGTGCAAGGGGGTGCCAAACCCAATCAATATAATAAAAGGAGGAGGTTATGGAGAATAACCTTTTCGTAGATATATTTTTATATATATAAACCAAAATGGAGTCCCTTTAATTAAAAAATATAGCATATGGTGCACTTAGCCCAAATGAAAAATGTAGCATCATCCAATGGTCCATTAAATAAAATATAGGGGAAGAAACACATGGCAGCACAGGTAAAGGCCTAAGACATCTAAGTAATCAAAATGTGAATAGGATGATGAGGATGGTGTGATAATTTTCAATTTGAGGTAGCCATATGTACCTTAGACAAAGTCACCATTATATATCCCTACAAAATCTCCACCAAAAAAATTGTGTAACCACCACCCAAGAAGCTCACTCCTTCACAACCTGAACAACTTGCCCCACCATAAACAATATAATTTTTATCAATCCTCCCCAAGAATAATCACTAGTAAATTATAGTGTTGACCCATCCCTTAAGGCATATAATCCATCTACAATAGCACCAAAGGCACATGATTCAATGGATAATCCATTAGATGTCATAGTGTGTGATTATGGAGAAGAATTAGATTCTTATGGGCCCTTCATAGATAAAATTAAATAGGATGATGGTAATATGGAAGGGTTTTATAACACTTTAAATTGATGAAGTGCTAGAAAATAAATATATGCATTGTATGAGGATTTGGAGCTAGATGCTGTAGATGATATTTATGGATTATAGAGCACCTTAGTTTTGTACACATGAAAAAATTAGACCTTGGTTGTTCCTATTAGCTATAGACCTTTCCCAATTTTAATAGTATTTCATATATTTTATCTTGTGCCCCTTGGCCTATATTTTGGTCTAACCAATCTTATGTTGATGACCTAAACCTTATGTCTTGCCCAAAATGCTTAAAATATATTTATCTTATGTCCCTATAAGTTTTGAGCCTATACCTATTTTCTAACTACGAAGACACAAGCATCAGTCCCAAACCCCTATGTTGATGCTAGTGTCCTACTCTAATGTAAGTTTCAAGTACCCTAAAGTCATATAATTTACAAATTAAATGTATCCTGATGGTTGGCATAAGTGTTTTAATGTGAGATATTTTTGGATATGATTGGTATATATTCACAATCACTCTTCATTCATACTTCACCTAGCATATACCTAGAAAATACCTAATGTAACTTATCAAAGCATTCAATCAATCACTCAATAAATCAAATCTTCCCTATTTTATACTATTTTCATATCAGTCATAAGGATAGCACATACACAAGTATGAAGTACTGAAGGATTATCCCAAGAGCCTAATTTGTTAAGTCACAAGATAGGTCATTATTGTACTTACTTTCCACATATTTCATGATTCACACATAATCCAACATTTAAGGGAGAAATACATCATTCTAAGGACATCTTTAGAGTATTTTCTATGTATTTAATGTTCATTTATAGAGGGATCTTTAGGGTCAGCTTGACACCATGTGCCCACTAACCCATTTTTTCCTATGGTCACTATGATGATGAAGAACTAGGGTTTTGAAATTTTATGAGGATTGATAGTCAATGATCTAAATATGAATTCACTAGAATTAAGGTGAAGATAAACTCAAAAGCATCCAAGTGGTCATATCCTTTTCCATTAGATATTTTATATAAGACACCTACATCAATCTTAGATAGTAAACATCAATATAACCATCCTAGGGTGACACTGGTGTTTGAGGTTATAGATGCACTCAATCCAAAATTTAGTGATTGTTTCAAAATATTCTTCTATCTTGATTCTTGCCTTTTCTAGATCTGTAGTTGTATTAGCATTATAACTAGCTAAGTACATTTTTTTATTAAAATATATAACATTATTGTACTTTTTTTTAGATAAATGCTAGAGAGTTTATGGGTCCTTGGCCCATATAACATATGAAATTTATAATAACAAAATATAAGTCTAGATTAACATTAAACATTGTTAATCCATGATGATCGAACCAAAAAAACCAAACATTTTCATATATCAGGCTATCAACAGTTACTATCTAGCAAAAAATAGTTCAATAATCACTATCAAAACCTTTCAAGCTAACCAATAGTCTTATTGAATCTAACTAATTACAACATACATCCCCTAACTTAGCTAGAAATACAAACAAGAAACATTTATTCTAGTATTACTAATTCTACCAATTTCCCATTACTAGTCAAGAAGTTACTCAATGTGTGTGGTTTAGCAGTCTTTTTAAAAATGGTCACATGAACTTTCTATTCCTTAACTTCAGTAACCACTCCACTCAAAACCACCACCTTTCCTAAAGCTAATCTAATATCCTCCTTCTTATTAGAGAAGACCATATGTCTCTACGAGCTACCTGGGTCCTTCAGCAATTGGATTTGCCCTTTCTATTAAGGGGAGCCTTGAAAACTCCCATGGAAACTCCCTTTTCTAACCACTTGTTTGCCTTTACACATTCTAGCTTCCTTTTTAGTTTCCACCATTCTTCCAATTCTAGTAGAGGTTGTATAAAATATTGGAATTTAGGCATATAAATGCCCCTATTCTTTGCCACTTTATGTTTACCTGCACAGACCTCATCCACTTCTTGAGTAAAATTCACTAACTCTAGAAACCTTGATTCTAGAGCTCAAAACATAGATAAAGGGATAAAACCCAATGTATCCCTACCATATAATGGGAGAGTGGGATATGGACCAAGGGGAAGGGTTTTTATCTCTAGCAAAATATTCTTATTGTATTCTTGCCATACAAAAAATTCCACCAACTTTTGAACCTGCTCTAAGTCTGACATTACCAAGCATAAATTTCTAGTGAAAAGAGAAGCCAAGTTATATTTGACTCTTATCCTTTTGTTCATAGCCATAGTATCCATACCTAAAACATGCTTAATTGCTTCTACCACCTCCATCATTAGATTCTAGTAGTTGTTGAAAAGATGCATTCAGGATACTAGACCTACAAACTCCATTTATTTGTTTTTGGCTTTATCAAATATCATTGGCCATCCTAAAAACTCCATATAGAATTAATCCATTCCACCACTTTTACATGTAAAAATGGCCCCAAATCCAATTATCAAACCTTTAATGAAATCATTCATATAATCATTATGTACATGAAACACTCCCATACCATAAATGTGCACATATAAAATCATACCGTGGCCATTATGATAATTCAAGACAAGTCCTTTCACTTAGAAGTTGGTATATTTTTTCCATTAAAGCCCAGATAGAAACCAACTTATGAACACATCAGCATAAATTCATTGAAAACAATTTATCAAGGGAGAAATAAGAAATATTTTATTCAAATTAAAAAATATAAATAAAATGATATTCATCATCTAAAAATTTTAAAGATCAATTTGATTAAAATCTATATAATCTTCCCAACTAGTGATAGCATTGTCCATTCTTACATCCATGAGTTGATCAACTATTACATTAGCAAGCAAGTTAGTGACTTTATTTCTTTCTCAAAATTAATGGGAACATGTTCAATCTTCAAAATTTTCCAATTTAGGCTATATGATATCTAGAATGTTAGCTATTTTCCATGATTTAACCCTTTTATTATTCATAACTTGAATCACTACCTAAGAATCACCTTCAATCTCAAGGAAGGAGATTCCACATTCTAGAGCCATTTCCACTCCTACTACCATTGCCTAGGCCTTAGCTTCATTATTAGTCATGTTGTCTCCAAATCTTTCACCCTAGAAGAGAGTGTTCAATCCTCTTCAAAATTTGGGAAATGTTGGGACATTTCTAGGCATGTGGATATACCTATAGAGGAAATTAACCTCTATATTTAAAAGGGCTAGCTCCCTGAATGTGTCTCTATAAAACAACTTATGTCTAAACTAGTTTTCTTAAAGGGAAAAGAGTTATAAATTATAGAAAATGAAAACTTCCTCTAAGAATGGTGATACACCAAGATTATCTTCCACATGAATATCATATTATAGTACACAATACAATAAAACACACAGACCATTCCCAATCTCTAAGGATTCTAACAAAAGTATTTCAACATAGAGGTGAGATATATAAAATGACACAAGGCAAATAAACTAAAATTCAAACTTTTCACATTTCACATACAAAAATTCAATACACTTAATCACACTCTGTATGACTAGTTAGATCCAAAAATCTTGCTCAAACATGAAGGACAAAGGATAGAAGGATGAAAACCATCACTTGTTATCACTATACATATCTTACACACTTAGACAATTGCTTATAACTTGAAATAAAATAGACTAGTACTTAATGCTTAAAGGCAAAATTTGATATCATTCCAATAGGGCTTCGCCATATACTATGTGTGTGTCTTTCACTAACCAAAGGGTCATACATATAGCAGAGAAGAAGTGAGAGGGGGAAATCGTTAGCACCAAAGAGAGGAATCAATTGGTTGGAAGTATACATATTTTCAAGGGATGCTCATTCTATCCATTTGATTGATTCATGTCATCTCCTATGGTTACATAGTTTAGTTTGCTCTCTCAGAGATGTTTCTCTAATGGTTGCACTAACAAAAATAGGATATTTTTGGGTTGAGTCATGGTATCAAAGTGGTTATCCACCTATTTTAGATTTGTCATTTTCATTCTATTATCCTTGTCTTCCTCCTTTGATTGGTCATTATAAAATTACATGGATCATGGTTGATCAATGGTGATATGGGCCTTCTCACTACTTCAACGGATGAAAGACACAAGCCCTTTGGATCTGCTTGTGAATCCTTTTGTTTAAACACCAACGGTTAGCTCACTATCTTGAATTTGACTTTCATTCAACCATCATTCCACTTGGACAACTCTTTTAGAGGCATTTTCCTTTGGGATTTTTGTTATTGATCACCTTCTTATCGTCATACCTTCAAGTTGCTCAAACATGCCTTTTAGCACTCCTTCTATGAACTCTACACAAGTGTCTATACCCTTTGGACTTTTTTCAAAGGACACTTTGGCATAGAAATACCCTTTAGGACCTTGGGTTTAGGGTACTTTGTCTAAAAGGTTCTCTTTGGAGATTTTAAAAATGCCCTTCAAACTATTTTCTTCAAGCATTCTCTTTGGGTGTTTTTCTCAAAAGAATTCTTGTCCATTTTCTCTGAAAGAATCCACCTTTTAGGCCCCTTTGGATTGGTTCACCCTTTTTGAGAATACTCCTTCAAGGTTTTTATTTTAGATAAAAAGTTTGAAACAACTTTCCCATGGGCTCCTTTTCTTTTCTCTTCGAAACCCTCTTTCTACGAACTTTCTTTTGGTGTCCCGTCAAACATTTTTTGAAGGACACTTTTGCATGAAAATACCCTTCAAAAATTTGTGTAGAGCACTTTGTAGATGAAAATATCCTCTCAAAACTTGAAATGTATTTTGAAATAATGGAATTTCCCTTCCTTGGAAGATACCCTTTGGAAGAATGAGAGTGGACCTTTATTTGAGGAAAAGGCCCTTTAGGATTTTTGAAAGTGTCCCTTTGGAATTTTTTTGAAGGACACTTTGAATAAAAAATACCCTTCAGCAATTTTGAATGTACCCTTCAGAAATATTATTTTAGACAAAAGTTTGAAATAATTCCTTCAGAAAAGTTGTAAGAGACATTTCCTTTGGACCTTTCGAAAGTGACCACTTTTCAAGAAAAGACCTTTCAAGAAGTTTGAAAGTGCCCTTCAAAAAAGTGAAAAGTTTCCCTTTGAAAAATTTGAAGTAGACCAATCCTTTGAAAGAACAAACCCTACGAAAAAAAAAATTAGACAAAAAATCTGAAACAATTCCTTCGAAAATTTTGTAAGAGACAACTCTTTTGAAAAGACGTAAGGGACATTTCTTTTAGAAATCTCTAAAGTACCCTTTGAAAAACCTAAAAGAGATAATTCACAAGAGAAAAAGACCCTTCAGTAGAATGAAAATGTCCCTTTAGAAATATTTTAAAAATACCCTTCAAAAAAGTGCAAAGGACCAATTCCTTCAAAAAATTTGTTTTAGACAATAAGTTTGAAATAATTCCTTTGGGTCTTGGATAAAAAACTTGAAACAAAAACCCTCAAAATAAATAACCTTTAGTAGATAAAGATTGAAATACCACTTACAAAATACCAAACAAAGGCTTCCTCTGATAGATAAAATCTAAATGTTGCACTTAGCCAAAATGAAAGATGCAAAAATTGGGAGTGAAAAATGGCTAACATTCTTGGTGATTCCAAGGGGAGGCATGCCTATTATGCCTAAGACAAATTGCCAAAATCCTTCCTTTGGGTATGGATTCACGTATATAGGCACTCAAAAATGACTTGAACAGACCTTTGGCCCAAAAATATAGGCTGGATGGATTCACATGCACAAGGAAGAGACACACACCAAACAAAAGTAAGGAAACACACTAGTGTAATAAATCACTTAGGGAACACAAAAACAAGACAAAGGAAACACACCTAAACTACTATTTATAATAGGATTATAAGGACTAAAATTAGTACTTTAAATGTATCCCATTCACAAGGATAGGCAATTTTTCTCCTTTCATTTTGGTCAGTTGGAAAGAGTTTATGTATTTGCACTTGCTAATGATGTAAGGGCCACTCCACAAAGTGTCAAAATTTGTATGTTTGCTTGGTTTTGATCTATCCTCATCCCATTTTAGAATCAAGTCACCCTCCTTGAACACTCTTGCACTTGCTCTTTTGTAAAAAGACTTCTTCATGAGTACTTAGTAGTTTTCCATGGTCTTATGTGTATTGTCTCTTGCTTCTTATAGTTGCATTAGTTCTATCAATATGACCTCCATTAGAGTATTTTCAAGTAGTTCCAGCTATTGTGTAATTTCCATAGTAGGGATTTCTTGAGATATGAACAACCTAGCCTCTCTCCAATAAACAAGCACAAAGGGAGAATTACTAATTGATCTTTGAGGAGTAATCTTGTCAGCCCATAAGGCTATCTTCAACTTGTTGTGCCATGCTCTTTGATTGTTCTCCAAGGTCCTCTTGATGATCTTGATGATATTATTGTTAGTAGACTCAGCCAATCCATTACCTTGAGAGTAATAATTAGATGATGTACTCAATTAAACCCCATTCCTGTTTGCCTAATCAAAAAATTTAGCACTTATAAAAGCAAGTACATTATCAAAAATGATAACATGGGGAATTCCAAACTTTATTATAATGTTCTCCTAAAACTCCAGGATAGCATTTTCACTTACATCCTTCAATGTAATAGCCTCTACCCACCTTGTGAAGTAGTTAGTATCAGTCAATATCTATTTGTGTCTAGTAATTGATGGATGGTTGATCACCCCAGTACATGAAAGGCTGGTCTACTTGGATAGGATTTAATGGAAGGGATACAAACTTCTATTTGCCTACAAGAAAGGCACATTGAGGGTACTTTCTAGCCCAATGGTAACAATCCTTAAAAATACTAGGCCAATAGTAATTATCTCTCATTATCTTTACAGTTATCATCGTAGGAGAGAAATGACCTCCATCTACACTATTGTGAAACTTTTTTAGCATCATATCAAATTGATCACTATCAACACACCTCATGTAATGTCCCTTACTTAGGGGCTCTTTTTTTTGCATAAAAGCTCTGATACCACTGTGATATCCCTTACTTAGGGGCCCCTTTTTTCTACAATTAAAGCTCTGATCTGGATACAAACTTGCAGAATATCAATTCAAATAAACAAATTACCACAATATAATTTCTTATTTATTTGCTCAGACTATTACAACAGATCTCTATCATGCACCTCAAGAATATTACAATATGGTCTTAAAAACCTGATCTTATGCAAATTGGACATGAAACCTGAATTCTGGGAGTCTCAGCCTGCTGTGTCAAACACACAGTCGCCTACGTCGGTCGACATACTGCCGACATCAGTCTCTGTAGGTCCTTTTCTACCGACGTCAGTCCTCAGACGGCTGATGCCGATCACTAGGGATCTCTATCTGCCAATGTCGGTATCTGCGTGGATCGGTACGAACCTGTACAGACTTCGTACGGCTGCCAATTTAGCACAACCTATCTATTTGATCCCTGATCTAGAAATCTATGGTATCTAATACAGTAGATCTCTCTCTGTATAATTTATTGAAACAAAACATAAACTAAATCAAGAAATACCTAGAAAGCTCTGTGATAAACTTCTGTGTGAAGTTATCTCTCAAATACCTGTAATACTATGATAACTTCTGGGTGAAGCTATCTCTCAATTTGGCAATAGATCAGCTGATATTTCACAGCCTCTGAATCGCACACAATGAAGAGTTGACGTTCTCCACTGCAAATGGAATCCTGGAGCCTTGGCTCAGTCTTCTCAGGGAAAACCCTTAGCAAAATATGTCTTCAATTCAATAATCAATTCATACATAATCAATAATGACCTCCATGAGAAACCCTTATACCCTCAAAAATATATGCTTGCCCTAATTAGGGTTTCTTAAATTAGAATTAGGGTTTCTAATTAAAAATAGGCTAAACAATTAATATTTGATTAAATCAATCAAATATTAATATCTCCCTCAATACATGTTGGATCCTCAAACCGATCGAAGCTAGTAAATCAAGGGATGATTCTGCACATGACCATACCAAAATAAGGGTGCTCCACTGCATGTCAAATATCCCTAAATAATAGGAGCTCAGGCCCAATGTGTCTGAAATAACCTGAATGAAAACCAAATGTAGAAATTTTGCGAATCAAAGTCAAGCCAAGCTCCATTATGACCCTCTATCCATCTTATTAGCCTACGAAGGTCGTATAATAAGCTAATCATCAAGTCTGTCAATGTCCTCTAAAAAGGGGACATGACAATCTGCCCCTCCTGAAATTGCTTGTCCCCAAGCAATCTCAGAACAATGAACCACTCGATCCTCCTGGATCCCAAATGTAGTCATGATCTACACTGATGAAAATCAATGCAAACACCTGCAATATCATTAGTAGTAGAACAAAGAGGAACCCATAATCAAATTGGTGAACACAACTCAACCAATCTCTGGAATCACAACTGCCCTGGATGTGTCGATACTGTAGGCTATGTAATTGGCAACTGCAAATTCCATCTACAAAAGATGGTGTTAATCCATCCCATAATTGATCCCTCTGTAATCGTGGCACAACCAACTATACCACACTGTCAAATGTGTGAGAAGAATCAATCTGGAGACTCGACTCCACTGGTATCCCAAACTCCTCAGAATCAAGTACTCCCAAGCCTTGAATATGTGTGTGAGCCTCAACCACATGCTCCTCATAAGCAGCTATAGAAACATACTCATCACCAACACTTAGTGTACTAACATCTGAGTACACCTCCATGCTCTGAATGCAAGCATCAGACTCATCCTCACTGTCTAACTCCTGAGTTAGACTCACCTTAAGACAAAGCTCATCATCCTCAACTACTCCTACCTATGAAGATAATGTAGATAAATCATTACCTGAAGATGTGTTAATATCTCCCTGTACTGGATCAGCATGACTGTCAAACTCATCATGCAAGTTGATGCATGTCATAGGGAAAGCACTACGATCCTTAGGCCTATTAATTAAACTCTTTAACCACCTACAAGCCCTAGGTGAGACATTTTTCCCTTTTGTCCAAACATACCATAAATCTTCTGCCAAAAGTTTAGAAATTTTATCCTCCTCCTCAAACAAGATTGTGAACATGATAGAGTGCATTGATGCTAATACATCACTGGAATGAAAATCATCTAAAACAGTCCAAAATATTTTAAACATCCTGCGAATGTCACCAATACAACCTACTAACATCATAAGGTTTTCAAGTCCATACCTTGCAAATATTTCAAGTAATCTTGCCCTCTTAGAGAAATGAGGGTCTCTAATGTCATCCAACTTTTTGAAGCTTTTTACCATGGCATGAAATACCTCTCTCATAATCTGATCATCATTAAAATCAAAGCCAGCTATGATCCTCATGATTTCACTAATGCAAGAGAGAGCTGCAAGTCTTACCACCTCATCATGATGTCTCAATAAACGGGGCTTCACCAACAAACCAAACACTAGAGATAACGTTGTTTGCATCTCATAAGAATTTGACTGATCAACCTTGCTTAAATAAGTTTCCAACTCCTCCAAAGTTTTTAGAATGTCCTCTGCTTGCTGACATGGATTATCTAATTTCTTCTTTGCATTATGCATGCTTTCTTTCAAATCTTTGACCCCTTTTAGAGCCATACTGATAATCAAATTGATCCTAAAACTACCCAATAGGATGGCAAGACATTAGCTCTGATGTGCCCAACAGGATGGCAGGAATTTGGCTCTGATACCACTGTAATGTCCCTTACTTAGGGGCTCTTTTTTCTACACAAAAGCTCTGATACCACTGTGATATCCCTTACTTAGGGGCTCCTTTTTTCTATAATTAAAGCTCTGATCTGGATACAAACTCATAGAATATCAATTCAAATAAACAAATTACCACAATATAATTTCTTATTTATTTGCTCAGACTATTACAACAGATCTCTGTCATGCACCTCAAAGAATATTACAATATGGTCTTAAAAACCTGATCTTATGCAAACTGGACATGAAACTTGAATTCTGGGAGTCTCAGCCTACTGTGTCGAACACACAGTCACCGGCGTCGGTCGATATACTACCGACGTTGGTCTCTGTAGGTCCTTTTCTGCCGACGTCGATCCTTAGACGGCCGATGTCGATCACTGGGGATCTCTGTCTGCCGATGTCGGTATCTGCGTGGATCGGTATAGACCTGTATGGACTTCGTATAGCCACCAATTTAGCACAACCTATCTGTTTGATCCCTGATCTAGAAATCTATGGTATCTAATACAGCAGATCTCTCTCTGTATAATTTATTGAAACAAAACATAAACTAAATCAAGAAATACCTGGAAAGCTCTGTGATAAACTTCTGTGTGAAGTTATCTCTCAAATACCTATAATATTATGATAACTTCTGGATGAAGCTATCTCTCAATTTGGCAATAGATCAGCTAATATTTCACAGCCTCTGAATTGCACACAATGAAGAGTTGATGTTCTCCACTGCAAATGGAATCCTGGAGCCTTGGCTCAGTCTTCTCAGGGAAAACCCTTAGCAAAATCTGTCTTCAATTCAATAATCAATTCATACATAATCAATAATGACCTCCATGAGAAACCCTTATACCCTCAAAAAGATATGCTTGCCCTAATTAGGGTTTCTTAAATTAGAATTAGGGTTTCTAATTAAAAATAGGCTAAATAATTAATATTTGATTAAATCAATCAAATATTAATATCTCCCTCAATACATGCCGGATCCTCAAACCAATCGAAGCTAGTGAATCAGGGGATGATTCTACACATGACCATACCAAAATAAGGGCGCTCCACTGCATGTCAAATATCCCTAAATAATAGGAGCTCAGGCCCAATGTGTCTGAAATAACCTGAATGAAAACCAAATGTAGAAATTTTGTGAATCAAAGTCAAGCCAAGCTCCATTATGACCCTCTATCCATCCTATTAGCCTACGAAGGTCGTATAATAGGCTAATCATCAAGTCTGTCAATGTCCTCTAAAAAGGGGACATGACACCTCAATAACACACCATTCATGTCTTTCTTAAAAATAACACCATATACAATACAATAAGGAATAGTTTGCAATCTAAAATACCTTCTTTGAGACTTGTTTAATCCATTGGGTTACTCACCATTTTGAATAAAACTAATGGTCTTGTGTCCAACTTTGAACTTGTATGTGATCATCTAGTTAGGGTTAAACTTGGTTGATCAAGACTTCCTCTTGATGATCTTGAATATCTAAATCTAAATGCTCACATAACCCTTTACCTCTCACCAAGTTTGTTACCTTGATGTTTACATCATACTCTATCACCTTGGTAATCCATCCAACTCTCTTTTCATTAAGGTCTTTACTTAGAAGAAACTCCTTAGTGCTAGGATGAGAAACCATTATATGTATCTTATTGTTTGAAACCATATGTCTAAATTTTTTCAATCCTCATATCACATCCTTGGCTACCTACCCTCATAATCTTCTAATCCTTGGCTAAAGAATGCAATTGGTTACTCTACCTCTTCATCATTATTTTGCATGATCATAGCTAAGATTATATCAAGGTTAGTAAAGGTATAGAGTATGAAATCCTTGGCAAAGTTTGGGTTCAAGAGAGAAGGATATTTTGTAATTGCTTTCTTGATTTCCTCAAAACTACTCTTACCTTCCCTTGTCCAAGCAAAATCTTGATTCTTTTTTAGCATGTTTGTGATAGACTTTACCACATCTGCAAAACCTAGGATAAGCCTTCTTAAAAAAATTATTTTCCCCAAGAAGCTTTGAATTCCTTTCTTGTGTTGAGGCAAAGACAAGCCTAGAATAGCCTCAATCCTCTCAAGGTAAATTGATAAACATTTCTTGGAAATAATATGACCAAACAACTTGCCCTCGTGGATAGAAAATATGCTCTTTTTTGGATTAAGGGATATTCCAAACTCCCTACATTTCTCAAATACCTACCTTAGATGTTCCATATGATCAGCACCATCTTTTGAAAAAAAAATTATATCATCAAGGTACACAAGCAAAAACTTATTGATCAAACCCTTAAAATCCATGTCCATTGCCCTTTGAAATGTAGCTCCAACATTGGATAAACCAAATAGAATTTTCTTGTAGGCAAAGGTTCCCCATTTTGTGGTGAAATTTGTCTTGAATTGATCCTCTTCACTCACTAGTATTTGATTGTAACTTGAATAACCATCAAGAAGTGAAAAGCATTGAGAACTTGAAATAACTTGAAAATTTTATTCCATGGAACGTAGTGGATAATGATCATTGAGAGACACTTTATTAAAATCTCTAAAATCCACACAAATTTTGATCTCTCCATTCTCCTTTCAGATAGGTACAATATTAGCCACACAAGTTAAGTGTTTGATAGGAAAGATAATCCTTGACTCAATCAGCTTGGTCAACTCTTTCTTCATGAGTTCCTCTATCTTAGGATTGATAGGCCTTTGTTTCTGCTTGACTCAATGGTGTGATGAGATAAACCCTTTCAGCTCTTTGTATTCCAAATAAAATATGTCATGTAACTCTTTGCATAATTCAATAAAGTCTTGCCTCTCAGACAAGGAACATACCTTATCAATTTTCAAGAGTTTGTCCCTATAAATCATGACTCTCTCATAGTTATCCTCTTTTTTTGACATGTTCACTCTTTATCTCTTATTTTTGTCATCTTCATTGAAACACTCTCAAAGGTAATTATCCCCTTAGGTATCTTGTTTGTCTTCAGCTGAATGACTTGTTCTTCATATTAATCATGTAGTCTCTTTTGATTCCTTAAGGAGAATCTTGCCTTATTTTACAAGAAGTGTACAATGTGTTCATCACTTTCAAAAACTTGTCATGACACTTCATTATCTATCATATAAGGACTCACAATTATCTTTATATGGGATTGATCCTTCTCATTCCCTACATCAATTATTGTGTCAAATTGTGCTCCTATAGCAGCCAATTTATCAGCATGTTTATTTGAACCCCTTGGTATGGGTTGTATGTTGAAGGCATCAAATTCTTAAAGTAGGTCCCATACCCTATTTTTTTAGGATTTAAGAAAAGGATTATTATTTTTATCTTGACTTCTCACTTGATGGATGACCAATTCATTATCTCCATAAACTTTTAGATTCTTGATCCCTCTCTTCTTTGCCCATTGGAGGACATGAACCAGGCCTTCATAGTCTACCACATCGTAGGTGGACTTGAATTGAAAACTATATGAGGATTAGTATTGATTATTTTATGGATAAAATAACATAATTCCATCCGCTACACCTACTTTTCCTCTTGAGCCATCAAAAAATATTTCCCATATCCCATCAAGTTCATGATCTTCATTGGTGAGTGAAGTAATAGAAGCATCTTATTTGTGCATATAGTAAAATCCCAAATCAATCTCTTCTATGAAAGTATATGACTCAAGTCCATGCATTTTAGTGATGTACTTATCAAGGAAAAGATCAAAAATACCTTAAAGGGGAAAGGAGGCTTCACCATCCATGACACCTTCTTCTTTATTGATTAGACAATTCTAATTTGAACTTGTCTCCATGTATAGCTCAATATGAACATTTGATAAGGGTTGAGTTCTTATAGTCACCTTGGTTTCATATATAGTTTTAAAATATATAAAAGACCAATCATCAAAAATTTACCCTCTTATATTGGTTTTGAAGTCCCTTGACAAGCAGATAGAAAAATGGGCTGGAAGGTCTACCACCATAACATCTTGTAAAATGGGGAAACTTGGGCAATCATGTAGGAAAAATTTTAGACATTTGACCAATCCCACTATCTTGGTTGGAGTTCCATCAAGCTACAACACACTTTTACTATGTGGTTCATACTTCAATCCCAATTTATCAGCCACCACCTTAAACATGATAGTGGTATTAGCTCCACCATCTACAATACAATCGTGAACCATATTGTCTCCCATAATGAGTGTGAGGTAGAAAGGTGGAGGATTTTAAAATTTGGTGGAGGGGTCTAAGACATGACTTGGAAAATTGGTAAGGGCCACACTATTGTTCTTTGAAGTTTGAGGGGCTACATGAATGTTTATAAGTTGTTCTTGTAATAGCTCTTTTTGACCAGGCATATGAAAGAATTCCTAAAGAGATATGCTTGTCTTGGAATTATTCAAATAATAATAAAAATTTAGAGGGGAATTATTCACCTTTTATTGCATTCTTGAAGGTAGTTGGGGAGTCTGAACATGATGTGCTATAGGTTTGATAATCTTACTTGGATTTTGATTTTGTTGAGGAACACGAGTTTTAGCAGGAACTACATTAAGAGTCACACCTTGTGGCCTTAGAGAGGCATCACTTAGAGTTACATGTACTCCTAGAACATCTCCCATATCTCTCTTCTCAGCTCTTGTGTTGGTAGCAATTGACGTGCTTTGATTCAACATATAGTCATCCTTTGCTTGAAAGTTCAACATACCTACACTTTGGCTGCTACCTTCTCCATGGATATTCCTTTGACTTGGATTTACTTATTGTGATGTCATTTAAGGAGTATTATATTCTTTTGCCACTAAATATTTGTTGTCTTCTCCACCATCATGTACAGACTAACCTTTAGGTTGTCCCAATTGGTCCAAATGATCCTCCCCTTGGACTAGTTTAGCATGTACTAGGACAACAGCCTTTGTGGAACGAGTGAAATTAGGATTATAGGCATTGGGATGCCTATTGAAACCTTGTTAACCTTGTCCTCTTCCTTGGTAGTTGTATTGGGGTGGAGCTCTATAGCCTTGTTGAGGATAGTATCGATGGTTAGGTGAAGAACTTGTCTCTAACTGAGCTTGCTTGAGTTGAGCTCGTAATGACCAAATATTTTTATATTTATCCATAACATTATCCATCTTCATGGGAAAGGCTCTTGTCTTGACATTGGTATTAGGAACTTGTGCTAATATTGGAGCTTCAATCGAGTTATCAGATAGGAAAGGCATAAAAACTCTTGGAGGTAGTTTTCTAGCTTGTATTAAGCTATTCGTAGCTTCAATAGTTATCTCATATACATCTGGTAGAGTGAATCCTCCCATTGAATATAACATCAATTCCAAATATGTACCAATACCCTTGAGATAAGTGGGGAACACAAAGCTAGGATGAGATCTCATGATAGGTGGAAACCTATGCCAAGTCCTTTGAAATATTTCATTAAAATCTCCCATGGATTTGTTAGGACCACTCTTTATCAAATTCAATTGATGGATCAGTGAGGTATGGTCACACTTATTCTCAAATATTATTAACAAAAACTCCCCAAATCCATCCCAACTTGTAATGCAACCACCTTCTAAAGACCTATACCATTCAAGTGCCTTGCCTTTTAGAGACATAGTAAGCAATCTAATGGCTATGTTGGCTCGAGTAACATTATGGAAGTTACAAAATTTTGAAATGTCCTTAATATGCTCAGATGGGGTGATAATATCCTCTCCATTGAAACCAAGAAGACTCTTGGTAGCATTGGGAGGAATAGGGTCATATGCAAGAAGGTCAATTGGATTTTGGGTGTTAAAGGTCAGGAAAGGTTGCTACCTCTCCATTTCTCATTTCCTCTTCTCTCCAAAACCTCCTTGCCAAGGATCTCTAAGCATTGGGAATGGTTTAGGGTGTTGTTCTTCATTAAGAGCTTTAGTTAGATGGGCTTGATCAAAATTCCTAGATGACCTAGTGAGGACCATGAAGTATAATGTAGTAAATTTGATCTAAAACTAAAGACTCTCACCTTTTGGAGTCACTAAATATTGGATTAAGGATATTTCTAGAACCCTAAGCTTTTCAAGACTAGTATTCACCTTGAAATGTAAATAATTAATCCCATCGAGCATGCAAGAACTATTATCTCTAAATCTCACACACTAGAAGAGAGTGTTTAATCCTCTTATAGATTTGGGAAATGTTAGGACATTTCTAGGTATGTGGGTATACCTATAGAGGAAATAAACCTCTATATTTAAAAGGGCTAGCTCCTTGAATGTGTCTCTACAAAACCACTTATGTCTAAACCATTTTTATTGAAGGGAAAAGAGTTATAAATTGAAAAAAAAAATGAAAACTTACTCTAATAATGGTGATACACCAAGATTAGCTTCCATATGACTATCATATTCTAGTGCATAATATAGAAAAACACACAGACCATTCCCAAGCTCTAAGGATTCTAACACAAGTATTTCAACACAGAGGTGAGATGTGTAAAATGACACAAGGCAAATGAACTAAAAGGTAAACTTTACACATTTAAAAATAGTAATACACATGTAGAAATTTCATACACTTAGACACACTCTGTATGACTAGTTAGATCTAAAAATCTTGCCTAAGCATGAAAGACAAAGGACAAAAGGATGAAAACCATCACGTGTTGTCACTATATGTCTCTTACACACTCAAATAATTTCTTAGAACTTGAAATAAAATAGACTAGTGCTCAATGCTTAAAGGCAAAATGTGATATCATTCTAGTAGGTCTTTACCATACACTATGTATGTGTCTTTTCACTAGCCAAAGGCCATATATATAATAGAGAATAAGTAAGAGGGGGAGACCTTTAGCACCAAAGAGAGGAATCAATTGGTTGGAAGTCTCCATCTTCACTTTCAACCATCTTTACAAGGGATGCTCATTCTAGCCATTTGATTGATCCATGTCATCTCCTATGGTTACATGATTTATCCTACTCTCTCAAAGATGCTTCTCCAATGGTTGTGGTAATAGAAATAGGATATTATTGGGCAGAGTCATGGAATCAAAGTGGTTATCCACCTATTTTAGATTTTTAATTTTCATTCCATTGGCCTTGGCTTCCTCCTTTGATTGGTTATTATAAAATGACATGGATATTGGTTGATCAATGGTGATATTGGCCCTCTCATTACTTCAACAGATGAAGGATGTGAGCCATTTGGATCTACTTATGAATCCTTTGGTTTGAACACTAATGGTTAGCTCACTATCTTGAAGTTGACATTCATTCAACTGTCATTCCACTTGGATAAATCCTTTAGAGGAATTTTCCTTTGGGATTTTTGTTATCGATCACCTTCCTATCATCCTCTCTTTGCAATGCTTAAACATGCCCTTTGGCACTCCTACAAACTCTACACAAGTGTCTATACCCTTTGGATTTTTTTTATGGACACCCCTTTGAGACCTTGGGTTTAGGGTACTTTTACTGAAAGGTGCCCTTTGAAGCTTTTGAAAAGGTCCTTCAGAGATTTTTAAAAGGCCCTTTGGACTTTTCTTAAGTGTCCCTTTGAACTATTTTCTTCGAGCATTCTCCTTGGGCATTTTCCTTGAAATAACTCTCATCCATTTTCTCCAAAATAATCTACCTTTAGGGCCCCTTTATATTGGTTCACATTTTTCAATAATGCCCCTTTGATCTTTTTGTTTTAGATAAAAAGTCCAAAACAACTTTCTCGTCGGCTCCTTTTCTTTTCTCTTCAAAACCCTCTTTTTACAAACTTTCTTTTGGTGTCCCTTCAGACCTTTTTTGAAGGACACTTTCTCATGAAAATACCCTTTGATAATTTGTGTAGGGAACTTTATAGGTGAAAATATCCTCTTGAAACTTGAAGTGCCCTTTGGAATAATGGAATTGCCCTTCCTTGGAAGATTCCCTTTGAAATAATGAGAGTGGACCTATCTTTGAGGAAAAGGCCCTTTGGGATTTTTGAAAGTGTCCCTTCAAACTTTTTCCAAAGGACACTTTGAAGAAAAAAGACCCTTCATCAATTTTTAATGTACCCTTCAGAAAGATTATTTCAGACAAAAGTCTAAAACAATTCCTTCAGAAAAGTTGTAAGAGACATTTCCTTCAGACCTTTTGAAAGTGACCACTTTTCAAGAAAAAGACCCTTCAAAAAGTTTGAAAGTGCCCTTCAGAAAATTACAAAGTGTTCCTTTGGAAACTTTGAAGGAAACTAATCCTTTGAAAGAACAAACCCTTTACAAAAAAAATTCAGATAAAAAGTCTAAAACAATTCCTTCAAAAATCTTACAAGAGATAATTCCTTCAAAAAGATGTAAGGGACATTTCTTTTAGAAATCTATAAAGTACCCTTCAAAAAACTTGTAAGAGATAATACGCAAGAGAAAAAGACCCTACGGTAGAATGAAAATGTCCCTTCATAAATATTGAAAAAATACCCTTCAAAAAAGTACAAAGGACACTTCCATGAGAAAATACCCTTCAACAAACTTGCAAGTGACCCTTCAAAAAAGTGCAAAGGACCAATTCCTTTATACTTTTTATTTTAGACAAGAAGTCCAAAATAATTCCTTTAGGTCTTAGAAAAAAACTTGAAATAAAATCCCTCTAAATAAATAACCTTGAGTAGAGAAAGATTGAAATAACACTTATAAAAGACCAAAAGCTTCCTCTGATAGACAAAATCTAAATGTTACACTTAGCCAAAATGAAAGATGTAAAACCTAGGAGTTAAAAATGGCTAACAAGTCCCATATGGGAACTTCAATGATAAGGCTCTAATTAAAGAACCACTATAATCCTTTATCACACATCCTACACCAGAAGCCCCTAGATTTCCTCTACAATCCCCATCAAATTTTAGTTTAAACCATATAATTTTAGGTGGGATCCAAACTACCTCTTTTCTACTTCTCTTATCATGATTATTTACCATTAACCCATTAATGAGAAGTTGTACTTCTTATTTTTAGCCTATCTTAGTTTAATGAATTTATCAAATGTTACATCTAAGTTTAGCTTCTAATTGGACTATTATAGATATAGTTTATCACCTTTGTACCCTAGGATATATTTATCCCCTTTAAGCCTAGATAACCCCAATTTATATTTTCAGGTTTAAACATTTTTAAAACCTCATTTGTATGAATGCAAACATTTCTAATTCTTAGGGTTTTTTAGTCAGATAGGGTTTCAAATTATTGTTACTTTTTTATTTCTTGTTTATATTATTCTACATGCAACCTAGGCATAGCCCTAAATTAGGAGGTGTGCCTATTTAACACATAGAGCTTCCCCTCCTACCACCTAAAATGTATCAAACCAATGAGGGACCTAATCCTATGGATCATGATGATACCAAGGTTGAGAATGAAAAACATACTGATGAGATTATCATATAATAATATTATGATAATGAAATCCATGAGTCCAATGAAACAAATTAGCATGAGTAAATAGATCATGATTGAGTACAAGCAATTGCATTATTTTGTGAGTGTATTAATCAAAACCCTAAATATCTTGATGAAATCATAAAAACCATTTTAGAAACTAAGAATGTAAAAATCATAGATGACCAAATAGGTCCATCTATTTATCATGTTGTTATAACTATGGGTCATCACCATATACCAACAACCCTCCCCTTGAACACATTAAAACCTAATACTTCTAACCGGGGCACAGGATATGTATTTCAACCTTTGGTTATTAAAACTACTATTTATACATATACCATGGGGCTAACAAATGTTTCTACTCAAATATCATTTTCTATGCCTATTTAAACCATGATTGCATCCCCTTTGGTGACTATTTAGCTTGCTTATCTAAAGCTCAATGGATCCATAGTTCAAGCACTCCTTCCAGTTATAAATATCTTGAAGGACAAGGTGAAAAACATTGAATAAAATACTTAAAATTCTCTCCATGCTATTGATTCCCAAGATGTGTTACATAACCCTCTTGCATTTAAAATATATGTGCACCCTTTTCCAACTAGTTTTTTTGCACCTAAGTTCACATTTTATGATGGCAAGGGTGATTTTGAGCAACATATTTGATATTTATTGATGGCATGGCTTGATTATTCCTCAAATGATAAAATTCTTAGCAAAAAATTCCCAATAAGCCTCAAGGACTTTGCTTTGAGTTGGTTACATAATTTACCTCTCCAATTCATTAAAACATTCAAACCTCTTACAGATTAGTTTTTCACACACTTTTCCATTAATGTTTCTAAAAAGGTTTTTTATGCTCAAATTTCCAAAATCAAACAAGGTATAAATGAACCCATCAATTAATATGTCTTGAGGTACAAGACAATGTTGACTAAAATGACCAATCATATGGAAGATAAGGAGTTGCAAGACATATTCAATCAAAGTTTGCTTGTTCCTTTACATGAGTCCTTTATTTTAAATAATTTAAAATATTTTGATGATGTATGATATTTTGTATGAGACCATGAAATGAATCTTAATTCATTGAATAAGTTCAAGTATGTATCAAACCAAGTTATAAGGTTAAACATCCTAAGCCCAAAAAAGAAGAAATTACCATGGTTAATGCAGTTTCATAGTAGCCTAATCAGATTATTTTATCTAATGAACCAAAGAGATAGTTCTCACATTTACCTGAGTCTATAGTTTCATTAATCCCATGGTTAATAGAGTGTTAGTTTATATCTCTCCCTCATCTTATAGAGGTTGATATAAGTCAACCTCTACTGAAAGGATATGATGAGAATGTTTATTGTGATTATTACTAAGGACCAGTACATCCTAAAAATATATGTTTTTATTTTGAAGCATAAGATCCAAGACTTAATTGATGACTAAAATATTGCATTTGATTATCCTCTTCAGGAATCAGGTTTACAACCTGGTGATCATCAAAAATAAAAAATATTAACAATGCTTTGCAAGACCATTCTAAGAAGGAACTAGAAGTGTAAATGGCATTTAATGCACATCCTCCTTCATCACATTATAGGCACCCATTATATGGGATTGTTATTACTTAAACATGGCACATACCTCATGTGGTTAATAGACCTTATATTACTTTCTATGACATTGAGATTAAGAATGATGACTTTGATCTTCATTATTTATTCATTCGATCATTTCTTAATCACCAACCTACACATAGTATTATGATTAATAATGGTATAAGTGAAAATGTTTGAACCATGACATTAGTTTTGCATCTAGGTTATACTCATCATGATTTTCATCCATTTACTAGATCAGTTAGATCATTCGATGGGACCTCCCATAAGGTTCTTGGTGAGATTGACCTACCTTTACAGGTTGATCCCACATATGTGGTTGTTACCTTTTTTATTATACCTTCCATGAGAAGTATTTGATATGTTATTGAGAAGACCTTGGATCCATACACTTTGAGTAGTACCTTTTACAATTCATGAGTGTTTTAAATACATTCATGTCAATCAGGTAATTACATTTCCCACAATCTCATATGAGCATCCTCTTGAAGAATAAATTTTGTTTACCTAGGTAGTTAATTATTAATCCTACTAAGATTAATCCACCATAAAATGGTAAGCAATAGGAAATCCCCTTTACTAATTGTTGAATACTTGAGAGACCATTACATTAGAGGAATATAGTGGATTTCATGGAATCCTCATCTTCTATTATGCATCATATTTAGATATCCAGAACATTTAAACATATTTATTCTATTTTTATTCCAAATAAACCACATAGCACACAAAGATGGGTTCAACTAACCCCTATTCCTTCTATTTCTACTTCATAACCTTAGAGTCATATTATACATACATAGAGCATCATAGACACTATAGTGACATATATTGCACCTATGCATGCTCATTAGCAGTACCACACATTCCTTGCAATAGGTTCTGAGTGGGGAGATACATATGACCATTCTTTAGATGGGATCATAGGATGATATTTCCTCTTAAAATATTCAAAAATACTAAAAAAATAAAAAAAAAAAAATCCAAAAACATTTTTAGTACCTACATACTCTATTGGATCATTGGAATATATGTGTTAGTTCCATGTTAATGGATGGCATATTAGTTACTCCTACATACACATGTGTCATGATTATACTTGAGTGTTATACAAGTATACACATATACATGATCTATTATTATTTTTGATGTTGGCCCTTCCTCCACTCATGACATGTGGACATTGGGGCATCTACTTTTTTTGATATAGATATACATAGGTTATATCCTTATATGGTCTTTTCATTATCATGTTTGATCTCTTATGTACTTACCCATGTCTTTATCCATGATTATATCTTTCACAGGGTACTTGATATGTTATGCACTTGATGTTTTTTTCTAACACATTTAATCCATGGGCTACTATGATATGTTTATATTTGTTGCTTATATTTTCCTTTATGGATTTATTTGAGTGTCTTGCCTTGCCATTGTATTTCTTATTTGAGCATTTGAATATTATCCTTTAGTTGTGTGCCCCGTGCCTATGTATGATTTATTTGACACTTCAATATGTCATTTTTTATTATATTGACATTTTAATATGTCATCCTTACTTTTGTGGACATTGGACTAAGTCATTTCCCTTCAAATATGTGGCATTTGAACATGTCCCTTGTTTGTGGTCTCTTAAGAACATTATATGTTGACTTGATTTTGAGTGTTTTTGTATGTGTGCTTTATTAGCTTGATTTGCTTATTTATCTCTTACTATTACTATATATACATTTACATTATCTTTATCATGTATCCTAGGCCTTCATGTGACCACATTCTTCTATGCACTTCAATGTGACAATTACCTAGACATGTTCTTCTATATACTACATGATTCCATTCATAGATTATACATTTGTATTAACCTTTGGAGGTGAGGTAGATATAGGTTTATATTCTTCCCTTACCTCAAATGAGGGGCATATCAGTGGGGTAATTTCACAAATACATGTTCTCCACATTTAGTATAGTTTTCCAATTCAGTGGGGGTATGTAATATAGGCATGGATTCCACACGTTCACATTTTACAGGTTCAGTAGGAGAATGCTTTGGAATCATGTTCTCCACACTTAATAACATTTTTTATAGTTTTAAAACTTAGTGTGAGAATGCTTTGGAAGTATTTTCTTCACATTTATTCAATATTCAGCACACCTAGATTTAGTGGGGTTATGTTTTGGAAACATGTCCTCAACATTGGCACTTATTATAGTTTTTATATTTATCCATATATAGTGGGAACATGTTATGCTTACATGCTACCCACACTTCTAAAATTTTCCAAATTGGCCAAAACATGCAGTTACATAACTTAGATTCATAGTTGTGGTAGAATTCTATACATTTGAATCATTATTATATATAATTTTAGATGAGACATATCTAAGTGCATATGTTATATAATGTGCACCTAATATTGAAAAATACAAATTAGTTTTAGATTTAAAAATAGTCTTATATGAACTGTTATCACCCACTAGGTTAGACTTTTATATATTGTATTGAGTCAATCTATTGTAGTAGTTGGTTCACTTTTCGTATGGTTAAGGTGATTAAATCACTTAATCTTGTGAAGTTTTCAAGTTGGAATTTATTGTATCATCTCAACTCACTAATTTTATAATATGAGTTGACTTTATTACTCATGCTCACCAATTTTTAAGTATGATTGGGTTGTACAGTTGAGCTAATCTCAATTATCGAGTAGTAACTCACCTTTTATCTAAGGTTGGGGCATGTACCTTTAAATCTCTCTATATATCCTTAGATATATGCAATTTTATAAATTTATATAATTATCCTAATCTCAATTTCAAAGCCTTCTAATGATACATCTTTTCAAGTAAACTTTCTAATAGGTAAGGCAATTACATCAGTACATAGGTGTACTCTTAAACCTTGCTCCTTTGATTTCAATACTTTCAATGGTAGATTATATGCACTAATTATGTACTATAACATTTTCTTTGTTTTTGTTCAATCACCAAAAAATCATTCAATCTAGACTCAAGCAAAGGCAAGGTGTGTTATACACACCCAGGTATGCATTTCTTCTCCTTTAAACTAGAAATTTTATTACTAGATTAAATGGGGCAAATGTAGATAATATTTATGGATTATATAGCACCTAAATCTTATACACTTGGTAAACTCATACCTTATTGTAATTTTAGTTTTGTACCTTTCCCACTTTAATAAGTCTCACATATACTCTATCTTGTGCCCCTTGGCCAATCTCTTAGTTCAACTAGTCTTATGTTGATGACCTAGACCTTCTATCTTTCCCAAAATTCTTAAAATATACTTATATTATGCCCATATAATTACTAAGATTGTACCTATTTTCTACCCTGACACAGTTGTCTAATGCCCTAAAGCCATCTAATTTTCCAATGAAATGTATCCTTATGGTAAGCCTAAGTGATTTAATTCAAGATATCTCCTGATAGGAGTGGTATATGTTCATAATCACTCCTCATTCATACATCTCCTAACATAAAGCTATAAAATACCTAAGGAAACTTATCAAAGCATTGAATCAAGCACTCAATAAATTAAAGCTTCCCTATTTTCTCCTATTTTCATATCATTAATAGGGATAACATATACATGTGTCTAAAATATTGAAGGAGCAGTCCAAGAACCTAATTTTCTAAGTTAAAAGTTAGATCATTTTTATACATGATTTCCACATATTTAATGATTCACACATAAGTTAACACATAGGGGAGAACTACATCAATTTGATATCCTCTTAGAATTATTGGCTATGTAGGTAGCACTCATTGATAGAGGGGTCTTTGGGGTTAGTTTGACACTATGTGACCACTAACCCATTTTTTATAAGGTCACTATGAAGATGAAGAAATAGGGTTTTACAATTTCTTGAGGATAGACAGTCTATGACCCAAATTTGAGTGCACCAAAGAAAAGGTGAAGACAAACCTAGAAGTATCTAGGTAGTCACATCTTTTTTTGTAGGTATTCTATATATGACACTTACATCACGTTTAGATAGTACCATCAACATAACCATCCTAGGTTAACACTATTATTTAAGGCCCCAGAGGTAATCAATCCAAAAATTGGTGACTATTACAAAATCCTCTAGTCTAATTCCTACTTGTTTCAGATCCAGAACTACATTAGCATCAAAACTAGCTAAGTACATTATTTCTTTAACATTGCAATATTTATCATAATTGTACTTATTATTTTTAGCTTGTCTTAGTTTAATGAATTTATTTTAAGTTATATCTAATTTTATAATCTAATTAGATTTATATAAATATATTTTATCACCCTTGTACCATAGGCTATCTATATCCCCTTTAACCCTAAATAATCCTAATCTAAATATTTAGGGTTAAATAGATGAGTTAAATTACATCAACCTAGAAGAAGGAAGATAGTGTGGTGAATATCAAGAAAAATATGAAAAATTAGAGGATAAATATGAAATGGACAATGGTAATTAATCTTAAACACGTGATGTTAGGTTGTCAAATCACTTAAGAAGAAGAGATGGCTTATAAAAATATAAGCCACATGACTCAGGGTATGAATCCTCAACATCAAAATCTATATACAAATATGCACCTATGGATGTAGAAATTCTAAGAGAAGAAGAAACTATAATAATTTAAATATTTTAGAATTATGTGCATGTTGAAGACTTGTTTTTTTTGTAACTTAATAATGAGGAAACTTACTCATAAAAAATGAATAAAAAGGTATCATTCATACCTGAGACATATTTAGATGATCCATAATTTGAAGTTATAACAATTTGTTTGTAGAAAGAGGAGCCATACAATATAGATATAAAAATGGAAATCCTATACATAGAACCAATGAAGATAATTGAAGTTAATTTAGGCTATTCACTGGTATAATTGGATATATAAGTGTCTCAGTATAATATTCTGAGCAATTCGATCACTAGGAGTAACAAGAGACAAGTAGGTGAGGGTGAAAATAGTATATGGTATCAAAATAAAAACTATCAATTTAAACTAAAGGTTTTAAAATTTTAGGAATGAATCCTCAAGGAATAACCAAGCCTTGTGGATAGAATCAACCCATAAGGTTTATGTTAGTGTAGGTTTTTATTCTATTTATTGTTTTTTCTATACACATGTTGTTTAGCTTGCTTAGATGTCTTTTTAGGTCATTATGAAACATAACCTCATATTCATGAGGAGGTGAGGATATTTTTACCTTTAATATATATAATGTGCCTTCCTAAATCTTTCATGAACAATTAGCTAATGATTATTTTACTATTGTGATGCAATTTCTTCTTCTAACCCATGTTTGATTTCATTACTACATAGGTAATTTCTTTGTGTATTTGATCCTATCCAAATTGATCCTTGATTGTGGCCCACTCTGACATGGTATAAGAGTATTTTTGGTAGAAAAATGTGATCGTTCCTATTTTTAAATCTTGATTTTATATTGAATGTCATAAATATATCATTTGTTAACCTAGCTATTGAAGATTCACCCTTTTTCATATTTTGCTCTTCTTCTAGGGTCCTATATTATTCGAGATTCAGAAAAAGAACAAGAGAAAGGTGTTTCATGCTAGTCATATTTCATCAGGTATTTTTTCATAAAAATGTGTCTATGTCATTAGATTCATAAGGTGTCAAAACCCTAAGATATGATATAAACATGACCTAGTTTTATGACAATAAAGTTTTGCCATGTTTTTAGGGTTTCAGGGCTTTTTTGATGATTTCGCTCAAATTTGTACTATCTAGGGTCTTAAAGGTAAAATATTTTCTTGGTTTTTCTATGTTTTTAGAGATACTTAGTTGGTATTTAGTTTATTTTAGAGATCTATACTAGATCTATAATATTAGGCTTGGCATAAATTACATACCTATGTGCACAAATCAAAGTTTCCACAAATGTCTAAACTTAATAGTAGTTTTGACTACATTAACAACCCTAAATTTTGAAACTATATATTTGGAATAATCTCATAGTACTAAACCCTAACATTGGACATCTAGACTATGTCCATAGTCAAAAACTTTGACACAAAAATCTAAACTATACTAGTAGTTATAAATCTTGATGTAAAACTTCAGACTACACTTGTAGTTAAAAATTCTGACATCAAAACTTTTAATAATGTAAGTAGTCCAAAATAATTATGGTGTGAAACTAGATAAACTCATAGTCCACATCTTTTATGGTGGAACTCTAGCCTACAATAAACCTCGATGACTGTATAGGAGGGTTATAACTCTAATGCCTATTTTGAATGACTACAAGGGAACTAGGAAACTTTGACAATTGTATAGAGGGACTATAAGTATGATTTAAAAATATGGCCACTATAATATACCCCCTATTTTCACCTAGGTGCACTACAACCTCAAAAATCTTATGGTAGTCTAGATGACATAAAATTTAATTAAGTGAAAAGTGGCACTATTCATTTCAAAAGTGGAGCCATTTTTGGGGTGACATCACCCACACATCAATAAAATAAACTAAGGGGGCACCCTCATCCTATCCCTTATCCCCTAGTCACATGGAAACATTATCACTTTGTCACAACCAACCCAAGGGATCTAAACTTTCCTCACAAAGTTGGGCCAAACTTTTTGCATGCCTAAAATTTATGCAAACCCAATGGGGCTTAATTTTTCCTCACAAGTTGGGACAAACTTTTTGCACACCAAAAATTTATGAAAATAAAGGGGACTTAACTTTTCCTCAAAAAATTTGGCCAAACATTTTTTAGACCAAACATTTATGCAAAAAGGATGTCATTATTTTTGCAAGCAAGAAAAATTTAAACTTCCATAACTTTCAACTAATAGCTCCTTTTCAATTACTATGTTTTTGAAAGTGCAAGTTTTTTTGAGCTCTAATAATTGGTGATATTCTCATTTTATTCAAAATTTTAACCTTTTTATATTCATGGGGTTTCATATCATTTTATTTCTTACACATATAGTTCAACACATACTTCCTTTATGCACCATGGATCAAAGTTATGTTCTAGTTCTTACACTGTTAAACTATCATCAGTGGAAAACACAAGTTCAAATATTATTGAGGATAAATGGTTTAAACCTAATAATGATGGGTACATAAAAAAAATTGACACTTGATGTAGATAAGGTGAAGTGTTATAATAGAAGTGATGAAGCCTACAGTCTACTATGTCTATCTATGTCTCCTAATCTACTCTTTCATCTTGAATCTACAACTATTATTAATAAACTATGGACCACAGTGGAAAAACTCTTTGGGAAGCAGGACATAATGAGAGGTCATGATTTATAAAATGAGCTCATAAATTTGAGCCTAGGTGACTTTAACACCATACAGGACTTCTTCACAAATTTCAAATCACTCAATTTGTAGTTGAAATTATGTGGCATTGACAAAAAGGATGATCAGTTGATTCTTTACATCCTTTCCAAATTGGGATCCAAATATTCTATCTTCATTTCTAACTTCCAAAGCATCAAGCACACCCTTGAAGCTACATAAACCATGTCATCCTTAGATGACTTTGTTGCTCACTTAACTTAAGAGTAAGATAAGCCTATTCAAATGGGTATAGTAAAGTCATCTAAATTGCATGCCTTAATTATGAATCATGATAAACATAAGAATTATAGTAGAAAGGAGAATAAATAGACAAGAAGGACACCAAGAAAAGAAAGGGCCAAAAAATTGATGCTAAGTTAAAAGCATCAAAAGAGTCCTCTTCAGATGGGAAACCCAAGAAAGAGTGACTGGCATGTGACTATTGCAAGAAATCTAGGCATGATGAAACCAAGTGCATGAAAAAGTAGATTGACCAACTAACTAAGATGCTTGAGAAGCATAATATTATATTCCTTGATTATTCCAATTATATTTCATTAGCATAGGAGTATTTTAAGGCCAAATATAATAAAAAAATAAAATATAAGGGCAAATCACTTATTGCAGTTGCATCCTAACCTTCCACATGGGTAATTGACTCTAGTTCCTCACACCACATGACTTTATCATAGGAAATGTTCTCATCCTTGGACCCATTATTATATGCATTCAATATTATTTGGTGATGATACTTTTATAGAATTTATTAGGAGAGTATCTATTTAATTAAATGATGGGACATTTCATGATGTTCTTTGTGTTCCCACTTTATCCACCAATATCCTATATGTTTATCAAATCACTCACATCGGTTTAGGAAAGAGATTTGAGTTCACATATAATTCATTAGTTATTATGGAATAAAATAATGACTTCATAGTCTCATTTTGGAAAATAGATCACCAATCATGATTGTATATTTTCTCACATTTTGCTCCCAATCAACCCTTTACTACACTGCTCACTCATTCAAATTGGGTGAGTAAATTATGACATGAGTAATATGGCCATATCAACTATCACTACCTACAGTAATTCTATCATCATTAAATGGTTTTAGGGTTACCACATTTTCATTTTTTGATGGTTCTTTCTAAGTTTTCATTTTTGGTAAGCATCTTAAGGAGAAGTATGACAAAGTTAAATCATAGAGTGATACACATATATTAAAACTAGTTCACAGTGACATTGTAGGACCATTTATAGAACCTTCATTTAGTAGGACTAAATACATGATTACCTTCATCAATGAATATTTAAGGTATTCTTGGGTATACTTTATTAACTATAAATATGAGGTCTTTTATCATTTTTAGGTCTTTAATATTCATCAAGATTTTATGCATCGACAATGGTGGTGAGTATGTCAGTAACCATTTTGATAAATCTTGCACATAAAATTAGATTGAACTACAATGTAATTTTCCATATAATCCTCAAAATAATGGTGTTTTAGAGTGAAATAATAGGTCCTTGAATGAAATGGCCAATTATATGTTACACTCCAAGTCTCTTGCACCTCAGTATTGGGTAAAGGCCATCAACTATGCTTGTTATAGCTAGAAATGAGTTACTCATAAATAATTGAAAGTATTCACTCATTTTGAAGCTTAGAGTGGTTATAAACACATAGTGAATCACTTTCTAGTGCCTACATCTCCTATTATGCCCTATATTCCAAAGAAGAAACCTAAGGTAATAAAACTTCAAAGTTTGCCTTGCATCTGCATTAGATATCATGAGGGTGTTAATGGATATAGGCTTCTCCATCCCACCACTCATAAGTTTTTCATTGAGAGGAGTGTTCATTTTAAATAGGTTCCTTTGGAATCCACACTTGATAATTCTCCCCCTTTCTTAGATGCATTTGTATTTGATGACATTTTTGATAATCCAAATTATTCTTCTAGTTATAATGATGAGAGTAGTGATGAGGACTCACCTCCTCCTCTTAAAATATCTTTAGAGGATAAAGAATATCCTCATAAATCTCTAAACACTGGTCCTCATTGGGCTAGATAGACACTATGAAGTGATGGCCAATGGGTTGGAGATCCATCAGTCACCAAACAAACCCATTCACAATTCTATAATGCCCCACATGATTTCATTGCATCTAATTCTAATCCAGACATGTTATATGAGGCATCTCCTAAATGAGATAATAATATGGAATATGAGTATGGTTCCTTGATAAGGAGCAACATTTAGGATTTAATCCCTCTTCCTAAGGTAAAACTTGTTCAATGTAGGTGGATCTACTAAACAAAATTTGTAGCAGATGGGTTGTAAACAAGTTCAAATCATGTTTGGTAGCAAAGGGTTTTTCTCAAGTACCTAACATTAACTATATTGATATATTTCTCCCAGTTTCTAAAATGAAGTCAATCCAACTCATTCTTACCATTACCACATGTTCATCAGATGGATGTGAAGAGTGTCTTTCTTCACGGTGACTTAAAAGAGGAAATATACAGAGAACAACCAAAAATATTTATGTAAGATTACTTATTAGTTTGTAAATTTTGTAAATATAACTATGGCCTCAAATAAAATCCTTGAGCTTGGTATTCTAAGATGGACCCATTTCTTCTTTCAGTTGGGTTCACCAGATGCCATTCTAATATGAATGTTTACATCTTATAGTAGGATGATTCATTGTTGATTCTAGTTCTCTATGTGGATGACCTATTGATCATAAGGAGTTCTTCACCTACCATTATAGCATTGAAAACTAATTTTTTTGACTTATTCTCAATGACTAACTTGGGTTTGTTGCATTACTTCCTTGGGATTGAAATTTCTCAATCTGACTCTAGGATCACTATTACACAATCCAAGTATGCTCTTAATTTGTTTGCATAATTTAACATGGATAACTATAAGACAACTTTGAATATTTTTATATCTACTATGAATCTTAAGGCCGATTGTCCATCTCCTTTGGTTTATGCTACCTCATATCAATAACTTATTGGCAGTCTCATCTACCTTACACATAGTAGACCTAACATTTCATATGTAGTGAGAATGGTATCCAGATTTATGCAAGAACCACATGAGTTGTAATAAAAAGTGTCTAAGCATATTATCCACTATATTTAGGGTACTTAGTTTTAAAAAATTCTATGGATTAGGCATCAATGTTGAATTTATTGGTTATACAGATTTAGATTGGGCTTGTGATATTTAGAATCATAAGTCTACTTCATGCTATAGTTTTTACCTTGGTTCAGGTCTAATTAGTTGGCCAAGCAAGAATCAGAATGATATTTTTGTATCTTCAAAATACAAAGGAGATGTTAATGTTACCATTGAAACTATTTTTCTTTAGATAATTCTAATTAAGTTTGGCATCTATTTTTGATGACCACTAGTCATCTTCTATGGCAACCAAATCACAGTTTAGATTTGAAAGAATCTGGTCCTCTATTAATAGACCAAACATATCGAGATTCACATGCATTTCATTTGTGAGCTCATCTATAAGTAATTAATTGATCTCTACTACATCCAGATAATAGATTAAATTATTGATATATTCACCAAACCTTTCACTGAGAGTAAGTATCTTCATTTTTAGGCTCTTCTTAGGGTTTAGACAGTTTTGACATCTTTTTTTATGGGAATTTATGTACTTGGGTACCTCATCAAACCTTTATGTTGGGATCCAATTCCAATACCCACATAAGCTACACTTAAGGGGATGTTAGTGTAGGTTTTTATTTCATTTAATGGATTTTCCATGCACATGTTGCTTAGCTTGTTTATGTGTCTTTTTAGGTCATTATGAAATATAATCCCACATTCATGAGGAGATGAGGAAAATTTTATCATTCACTTATATAATGTGCATTCCTAAATATTTCATTGCTAATAAACTAATGATAATTTTACTATTTTGATGTAATTTATTCTTCTAGATCATGTTTGATTTGCTACTACACATAGGTAATTTCTTTGTGTATTTGATCCTATCCAGACCGATCCTTGATTATGACTCACTCCAAAAATGTAAATGACATTGAAAATATAATTTAAATAGTTGATCGATTCATTTTAAAATATATGAAAAATTAATAATAATAATAATAATAATAATAATAATAATAATTCAATGAGAAACTACAGAGTTGTGAAGAGATGTTGGTTAAACTCCAATGAAAAGAGGGTTCAATAGAATGTGTATTTTTAAGGTTTTCACACCAAATAAATATCACTAATGTTCATCTAATTGATGACTATAATAATAAAAATTAACTAGAGGCACAAGTCTTCTAGACTAAGAACATAGCCAAGAGAAACAAAATCCTCAAGGACACAGATGACCTAGGAGAATAGATCAAGGAAAAGTGTCAGGTGTTAGAAAATAATTTTACAATAATCCAAGGTAAAGTAATGGATGATAAAAACATGGTATAATAATTATATGAGGGTGTATCCCTATAAATAAAAGATGTCAAGTTGAAAGCATGGGAAATAAAAGACTAGCCACAAGCACTTACAATTATATCCACAAAACTATCTACTAGAATAGAATCAATATAGGTTGTGCTCACCAAATGAAACATTTTTTAATAACAAGTTTGAATGGATGGGCCTAAATTTTATAAGGTCATCAGGCTATATAATGGATATCCTAGAGTGTACGATGGAACTAATGTGGGGTGATGTTGGCCCTCAATTATGGCCAAGTATGGGAATGTGCTTAATTTTGTGGGATACACAAAAGGTGAAAGGTATGTATGTATTTTTAAATAATAAGGTGAATATTAAAGGAGTATAAGGAATAATTATATTAATTAAATCTCCAATTTTTATGGACTCTAATAGAGCACCAACAAGGTCAGTAGTGATGATGAGATGGTTGTGTAAATGTACCAAAAAACCTAAGAACATTTAGAACAAAAGGACTGAACAAGTCTCAGCATGTGTTGTTGATAGAATTATACTTGATGGAGGACATATAATTCTATAATTGAGATTATTTTATGAAAACCATTGAGTGTAAAATAAGTGCATCAGTTCTGAAAATATAGAAATATGAGCCTTCAAGCACATTGTCTTTAAGACATGTCATTACCCTAACATGTCTTGAATTAATATAATTCATTGTGGCACAAATCTAAGATTTTTTTTGGTCAATAATATTTAGTGTAAAAAAATTAAAACTTATATTAATATAAATTTGTTATACATTTTGTGGAGCACACATTTATTACATGTAACTATGAGATGTTTCCTTAAACCTATTGAATTCCATCTTATGTCATAGATAAGTTTGTTGATGATATGTTGTTGAAATAGTCATCAATAATGAGATACTAATTATTGATCATATATGTACTTATAAACATTAATAAAAATATATTCAAACTTTTTTTAATAGTTCTTAGCTCATGATTTTTTATTTTAATAATATTATGTTCAGGTTTAGATGTTGTAATTTAACTAGGAGGGGTAGAATAATAGCATAAATAGTAGTTTATTACCACATGCATAATAAGTAGGAGTTGGGTAGATTAAAATTAGTATAAATAAAGGGGTACAGGATATTATAATACATATCAATTCAATTAGAGTGTTATTCTGATAAGGAGGTATCCCCTTCAACATGGCAAATGATTCAAAGTGATTCCTTCCATAAAAGAAATATAATATAATATATTCATTATTTTTAGTTATTTTGTGTATGTGAGATATTAGGTTCTTAACATCTAGTATCAAAGCACTTTCCAGGGCCATTTTCATGATCTTTTTTACAGGCACATTTTCATTGCATCTTAGAGGTTTTCAAAAGTTAGATCTACATCTTTCTCTCTTGTTTCAATCAGAATTTGAAGCTAAAAAATGTCATTTACAAATGTAGATTTTCATATTTTTCCCTCAAAATTATGATTATTCTTCTTCAAACTGATCTCAAATGGTGATGAATTACACCAAACAATTATTGGGTTTTGTGTGTCTCATTTCTAGATTTATAGAATAATTTGAATTCTTTAATTTTATTAAGTATTGAAAAATTTATCACAGTTTTAGCAATTACTATTGTAAAAAATGTTCTTCTTCAAACTATTCTCAAATAATAGAAAATTAAGGCAAACAATTTTTTATTTTTGTGCACCTCATTTTGGCATTTCCATAAAAGTTTGAATTTTTCAATTTTATTAACTATTGTATAAGTTATCCTAGTTTTACTAACTACTATTTGTTAAAAGAAATGAAAATGTCATATAATACCTCACGTACTATAATGGAGAATGTATATTCCACTTTAGCTAATATTTTTTGGAAACTCAACAAACTCACACATGATATATATGTTAGTTTTGATCTAATTTAAATTCACTCACATATCATAGCATAATTTAATGAGAAAATAGTTATATGGCTCCATTGGGAGACTACCTATAATGAATGGCACAAGGATATTTTTTAACTTGTCGAGGAATTTGAATTAGAAAACACTACATGGCTAGATTTTGAGTATGCTTGTAGCACATGGTATATGGATTTTCAAAACTTAATGAAAATTGATTCAGTTGGTCTTCTCTTCACCAACTCTTACATATAGACAACATAAGTATCCAAGCCAAGACTCAAAGCTTTAATGCCCTCAAATTCAAATGCCACTCCAAACACAATGTGTGTACAGAACAATTCTAAGGGGGATGGCATGTATCCTCAGTTGGTTCACTACAGAAAATATTTTGAGCACCCTTATTCTAGATTTGAGAATATGATCACCATGTCTCAAATTGCACTTCAACCTTCGATAATAGTGTACATGTTTTCCCTATTAATGTCGATGGTCATATCCTAACTCAGTGGAAGAAGTGGAAGTAGAAAAAGACACATGGATGTGCCTCTATCTGGTATTCTACATATTTTTTATATGTAATCCTTTTCATGTTTTCAGGGAAAAACATGTTAAGGGGAAGGAATGTAATATACCCAAGAGAGGTAGAATAATAGCATAAATAATAGATTAGTGGATAGTAATGAATAATAGTTTAATACCACATGCATAAGAAGTAGGAGTTAGGTAGATTATAAGTAGTATAAATAAATGAGAATGAGTTATCATAATACATCCAAGCAAATATCAATTCAATTAGAGTGTTACTCTAATAAGGAGGTATCCCCCCCGAAGTGGCAAGCGATTTGAAGTGATTTTGTTGACAAAATTTTGACCCCAAGTTAAAATAAGTCAAACCCTATAAATTTATACTTTCACAGGGTATTATATGGCTTTTTCATGTTTTAAATTGGTCCTAGAGAGTCACATATGGTCATGTTTCCCACTCTTTAGCCTTCTCCAAGTTTTGGTCTCATGAATACTTGTCTAGTCCAAGAGGAAAATCACAAGGTATTGTTGTGTTAAAATTATTAAAAGGTTTAATATGTTTCAAATTAATTAAAAAATTTATTTTAATGTCATCCAATCATGCTTTAACCTTTATTTGACTTCCAAATGCAAAAAAATGTTAATTTGGCCACCTTTTGATCCATATAGAGGAATGGGACATTATACTTCAAGAAGATAACATTTAAAAGGGATTAAAATTAATATTGGTGTCAAATAATGTTTAGTTTCATTTAGGTACTAACAAACTTATAGTTTCAACTCCCCAAATAGAAAAAATGGTAGTTTTAAGCACTTTTGGGCACTTATACGACCTTGGAGGATCATTTGTTAGATAAAATGGTTTTTAAGTTTCCCTTGGGATCCCAAACATTATTTCCCAGCTCTATATAAATTTTTATGTCGAACTAACACTCCAAGCTACTTCTCTTCTCCATCACTACCTTCGCAAGCTCAGATATGTAAATTTGAAGTGGATGGTACTACCAGGAGAGAGAGAGTTAGGAGATGAAATTTTATGAATTATTATGGGTCCAAGTAAGCTTAAAAAAAAATCATTTGTTATCATAATTATATCCTATTCTTTATGAACCATTGCTAAGAGTGACATTAGGTCACTATGGCTTATGAATCTGAGAGGGATCTATTTTTACACCTGTTTATCTAGCTAAAAAAATTATGAATAATAATTATTTTTAGTATGTTTTATATAGGTCTTTTATCTCTTTTTAATTTTGGTTTCAATGGCCAAATCATCTCCATGAGGGACTTTCACTTGGAAGAAGAAGGTCTTAGTACACAGGGTGTTCCAGTGAAGTTTATTACAAATCATTATTTTCTATTCATGGTGGTCACTCTCAAATGTTTCCATAACTCATGTAGGATCCTTAAAATTAATGTAACTAATATGTTTTATTTTAAATGATTATCTTTCTCCATAATCTCTATGTAGTTTTCTTTTTGAGAGACTTGTACAAAATGTGGGTGATCTTTCCAATTCTAAACTTCATATTTTAACTAAATATAAATGATTAATTTCATGGTTAATAAAAAATGCCACTTTTGAGTTATTTTAAGTCAATATTAAATGTAGAACATGGTCCAAACCTACATTTTGAACAAGCTCATGAAATTTCTCAATCACTCACAGGCTGTAAGTCTATCAAATATGTTGAAGGACCCAATTTTATTTTGAGAACATATTGAGACTATTTAGGATGTAATTTAATCCCATCCATACTCATTAACCCCATAAAAATTATGAAATATCATCAAGAAATCCATTTTCAACACACAATCACTTACAATCCATACACACTTCATAAAATCAAGAATAGGTGTGAAGGAGTAAATGGGATTTGATAACAAGTTTCCATGACTAAGGAAAATAAATCCAATGGCATAAGCTTCTCAAGGAAAATTGATGTGATGAGGAAGTTTTAGGAGATAATGAAGTTGCTCTCAAAAGTGTGTCTATAGCCTAATGAACACCTACAACAGTTAAAGTTCCACCTCATAATGCAAAAGGATCTTGAGTGATTATGGACATTCACCCCAATGAAGTTCAATGATTCTAGAGAAAGGTCTATTCAATAAAAATAAGAATACCAACATGATTCTAGTGCAATACAGCAAGGAGAATCAAGAGAGGGAGATAAACAACTTGAAAATTCTCCTTATAAGCAGTTTTTAAGGTAATTTTGTAAAAGATAAGGTAACTTGTGTTCCTTATTTCTTCTCCATTCTACCAATATTATGGAAATATTTATTCTCCTTAAATAAAAATGGATTAATGTAGGTCCTTTTCCCATTGTTCATCATGGAAATGAACTTCCCAACACTATCAACAGTTTGTATAGAGGTGTTAGATGACCACCTATAGCAAATAACCTCAAGTTTGTCAATATGTGATAGAAGAGTCTTTTAAAAGGTCATAGTGAGTGAGTAAATATTTTAAAGTAAATATAACAAGATTAAAGTAGTAAAATAGCATCATCAACCCTTCTTCAATGTATAGATCTTATATACCATGTTTGGATTGTCTCAGTTCGTATAGTGGAGTGTATAAGCTTCTCAAAATGCATAGGTTGTTAAGTGAATATTGAAGCCTTAAATTTGAGTGAATATAAAGAGTGTAAAGGTTTCAAGGATGATTATGGGCTTCCTAGGTTAATTCATGGTTAACCTATCACACATCCTAACACTATCATAGTCTATACAGTAGCCTAAACAATAACTACAGCTAGGTTAGTACTTAGTTTTATTGATTGTTTAATAGGTGAATATGCAACATTGAGAGTGAATAAACCCATATAATGAGTGTTGTCCCCAAAAATATCACTCATTTTTGGGACAACCTATGAAGTATTTTGGTTCAACAGACCAAAATCCTCTCTCCCCTTTTCAAAAATTATTCTGAGCATTCCAAGTTCTTCATTTTTCAAATCTTTTCAAGAATTCTACGGACTCTGCAGATATTTTTTTATGGACTCAACATGCTTAAAATTAGCAGGTTCAATAGGCTCAAAGGCTTCTGTAGGTGAGTTCAATCAAAAGAACAAGTTTCCAACACTTAGTCATTTTTAGGATTGGTTCAATGACTTGGTTCAACCAAAAATGTTCATCGACAAGCTTCTAAGCAAGGATTGAACCATTGAACCGTTGAACCTTGAACCAAAAAGGTTCAAGGGTTCAATGGGTTCAAGGTTCAACATCGTCAGCAAGAGTTAAGCACATTTATCAAGGTTTAAAGTTCAACCATTCCATGGTTTCAAACACTTAGCAAAAAAACAAAGGCTTGAACCTTTGAACCATTGAACCTTGAACCATTTTGGTTCAACGGTTCAACAAGTTCAACAACCAATTGGTTCAATGCACTTGGTTCAAAAGATCAAAAAGACTTAGCCAAATAATGAAGAATGAACCAATTGAACCATTAAACCGTTGAACCAAATTTGGTTCAATTGGTAGGTTCAAGGGGCTGCCCCAAAGCCAAAGGAACAAGTGCCCTTGCAGAGGGCAATGGATCGAGGCCAAGTACACTTGCGGAGGGTAGTGAAAAAAAGTAGACAAAGTTAGAAATCCTTTGGGAAAATGACTAAGTAAAAGAGGCTAAGAGAATTCTTTTAGAAGTGTTTTTCATGGGAAAATGACTAAGGCAAAAATCCTTGGGACATTTTATTCGAAGGAATTCACCCAGGAAGAAAGCCTAAATAAATTGAAGGGAATGAGCGGCTTAGGAAAGGAACCTTTCCTTCAGACAAAATGTCTAAAGGAATTCTTTCAGACTTTTTGTCTAAAGGAAAAGTTTGCTAGAAAATGAAAAACTCACTGAGGAAATAGAAGCTCGAAGGCCGCCCAAAAGATCTCAAAGGGTAGGTACCCTCACGGAGGACACTCAACACCTAGAAAATGAACCATCTTTCAAGACCCTGAAGGGCAAGTTCCCTCCAAAAAAGATCAAATCTCGAAGTGTAGTAGAAGCTGCCATGTGTCCCTTATAAAGTTGAAGTGGAAGCTGCTAAGTGTCATCTACTGGGACATAGTTTCTAATAAGTTTCAAAGCTACAAAATGTGCCACATGTTTTGTTATAACTTAGTGGAAGCTAACAAGTGTCAACATCCACAGTTTCTTCCTTTTGTTTCATAAGGACTGTGGTGGGCCCTAAGTGAGTTACTAAGGTTAAGTGGAGTGCGACAAGTGTCATCATCTGCATGAATCTAAAATGAGTCCTGAATGTTTCTACAGTGTTTCTAGGAGCTCAGCAGAAGCCACCATGTGTCATCTTCCACAGGACTCTCAAAAGGTATCTAAAGCTTTGTAGAACATACCACATGTCCCATTAAAACTCAGTGGAGTACGACAAGTGTCTGCTTTCGCATTTCAATTTTCTTATAAAGCTTCTTTCAATAAGCTTCTCTAAGATTTCCATGGAGGGTGCCACATGGCAAATGCGAAAGGTTTTAATATGTGTTTCTAAAAATTAATGGAAAATGCCACATGTCACTTTTTGAGATCAGTAAAAAGTGGCTAAAGCAAGTGGGAAAGACACGACGGAATTGCTAAGGAGGATGACAAACCCGAAGACATCAAATTTGCAACACTAAAATAGTTATTAATCTTTGCAGGTTTGAGCATAGGCTCGAATGCATTCAAAGGCCAAAATGCCAAAGGGAAGAACTGTTGATGGAAGAGTGTAAAGAGCCAGCAAGGCTGAAAAGATAGCCCAAGGGCTCAAATCATAGCAAAAAGAGGGAAAGGCCAAAATATCTTCAAGGGAGTTATTTCCAATAGGTAAAATAGTGGATCAAGTAGGCTTCTGAGCATGCCAAATCAAGGATGTGGCCTATTTTTCTTCCATAAAGTAAAGGTAAAGGGATAGTTGTGTAGACACCAGGAAAATGACTAGATAGTCCATACTAAGGAAGAGACGTATTAGATGAATTAGCATGCCATAGTTAAGGCAGCCACCCTGTTCCAGCATGGCCCTCCTTGACAAAATTGAAAATGCATTCAAGTCATTAAATGCAGCATGGGTCATTCCATGGAACAAAGCACGAGACCTTTCTTGGCTGCTATATAATGTAATCTCTGATTTGATACAAGGGAGATCTTTTTTATCACAGAAGCAAAACTCTACCCAAATTGAAAGGTGAATACTGAGACTTTGAGCTCAGATTGTTGTTCATATTATTTTATCTAAATGAGAAAGCAAGTTACTTGTAGACTTTGTGTTGTTATAGCTTGTGCCATTTTAGGAGATTGTTCCTATGTCTATCTTCTAGATGCATTCTTTTTTATTTAATCTAACAAGCAGAACTAGTGGAAGTGATAAGGAAGATGTCTTGAAGTCAGTTACTTTTAGACTTTGTGCTATTATAGTTGTCTTCAGTGTGTGTTTTTCTATTTCTATTTTTGTGTTGAGGATTTTGGGATGACTTTGTGCCCCCATTATCCTTTGTATCTCACTCTTTGGGCAACTGAAGTGGAGACTTTTTGCTACACTTCATTCTATCAGTTATTACACCCTGTTACTAGTCACTTATCATACCTAAAAGAACTCTTATTGTTCCCTATAAGACCACTTCTGAAAGAAGACAAGTGCCTTTAGTATTTTCACCAAGATTTTCTCCTTTATTTTTGAACATCATCTCTAAAAGAAGAGAGATGGATGGTATATCCTACCCTTGAGTGTTATTTTTTGCTTATATATATAGTATATAGCTCCTGCATATTCATAGGGAACCTTCCCTTGATGAGAGGAGAGATTTGTCACCTGTTGATGTAGTAAACTTGCACATCTTGCTGACCAATCTCCCTATGATGTGGTTGAAGAGACCTATTTTGCTCATCAGTTAGCTGGTTGACAAAATATTCACCCAATAGTTTTTGGTGACTCCATTGGGTACATAGTAATTTTGTGCAATTTGAAGCCTCAAGCTTCAGATTGAAACATCACATGTGTCTTACCCATTATCCATTTATATCCTTATCCATTCCCATTATAATCTAGTCTACAAACTAGATCCGTTGGAGAAGAACAATAGTTTGAAGTCTCAAGCTTCAATCTAAAGCAGGACCAATTCTTTCTCATCTTTGTCTTACAATCTAGTAGCTCCACGTTATACAAGAAGTAAAAAATCTCAAGGTGTTGTTGACCCTATTTTTGAGTTGGTACAGCAGATCAATTTTGATTTGTTTCCTCCACAACCTCACCTTCAATGAATTAGGAGTCTTCCTCCTACCCATACCAGGTCACCAATACAAGGTAGAGCTTCTTTTTCTATTATTAGCAGAGCTTTGCCTATCCATACTCCACCCAGATTTGTGATCCCACTTCTACATAATCAAATCATGGCTCAAGGCCCCTAGGGTAACTCTTTTGGTCCACTAAATTTGACCCCACCTCTACATGAGCTTCCACGTAGTTCAAAGATGAATTTTCCCAAAAATTTTGGTGATGGGAAAGTTCACCCTGATGAACATATTGCTTTCTTTAGCATATCTTGTGGTGTAAAAGGTGTGGAGTATGAAGACATATCAGTCAAGATATTCATAGAGACACTACAAGGCACTGTTGTAGACTGGTTCTACCATCTACAAGCTTGGTCAATGACTGATTGGGACACTCTTAAAGCTAAATTTGAAGTTAGGTTCAAGCCTGTAAAAGATGCACATGCCTTCCTAGCCTAGCTCACACAGATGAAGAAGGAGCTCCATGAACCTATGAGGGACTTCATTGCCAAGTTTGACAAGCTGAGGAATAGGATTCCCATGATCTCCCAACCAACACCTGAGAATCTCAATTGTTTCTTCATCAGCTCACAGCTGCCTAAATTGAGTTTTTTGCTGAGACGGGCTAGACACATAGACCTTTTTGTTGCTTAAGACTTGGCTACTAAGGTAGAAGATGACCTTATCTTGGTTGGAAAGATAAGGAGAGACCCAAATAGAGGTAAATCCTCTTCATCTTCTAAATATCCATCTACAGGCACCATGAATCAAATGGTGCAAAAATTGGCAAATGGACTACTAGCTTTGAAAAGACAAATGGCCCAAGGTATGTCTGCTCCTCCTAATTAGGATATGCCAAGGAGGACATTTCAGAATCAGGCATTTTAAGGCAATACTGCCAGGATTCAAGGGTAGCCAAATTGTCTTCCTCCCCCACAGAGGAACCTCACCCTTAAAGCACCTCCAACCAACTCAGTAGTTGGATATCTAGAAATTGAACATGATTTCTCTTTCCAACCTGAGTTTGATTAAGAAAATGACATTGATCTCTTCATGGAGGGTCAAGAAGAGTTAGTTGGTGACTCCCACATTAGTTTCCTGAATTACCAAGATGAACCTAGAAGTAAATGTGATGTAGTCAAGTAATCATATGCAGTGTTCACCCAGTCCAAGAACTAGTCAGCCCAAAAAGCTGATAAAGAAAAGATAGAGGAGTGACCTCAACCAATAATTTCAATTGCTAAACATGGGACCACTCTACCTTTTTAGCCAAAGGACCTGGTGATTACTAAGAAGGTAAGTACATTAAACATCCCTACACCTTTTACTTCAAATTTGTAGATCAGTCCTCCCCCCCTAAAAACCAAAAGGATGAACTCCCATCCTCTCTTCATAGTCCATTTTAGTCATTTGACATAATTAACCATGTCAAGAAAACCAAAATTCAAATGACTGAATTTGAATTCCTACAAGCCAACCCTGAGCAATTGGACAGGTTGGTGGAGTGTGTGAAGAATATAGCCATCCCTGCAGGACAAGAGATTAGAAAGGTAACTCATGATCCCCCAAGGAACATGCCCATCCCAAAAAATATTGTCATTACTCCTCCTACTGCTCCTGAGAAAAGAGAACCTTTCTATGTTTGCCTGTTGATAAATGGTCATAAGTTGAGCAACTGCATCATTGATTTTGGAGCTTTAGACAATGTCATGCCTACCAAAGTGGTAGAATCTCTTAGTCTCACACTAACCAAGATATTTGGGAGATGTTTCTCCATGGAGAACAAACAAGTGCCACTACTGTGACAGGTCAAGGATGCCTAATTTGCATTTACAACATTCCCAAAAAAGAGAATCAAGATGACAATCCTGGTGGCTGACGTGCCAACCTCATACGGCATTATGCTAGGACAAAATTTTTGCAAGGATGTGGGAGGATAATTAAACACGGACCTATCTAAGGCAAGGGTCCCTCTAAGAGTTTTATGAAGAGGTTGCTCCCTAAAAAGGAAGCAAAATATGTTGTCACTTAGACATCAACACCTAAAGCTCAGATTCTATTTGAGTCTTCAGGTAGGGGTAATTACTTCTTATCCACAGAGGATGTTCATGTTTTAGCAGATGAAAGTCCTGTAGGTGGTGATCCAAAAATTGATTCAAATAAAAAATTAGAAGAATTGATAGGGCATAGTATAGATGAAAAAGGATCTTCCATCTCTAATGAAGAAAAATTTGATAGAAAATCAGTTTTTGATGATGTTTAGATCCAAGAATTTGATGGTAGCAATTCCTCTACTAGTGTTGGAGCTAGGATGGTGTTGATACTTATTCAAGGAGATATTTTTCCTCCTTCACATGAGTTGTAGTTTAACAACACCAACAACACTTTCTAGTATGAATCTCTATTACTCAGGTTAAAGGCTACTCAAGACAAAGGTGTCAAACTCCTTCATGTTAAAGGAGATGTTGAACTAATGGTTTATCAAGAGTTTGATGTTGACAATCAAATCATGTGCTGGACTGAACCAGAAGAATAGCAAGCTATGGTAGTGGACCATATTACTGTGCACCAAAGTAAGAAAGAGGAACCCTTCACCGAGAGAGCAAAGATTTATGGTTTTTGGATCGGAGACCACGTCTTGCCATGGCACAAGAAGAGAAAACCAAAAGGAGTGCACTTAAAATGTGATTCTTGGTGGAGAGTTCCATTGGCTCATCATTGATGCTAGGGACAAAATGGTTTCCTACTAGTTTATCAAGATGGAACACCATTTTCATTGTCTCATAATGGGTAGTGTCTGAATCACTTCAATTCTTGAAGTATCAGATAAGTTCACCTATACATATGTATATTTGTATAGTCTTTAGTTTTATTTTGTGCTTCTTCATTTTCATTTTTGGTGCCTTTATTTTTTGTTAGTATGACTTCATAGCCCAATGGAATACTTCAAGGCATTAGAGATTCTAGTTTCTACTCCCCTCAGTTGTTCCAAGTTTTTAACTAAAGAAAGTTCCCCAACTGGAGCTAGTTTTTGTCCCTTGAAAAATCACTCATTTTTAGGACAACCTATGAACTATTTTGGTTCAACAGAACAAATTCCTCTCTCCCCTTTTCAAAAATTATTATGAGCATTCAAGTTCTTCATTTTTCAAAGATTTTCCATAAACCTATGGACTCTATAAATATGTTTCTATGGACTCAACATGCTTGAAATTAGCAAGTTCAATAGGTTCAAAGGCTTTTGTAGGTGAGTTCAATCAAAAGAACAAATTTCTAACACTTAGTCATTTTTAATATTGGTTCAACGACTTGGTTCAACCAAAAATGTTCATCAACAAGCTTCTAAGCAAGGATTGAACCATTGAACCATTGAACCTTGAACCAAAAAGGTTCAAGGGTTCAATGGGTTTAAAGTTCAACATCCTCAGCAAGAGTTAAGTGCATTTGTCAAGGTTTAAATTTCAACTATTACACAGTTTCAAACACTTAGCAAAAAAATAAAGGCTTGAATCATTGAACCGTTAAACCTTGAACCATTTTGGTTCAATGGTTCAATGGGTTCAATGACCAATTGGTTCAATGTGCTTGATTCAAAAGCTCAAAAAGATATAGCCAAATAATGAAGATTAAACTGATTAAACCATTGAACCAAAGTTGGTTCAATAAGTAGGTTCAAGGGGCTACACTAAAGCCAAAGGAATAAGTGCCCTTGTGGAGGGCAGTGGACCGAGGCCAAGTACCCTTGCAGAGGGCAGTGAATAAAAGTGGACAAAGTTGGAAATCCTTCAAGAAAATGACTAAGTAAAAGAGGCTGAGAGAATTCTTTCAGAAGTATTTTCCATGGGAAAATGACTAAGGCAAAAATCATTTAGACATTTTGTCAAAAGGAATTCACCCGAGAAGAAAGCCCGAAGAAATTGAAGGGAATGAGTAGCTAAGGAAAGAAACCCTTCCTTCAGACAAAATATTCGAAGGAATTCTTTCAGACTTTTTGTCTGAAGGAAATGTCTACCAAAAAATTAAAAATCCACCAAGGAAATAGAAGCCTAAAGGCCGCCTGAAAGATCCCGAAGGGTAGGTACCCTCACGGAGGACACTCGACACCCAAAAAATGAATCATTTTTCAAGACCATGAAGGGTAGGTTCCCTCCAAGAAAGATCAAACCTTAAAGTGCAGTGGAAGCCACCATGTGTCCCTTATAAAGTTGAAGTGGAAGCTACCAAGTGTCGTCTATAGGGACACAGTTTCTATTAAGTTTCAAAGCTATGGAATGTGCCACGTGTTTCATTATAACTCAGTGGAAGCTGATAAGTGTCAACATCTGTAGTTTCTTCCTTTTGTTTCATAAGGATTGTGGTGGGCCTTAAGTGAGTTACTAAGGTTAAGCAAAGGGAAACAAGTGAAATCATCCACATGAATCCAAAATGAGTCTCAAATGTTTCTATAGTGTTTCTAGGAGCTCAGTGGAAGCCACCATGTGTCATCTTCTATAGGAATCTCAAAAGGTATCTGTGTCTGACAAGTGTCTGACAAGTATCTATGGTTAAAACTTAGTGGAGCATGACAAGTGTCTATGTCTACATTTCAATTTTCTTATAAAGCTTCTTTCAATAAGCTTCTCTTAGATTTCTATGAAGGGTGCCACATGGCAATTGTGGAAGGTTTTAATATGTGTTTCTAAAAAGCAACAAAAAAATGCCACATGTCACTTACTGAGATGAGTGGAAAGTAGCCAACACAAGTGGTAAAAACATGAAGGAATTGATAAGGAGGATGACAGACCTGAAGACATCAAATTTGTGGCAATAAAATAGTTGTTGATCTTTGCAGGCTTGAGTGCAGGCTCAAATGCATTCAAAGGCCAAAATGCCAAAGGGAAGAACCACTGGTGGAAGAGCGTAAAGAGCCAGCAAGGCTAAAAAGATAGCTTGAGGGCTCAAATCATAGCAAAAAGAGGGAAAGGCCAAAATATCTTCAAGGGAGTTATTTCCAGTAAGTGAAATAGTGGATCAAGTAGGCTTCTAAGCATGCCAAATCAAGGATGCGGCCTATTTTTCTTCCATGAAGTAAAGGCAAAGGGACAATTGTGCAAACACCAAGAAAAGGACCAGATAGTCCATACTAAGGAAGAGACATATTAGATGAATTAGCATACCATAGTTAAAGTAGTTTCCCTATTCCAGCATGGTCCTCCTTGACAAAACTAAGAATGCATTCAAGGCATTGAATGCAGCATGGGCCGTTCCATGGAACAAAGCACTAGACCTTTTTTGGCTGCTATATAATGTAATCTCTAATTTGATACAAGGGAGATATTTTTGATCATAGAAGTAAAACTCTGCGCAAATTGAAAGGTGAATACTGAGACTTTGAGTTGAGATTGTTGTTCATATTATTTTATCTGAATGAGAAAGGAAGTTACTTGCAGACTTTGTGTTGTTATAGCTTGTGCCATTTTAGGAGATTATTCCTATGTCTATCTTCTAGATGCATTCTTGTTTATTTAATCTAACAAGCAAAACTAGTGGAAGTGATAAGGAAGATGTCCTGAAGTTAGTTACTTTTAGACTTTGTGTTGTTATAGTTGTCTTCAGTATGTTTTTTTCTATTTCTATTTCTGTGTTGAGGATTCTAGGATGACTTTGTGCCCCCATTATCCTTTGTATATCACTCTTTGGGTAGCTAAAGTGGAGACTTTGTGCTACACTTCATTCTATCAATTATTACACCCTATTACCAGTCACTTATCATACTTGAAAGAACTCTTGTTATTCCTTGTAAGACCACTTCTGAAAGAAGAGAAGTGCCTTCAGTGTTTTCACCAAGATTTTCTCCTTTATTTGTGAACATCATCTCTAAAAGAAGAGAGATGGATGGTGTATCCTACCCCTGAGTGTTATTTTCTACTTATATATATAGTATATAGCTCCTGCATATTCATAGGGAACTTCCCCTTGATGAGAGGAGAGATTTGTCCCCTGTTGATGTAGTAAACATGCACATCTGGCCGACCAATCTCCCTATATTATGGTTGAAGAGACCTATTTTGCTCATCAGTTAGTTGGTTGACAAAATATTCACCCAAAAATGAGTAATAAAAAAATTAAATTTTTTATGTGGATAAAATCCTATCAAGTGTGAATCTAAAGGAAGAACTCAGAGTCTAAGAGATGAATTGGAGAAGGTGGCAGTATTCTAAGTGATGCATGTGGAGAACTTAGATTAGGAGGTAGAGTAACGTTTATATGTCTCTTGGGATATTTTAAACCTATATAAATTGTATATAATATTAAGGAGGTATATTTTAAATGGTAAATCTCAATCCAATGTAGCAAACCAGACCTTACCTTTAACTTATGCACACCTACAGCTATCTATAAAAGCACAAACATAGTCTAAGGTGTTATAAAGTAAGAATGATATTTTGGAGTTTGAGATTGATAAAAAGTATCTTGAAGTTGACATAGGAAAATATTTCACAAATATAAATACACATAAATCATCTTCAAAGTCCTCATTGTGAGGAAAACACTTACAACCAGTATTGACAGAGACAATTGTATTACAAGGAATGATGAGAGATGGTGATTTGATAAGGTGTATAGTACTAATAAGTGACTAAGGAATGATTATTACCACTTAAATAATCATAATATAACATAATAAATTCCTTATTTTCACTATAATACCATATTACAAATGTGAAAGTAAATAAACTTAGTCATGGGACCATGAAGCATAAAAACTTAGGCAACCAACTAGCTAGTTTTAGTAAAATTGTGTTTTGAGGCCTCTATAGGCATGATATAGATTTAAAATTTGGTAAAGTTGGAAATAATTAGGGTATTAAATTTAAATTTTATTTTCAAGGTCATAAAATTAGTGGACATATCCACTATTTTGTCTCAGACCTGGTCCACTCCATTTGCAAGGTTTATTCAAGAGACCTAGAGGTTCACTTGAGTTCAAGAACACAAATAAAGAATTAAAGATGTCATGAATGGATTTTAATGTATATTAAAATAAAATAAATGATATAAATACACTCTCAAGTGTCAAAACACTTTATTTCTTAGTCTAAGTGCCCTTGAAGGCTTTTAAAGGTAAAGCAGTCTTAAGCCCCAATCACCCTAACTAGTGCACCTAATGCATACATAGGAATTTTTAATGATTAAAAATAATTTAAAATAATTGAGGGGATTTATTTCTGGGTGTATGAACTTATCCCAGCATTATTAATGATTTTTTAGACCCAAAACCCATTTTTGACAACTCTCATGCTCAAGGAAAGCTAAGACAACCACCTTAGGAGCAACTTAAGATGTTTGTACCATTTTACACAATTTTCATGTGATTATAAGATGTTTTTATGTTTTATATGGGTTCCCTAAGATAAAAAATTATTTGATTAGGATAGATAATTAGGGGCCTTTCTTTATGAATAATTGTCAATACCCCAAACAAGTCTTAAACCCCTCTAAAACTCAGATAGTAACTAGTTAAAATAAAAACACTTCAAGAACACATAAAATTAAATTATTTTATCCTAAAACCTATTATATTTTTTATATGACTCTAATTAAGTATCTTACATGTATTTTACTTGTACAAATTACTATACAGATTGGTACAAATACCCTATTTTTATGTGTTTTGTGGTGTTTGTAGGTGTTCTAATAAGGGAGAGATTAAAAATCATGGTATGAGGTCATTTAGGACTTTTTATATCCATTAAAGTCCAAAAAATTTCACTATAGATTCTATATATGACCAAACTAGGCCCATTTTTCAAGGCAGTCTCAAACAAGCTCAAAATGAGACTAGGTCACTTGGCCATTTCTTAGTTTGCATACTCCTACAGGGTCTCATGCCCCAAACTTTTACATGGAGGTTTTTCATGTCCTATTTAAATTTAATAACATTATTTTGGGTTATTTCACATGTGTGGAAGAATTTTGGAGCAATAAACTAGGGTATAAAGTAAGGAGGCCTAATTAAGCCTAATCGGCAGAAAAAAGGGTAGAAAAATTGGGTTTCCACTCAGGGTCTAAAAATTAAATTTGGTATGAATATGTAAGGAAACATATGGTCCTATAATATTCAATTATTTTTTAAATATTATGTTCTAAACTCCCACACAAGGAAAAAATAGAAAAAAAAGGTTACAAGAAAATTAGGGCTATTGAAGACTTGAGGAGCAAAAACAAGTTTTTGGGAGTTGGTCCAAGAACCAAAATGTTATGGTTAAGGATTAATAACATATTTTAATACCATTCATATATATTTTATTAGTTTTATAATATTTAATTGAGTTTTATGCCACTTGGACCAATCTAGGCATGGGAAATGGAGAGTTACAAAACACCTATGCATATAACTAAGGGAATGGCAGGTCAGAGGAGTTCAATGAGTTGTTCCAAATTATTTTAATGTGAATTAAAAGTTTTAGGGTCAATTGTTCATTCCTTTAATTTTATGGTAAAATTCTAAGATGTTAGTCAAGGTGTCAAGCCAAGTTGTAACTCTTATACCACTTAGAAGGATGGAGCATCTTCAAAAGATCAACACATGGCATGGTAGACCTGATGGACTATTTCATAAATTTACCTTTATTTTTAACTAATTTTATCATGTTTTAAACTTATCACCCCTTCTCTATTATTACCCTCCCTTCATCATTCTCTATAAGAGTGGCCATTTTTGGCTAAGTTTAGGATCCACACATTTTTGTATGGTGAAGCCCTACCAAAATTGAGACTTATACTTTCCAATTAAATTGAATTCAAGCTATATGTTCTACTTATATCTTTAAAAGAGTCATTTATAGTATTTTATATTGATGAGTGTTGAGTGATAGTCATATCCTTTACATTTTTCCTTCATGTTTCATGCCTTATCCAAGTTTACCACCTTTCATAGGTCATATGAAGTATTCTACTTTGTTTACTTGTTTAGAGAATTTATAAGTCATTAGTGTTGACATTATCAACTTTTGGTTAATAATCAGATTACTCATGCAATAATCTAAACCTTTATATTAAAACACTAGTGTGATAGAGGTTGTTTAGAGTAGCATAATTAGATTATAAGTTGGTATTTCATAATGCATTTTCAACAAATTATGGTTTTCATGTTTGATGAATCACCTCCAAGTTTTTTTGGTTATATTAGTAATCTTCTTTCCATTTTCCATGTCAAATAAAGTGGTAGTATTATTCTAGGTGTTGTATTTTGGGAGCTAGCCTAAAATATAGAGGTTTGACTCACTTAGAGGTCACCCACAACCTAGAGTCAATCCCATTGCATAGCTCAAGTTGAGAGGGTTTGAATCATCCTCTCATAGGGTGTAATTTTGAGTTATAATAGTTATATCACTCTTGGTGGGATGTAAAAAACAAGAGGATATCCAAGATATATGTTGGTCTTGGCATTATTATAGTAGTAGTAGCCTTCTTCATATAGTATTTGGTGACTCTTAATAGGTTTTGAACTCCTAGGTATTGACTAGTAAGCTTATTTTCATGCCAAAGGTTACCACAAGATCATAATAAAAATGTATCCCCTTTGAATTCATTGAATTACCTTTCTATTCATAGATGAGAAAGATATTTCTTCACACTCTCCCATACACTAAGTTACCTAGAAGGAGGCTCTTTATCATAGATTACCCAAGTTCTCACAAGGCTAATAATATGGCTATAAATATACCCTTTGTTTCCTTAAATGGTTATTCTCCTTTGAAACTTCAAAAATATGATGATATTTCAATGGCTGCCCTCAAAAGTGTGTTTTACTTCAATGGAGAGACTTTTTCTACCCCCATTGAATATATTAGAGACATGGAAAACTATTTCAACGTTTACGACATCACACAATGGAATGTAGCAATCAAGTTGTTGGAAATCATTTTCAAAGGTAAATCTTTGGAATGGTATCATACATTAGACCCCAATTTAATTATCTCATGGATGATTTGGGAGATAAATTGATCAAGAGATTTGAATACAAAAGTGACCATTTATCTTTGGCAGAATAATTGAATACTATAAAGAGAGCTCCACACAAATCCATGAAATATTTTAAAGCTAGGTTTCAAAAAACATGGGATAGAATCCTGATCCTAGTAAAACCCACCCAAAACTATGCTTTTCTCTACTATCTCAAGGCCTTGGATAGTGATATTGGTGTCATGATTCAATCAATGGGTGGGGATACTCTACCAACTACATATGACATTACTATAATATCTAAGAAAAACTTAATCCAATCTAGTAAACTTATTCCTAGGCCTCCCATGCCTTGGTTTCTTGATGTACAATCTCCCATACCCACCATTGCTCCTATCACCACACCCAAGCACAAACAAGCTTCCCCTAGTCAAGAAAATAAGCAAAAAGAAGATGATGTGATTAAGACTCTTAGAGAATAAATCTAAGCTCTTAATAATCATCAATAACAGTAGCAATGGAGGTCTTATCAAGGTCCTTTATAGCCTTACCAATCATATCAAGCTCCTACACAACCTTTTCAAGGTCAATACCAAGGACAAGGGAAACTAACTCAAGTAAGTTAGCCTAATGGAGAACATCATAATGTTCTTTCTACTTCCAAGGCACTTGTACCTATTCAAAACAATATTTTACAAGATAATGGAGAGAAACCTACATGGTAACAACCTCATGATCCTTCTACTTATGCAAATGAAGCTTTCAATCAAGCTTATATGGCCCAATAGGGAACAATGCCTCCCATGACTCAAGAAGAAATGCCTAATGGAGAAGTTATTAATAAATTATATGCTCAATCAAATGACACCATGATGAACTATTATCAATAGGACTCATGTGTTGTCAACGACAAAGGAAATCTCAATGTTGATCCAAGTTCCATAGTTGCAAATACAAGGTCAAATAAGAGAGTGGTTGAGGAAGTTCAAGGAACAAGTAGTGGTCTAAATGTAAGATCTCAAGTATACCAAGGATTAGGTCTTCAAAATTTAGTTTCCATGAATTAAATCAATCAAAAAACTCATAATGTTAAAGATTATTCTATACCTGCTCCTACACATCAAGTGTCACAAACTAGTAGTAATGTTTTGGCTCAAAAAGTTTGCATCTCTCATATGAATATTATGGATCAAATGAAGAAGGTTCATGTAAGCATTGTAATTTTGGAAACATATCCATACCTAGTCAAATAAGCTTACTCCAAGATGATCTTTCCAAGCTCAATGCATCATCTAGGCAACCTAGTGAAAGAGGGGCAATTTTGACCAATGAAGTGAAGACCAAGGATGAGTAGCGAAGAAAAACTAAGAGAAAGGATAAACCTCCTCTATTATACCTATCTATTATCATTGTATATGCATTGGTTCATAATTTTCTAACTGATAGTGGAGCAAGCAGCTCAGTTATGCCAAAACAAGTAATAGATAAGTTCAAGTTGAAGTATGAACCAAATTTAAAGAGAGTACTACAACTTGATGGATCGGCTACCAAAATAGTAGGCATGATAAAAGGTTTTCAATTAAATCTTCATGCTTCTCCTACTTTCTCTATCTCTCAATATATAGTGGTTTTTGATGTGCCACCTCACTTTGTTATTTGCTTGTTAAGATATTTCACTGCTAATATTGGGGGGTACTTAACTTCAAATTGGTCCTATATGGCATTTAAAACTAGATATGGTGCTAGAGTGACTATAAAATTTGAGTTTTTAGCCAATTTTCATGTGGATCCTTATGTATTAAATTCATCTAACATGAATTTCACTATTATTGATGAGGAAGATCAAGCTAATGATCAAGAACCACTTGCACCTTTGGATGGCATACCTGATCTTTTCTAGATGAGTGGGTGGTAGAAATTCTTGATTTTGATCCATATAGAGGAATTAAATAATTTTATATTTGGGTCTATTGTTTACATGAGTAAGGTACAATCATACCATCTATTTCAAATCCTAGTGATGATGGTAATGGTTTGTGGAAAATGATCTTTGATGTCTCAAGGAGTAAGAATGGTATAGGAGTTAGTATGATGCTTGTTTCTCTATCAAATGAAAGGCACTACTCAGTTATTAGGTTCCAATTAATTTTTTATTGTAATGTATCATAAATGAGGCTCTCATTCATGGGATTCAATAATAAATGAAGATAGGTATCAATCAAGTTCAAGCCATTAGAGATAGTGAACTAGTTGTGTATCAAGTAAGAAGTAAGATTGCATCAAAAAACACCTTGTTGAAGTCATATACGCATTTAGTATGGGACCTTATTGAATATTTTGAAGCATTTGACATAAAATCAGTCCCAAGGGAAGTAAATCAACATGATTATAGGTCAGCTTTAGTTAGAGCACAATTTGATATTTTAAATGATGTCAAGAGTCCAAAATTATAGTCACACATTATGGTAGTTGTAAGGCCTTCGATACTAGATAATGATGTAAATTGACAAGTGTTTGAAAATGAAAAATATATATAATGTTTATTACAACATGAGGCTAAGTTCTCTTCCAAAAATCAATCCAATTTACAGCATCAGTATGGGGAATAAATTTTTCAACTAAGGTCTAACAATTTGCCTAAAAGGTTGGTGAATCTTTAAAGTATATTCAATGAAAGTGATAAAATGAGGAAATACCAAGTAATCATCTCCAAAAATTAATAGAATCATGAGAGAGTATCCATGTTCAAAGACAAGTTACTCAAGCTTGGAAAGGTATGTACACAAGAAGAAAAGGCAACATTCATTGAGTTATGTAGAAAATTTGAAGATGTATTTACTTGGGAGTACAGTGATCTCAAAGGGTTTGATCTTTCATTAACTCAACACACTATAGAACTTGATTATAATGCTAAAACTCTAATGGAAATACAAACACTAGTCAAACCTAAGGTGGATATTCTCATGAGAAAGGAACTCACCAAGTTGATTGAGTCAAAGATTATCTTTCCTATCAAGCATTCTTCATGGGTTGCCAATCTTGTACCTATGAGAAAGAAGAGTGATGAAATCAGGTTGTGTGTGAATTTTATACATTTTAATAGAGTCTCATTAAAGGATCACTATTCTCTACCTTCAATAGAATAAATACTTCAATTTATGGTTGGCTCTCAACATTTCTCACTTTTAGATGGCTATTCAAGATATAACCAAGTGTTGGTCAAATGAGAATATCAATACAAAATATCCTTTATTAAAAAATGAGGGACATATGCCTACAAAATAATGTCATTTTTTCTAACTAATGTAGGTGATACATTCCAAAGAGCCATGGGCATGGATTTCCAAGGTTTGATAAATGACATAGTGTTGATATACCTTGATGATATAAAAAAATTCTCCAAGAATGAAAGTGATAATTTGAAACATTTAAGGCATATTTTTGAAAGGTTTAGGAGATATGGGGTGTCTCTCAAACCAAAAAAATGTGTGTTTGTTGTTCATGAAGGCAAGTTACTTGGACACATTATTTCTAAGGATGGAATTACCATTGATCTTGATAGGGTTGAATCCATTCTATCTTTGTCATTACCTAAGCATAAGAAAGCTTTAAAAAGTTTTATTAGAAAGATTAAATTTTTAAGAAGGTTTATACCTGGATTTGCCACTCTTGTGAAGCCAATAATAGTCATGTTGAATAAACACCAAAATTTCCAATGGAAAAAGAAGGGAAGACTAGTTTTGAAGCCATTGCTCTACACTAATCAATCATGATTTCTCTAAGGATTTATTCTTGTATGATTTTTCTAATTCTAATAAAATCTCTTCCATGTTAATGTAACAAAATTCTGAAGGACTTGATTAGCCCATAGCTTTTTTTAGTCAAGAACTTGAAGACTATGAAGAAAGGTATACCTATGTTGAGAAGTAAGTGTTGGTTGTGATAATAAGTCTCAATAAATTCAAAAATATGGTGTCTAATAACAATATTCATGTGATGGGATCTCACCCAATCATAAGAGACTTCCTCTTGAACAAAGATTTGAATGAAAAGAGAGTTGGGTGGATAACCAAAATGATGGAATATCATGTAGATATGAAAGCCACTAAGATTGTGAGAGGAAGAGGGTTGTGTGAACACCTATAATTATAATTAAATAAGGAATAATAAGTGGTTTTTACATTTCAAGAATATCCTAGTACAGCTACAACTTCATCTCTTCCAAGTTGGACAAAAGAAATAGTGAGATTCCTCAAATAGGTGAGTGTCCTAGAGGTTTAAATATAGTAAAAAAGAGATAATTTAGATTACAAAAAATTCCTTATGTCCTTATGGATGGATTCCTCTTTAGGAAGGACCTTAATGGGGTTATACTTATGTGTGTTTAAATATATCAAGTTGACAAACTTCTTGAACAATTCTATGATGGACTAGTAGGAGGTCACTTTGCACCTAGAACCACAATTGTAAAATAATGAGGGCTAATTACTATTGGACTAATATATTCAAGGATGCATATGCTTGGGTTATAATGTGTCAAAGGTGTGAAATTTTTTTAGGCAAACAAATACTTTCATCCCTTTCTCTTCATACAATTCAAGTTAAACAACCATTCATGCAATGGGGATTGATTTCATTGGAATGATTAATCCTTTATCTAGTGATGGTCACAAATGGGTCCTTACAATCATAGACTATTTAAAAATGTGGATATAGGTAGTATATCTCAAGGAGGCTAATGAAACTTTATTTATTGACTCCTATGGGATCATACTAACAAGGTTTAGAGTGTCTGCAACTATAATTTTTGATAATGCCATGGTTTTTAGTGGAGTCAGAACAATGGAGTAGGATATATAATATGTAATATATTTGAGTACCTATTCAAATTATTACCATAAATAAAATGGGATATTTGAGTCTACTGGTAATAATTTAATCAAAATTTTGAAGATAACTATAGAGGACAATCAAAGAGTTTGGCATACTAAGTTGAATATAGCCCTTTGGGTTGATAGGATCACTCCCAAGGTTACCATTGGAAATTCTCATTATATGATTGTCTATGGGAAATAATATAGGTTACCTATTTCACTTGATTTACTATCCCTTAAATTATAAAATCCTCTTGAGAGGATGGAGAATGATCCTATGGAGATAAGATGGATAGAACTAATGGCCCTAGAAGAGACAAGAAATCAGGTTATGCTCACCTTAGAGTGTCATCAAGCACAAGTGAAGAAGAACTTTGATAGAGAGCCATATCAATAATATATAAAGGATAACTTGTCTTGAATTGGGATGCTAATAGAGATAAACTGGGTAAGCATACCAAGTTTGATGCATTGTAGAGTGGACCTTATGTCAACATTGCTTACAAGGAGCACAATGCCTTTCAATTAGCAAGACTCAATTGAGAAAAATGAGTATCCCAGTCAATGAGATACACTTGAATTCATTTTATTGAGGTTATTTATATATTTTTACATATTATAGTAGGTTTTGAGTTCCCTAAGTTATTTATACACATGTGTTTGTTTTGCTTTCCTTGTGTGTTTCTTTCTTCTAAGTGTCTTTAGACACATGTTTGGTGTGGTGTTTGTCTTGTTGTCATCCAATTTCAATTTATTTTCAAGGTAGGTGTCAAATTTTAACTTTACAATAACCCCATTTCCAAATGGAAGGATAAGACCATGGATCCATTAACATTTTAGGTAGGCTACCCCTATGAATCACTAACTTGTTGACCAAATTTTGACGCCAACTCAAAATAGGTCAACCCCTCTAAATTTAAACTTTCATAAGGTAGTTATATGGATTTTTCATGGTATAAATTGGTATTAGAGTGATTTTAATCATATAAAATGATAAATTGGATGAATTAGGCATGAATAATAGCACCCACCCTATAGGTCCTCTTTCTTGCTCACTCAACCCTTCTCGACTAGACTTTCATTGATTCCCAATAACCCATAACTTTTTAAACTTAGATTTTTTAGACCTAGGTAGTACTCTTTGACCTAGATCCATCCCCCTAGGTCTCATCTTCCTATAATAATAACACCCAACTTAGATAAGAGCACCAGAATTTAGGGGTGTCATGTTTATGATGTTGTTACCCAAGTTCACTTTAGCCTCAAATGGTCAGATTTTCCTGATTCCTTATCTTTTTCCTAGTTAGCTTAATACAAGATCATCTAACCCATGATCATTAGTTTTCCTATAAAATGCCATTAAATGTTCATTTATAATGGTTGGCACTCATTCACAAGATAGAATCAAAAACACAAGCAAGTACAATCAATCACTCTTCCCTATTCTTTGCATACAGCCTTCCAAGACCAATTCAAACTTATTCAAGCACTCATACTAGTCCCTAGTCATCCAAAGTACATTCCATTTTTGCATCTAGTTTCATACATCACATAATTACACCAAGCACTTTAAATGGGAGAACTACATTAGCTTGATCCCTCTTTAGAGTATTGGTATGTAGGCAGTGTGCCCACACATGGGGTCTAAAGTGCATCCAGCGTATCCTTTAAACACTAACGCCTTCTCTCTTTCCCAATTTTGCTACTCAATTTCAAGTGCTAGGAGATCCTAAAGGGTTTGAATATTGAATCAGACACATAGTGATCTCTACAAAGACCTAGGATTTGATATTTCACTACCAAGGTGTCACAGGCCTATTGAATAGAACCCAAAAAAGTGAGACCACCAGGATAACAGTGCTAGAAGTGGAAAATAGTGATAGAAGTAGATAGTAGTGTCAAAAAGTGGACTATAGCACCAAGTAGTAGGGTATCTTGAGTTTTTCACTCCTATCTAATCTAGAAATAGAGTTCTAGGTCTTATTCATGATAGTCTTCCATCCCTGCATAGCAATTTCTAGACCCTACCTCTTCCGTTTCAGCCTAGAATAAGCTAAGTTTGATTTCTTAACACTTATTAATTTTAGAAAAAGGTAAAATACATATCTATTTACACAAATTAGTAGGACAATTAAGACACATTTATTTACTAATTTACATTTACTTAGAACTTTATTTGCTTAGGAATTAAACACCTAGTTCCCAAAAAGAATAAAACATTTGGTGAACCTGACTTACTTCAATTTTTTACACAAAAACCCTAGAAACCCTGGGGATAATTATTTATTTATTTTTGAAATTTTTTCCTAAATTTAAAAATTAAAAAAATGAAATATTTTTCAATAAATGCACCCAAATGCTAGTTTACACATACTAGGTCCTATTTGCATACAAACACTTTCAAACCACTAGGAAAAATATACTACTAATTTTAGAAATATTTTCAAATTTTTCCTCAATTTTTCAAAATTAAAACTACAAATTTTATATAAATTTTTCAAATTACTACACTAATTTTGGAAAAACTTATTCAAAACCCTAGTTGCATAAAATACATTCTCAGTTATTTTTAGTACTTTTTGCATCATTTTCTAAAAATTTAGTTGTATATATAACTCAAAAAAATCAATTTCAAGTTCAAAAGTTCATAGTATTTTGCAAATAATATTTCTAAAAAATCTCAGTGGTATATACTATCTCCTTTTTACTTGTTGAGGTATCACCTTACATGTTTTGAAGTCCTGTATCCTTTTCATGCATATTCCAGTTCCTTATTTAGATTATATCAACTTAATATATTCTACTATTATCTAAGTTGTTTTCCTTATGCCACTAAATTCCTTGCATATTTCCCTCATGACAAAGTACAAGACTCAATGGTAATCCTCCTGAGTTCACCTAGATTCCTACGACTTGACCATATACCATGGATAAACAACCAATTCAGGTTCCAATCATAGATTCTACACATCCAAATTACACCAATCTCAATGAGGATAATTTTGACAAAGAGAAGTATGAAAATAACAATGATGGTGTACACACTGAAGCTCATGTTTCACCACATTGGACTACTGATCCACTTCCACCCATTATCATTAATGAATTCATACTTAACAAAGATTAGTTTTACAAAATTTCAGAGAAAGACTTAAGGAATAGCCTAAAGATCATACACTAATTGTACAATCTATCATGGAAATAAAAAAGGCTAAACAAGTTGAGTCTTCCAGTCATTCAAAGTAACTAGTTGCAAATGACACTATGGGAGCAACTATGTCTTAACTACCCCTTAGAGCAGCCCAACCTTACTCTATGCCACTAGCTATAGCTAGTACATCCCTATCTCTTGATGTAGCATCCCTTATGTAAAAGATATGATCTCTTCAATCTAAGGTGAAACATATTGAGCAAGGTACCACTAGACCTACACAAGAATTGGATTCTTTTGCTTTCTTACATACATGATTGGCATGTCACATTACTTCTACACCCTTAACATAAGGATTTTTAAAACCCAAGCTTACTCTTTATGATGGAAAGGGTGATCTCAAGATACATTTGAGATCTTTTCATGTAGCATGTTTAGATCATGTACCCAATGATTGGATACTTACCAAACTCTTTCCATGGAGCCTAAAGGATTATATGCATAGATTGCTAGAAAAAAAGTTCAATGGTTTTTATAGTCTATCTACGCTAATAGTCCCAGTCAGTCATAGCTTCCAATCCTTTAAAAATTATGTCAGACATGTTCATAGCACATTTTAGTATCAACATTGGTGATAAGGTCTCATATGCATAGATTGCACAATAGAAAAAAAGTTCAAATGAGCCTCTCATGGATTATGTTCTTAGATACAAGAATATTTTGGCTATGCTAACTAGCCCAATAGAAAATCTAGAGGTCAAACCAGTCAAATAAGAGCAAAAAAATAGGAACAGTCTCATATCAGCAGTCAGTTTTCACAACGAATAGTAGCACCAAAAATGGATTATAGCACCAGAAATGGAAAATAGCACTAGAAATAGATATTATCACCAAAAATAGGGGGTTTACATAGTTTGGAATTCCTATCCAAGAAAAAAAACACTCAGGGTTTCCAAAAATAGGCAAAATTTTCAATTCAAGGACAATTTTTAAACTTCTAGATCCTTTAGATTCAATAATTTTAGCATAGTTTTCTCAGATACACAGATTTATCATGCATGATATGATGTTTCTCAATTTTATTTTAGATTGGGGGGCACTCCTACTTCTACATTCAAGACATAGTTGGAGTTACCATGCTAATGTACATAACTTTTAGATCAGAATCCATGTTCCAAACATCAGTGATTGGGGGTTATGTGTGTGGCACATTGATCATTTTTTGTTGTCAAGTTTAGTTTATTCTAGGCATTCTCAGTAGTTCTGTGCCTTACTCCATTTACAAGTGCTTGGCATCACATTAAAGTTAAAATTTCATATAAATTTAGCTTTTTGATTACCTAATTTCTTGAGTTGGCTTTCATATAAGCCTAGTACATTAATTTTAGAGTGGCTTTCATACAATCCTAATCACCATCTTTTTTAATGGCCAAGAGTGGCCTAGTTTCTAGCACATATTCAGCTATCCACTCTATAGTGTCAAATTTCTATGCACATTCATGGGATCCATGAGCCATCATTATATGACATCTATTCTACATTGGTATCACTTCATAGCTTGACTTCATAGACCAATCATGGATCCAAATGGCCAGCCTTTGCATTCTTGAGCCACCTAATTCTAAGGGATTGGACATATTGTCTAGGCATCGATTAGCACATGCATTATTCATTAACTTAGTTGGTGATTATGGAGCCAAAGGGATAGATTTTACATTCTTGAGCCACATTCTATGGAATTGAGCACTCAACTTTGTTTATTATATTACTCTTGATTTAGCATAATCTAGCATCACAATAGGTTTTGTATTGGTTTGCATACCTAATGAGGTGTATTCATTCCTCTCTCTTCCTTGACTTTGATTTTATACATTATTATTTCAGATATAGCATGTTTAGTAATAACTAATCTACATATTTTTATTTCTAGATTCACACATCATAGCATACTCTCTAAGCACATCTAGCATCACACAGCTTCATGATCTTTTTCCTTATAGGTAAGCTCAAGTATGCTTCTTATTTTTATTTTATCCTAGTATTCCACTTTACTACATCAATAGAATAAAGGTGTGGCAAATTCAATCATATAAAATATGAAATTAGATGACTTATGCATGGCCAATAGCACTTAACCTATAGGTCCTCTTTCTTGCTCACTCAACCCTTCTCAGCTAGACTTTCATTAATTCCCAGTCACCTATATCTTCCCAGAGTTAAATTTTTGAGACCTAGGTAGCACTCTCAGACCTAGATCCATCCCCCCAAGTCTCATCCTCTTAAGAAAATAGCACCTAAATTAAATAGGAGCACAAAATTTAGGGGTGTCTTATTTTTGATGTTATTGTCTAAGTCACTTTAGCCTCAAACAGTCAAATTTTCTTGATTTCTTATATTTTCCCCTATCAGCTTAATAAAAGATCATCTAACCATTGATCATTATTTTTCCTATAAAATGCCATTCAATGTCCATTTATAAGGGTTGACACTCATTCAAAATAAAAAATCAAGAATACAAGCAAGTACACTCAATCACTCTTCCCTATTCTCTGCATATAGCCTTCCAAGATCAATTGAAGCCTCTTCAAGCACTCATACTAGTCCCTAGTCATCCAAAGTACATTCTAGTTTCACATCTAGTTGTATACAACACATAATTACACCAAGCACTTCAAATGAGAGAACTACATTATCTTGATCCCTCTTTAGAGTATTGGTATGTAGGTAGTGTGCCCACATATGGGGTGTGAAGTGCATCTAATGTATCTTTTACCCACTAACCCCTTCTCTCTTTCCCAAGTTTGCTACTCAAATTCAAGTACTAAGAGCTTCTAAGGGTTTTGAATATTGAATTAGACACACAACAAGATCTACAAAGACCCAAGCTTTGATATTTCACTACTAGGGTGTCACAAGCCTGTTGAATAGAACCCATAAAATCCAGACCACAAAGACAACAAAATTGGAAGTGGACAATAGCACCAAAAGTGGACAACATTATCGAAAGTGGATAATAGTGCTGCAAAGTAGACTACAATGTCAAGTAGTAGGGTGTCTTGAGTTTGGCACTCCTATCCAATCTAGAAATAGAGTTTTATGTCCTATTCATGATATTCTACCATCCCTACACAGTAATTTTTAGACCCTGCCTCTTCCATTTTAGCCTAGAATAAGCTAAATTTGATTTCTTTACACTTCTCACTATTTTTATAAAAAAGGTAAAATACATATCCATTTACGCAAATTAGTAGTCTAATTGAGACACATTTATTTACTAATTTAAATTTACTCATACCCTTATTTTCATAGGAATTAAACACCTAATTTACAAAAAGAATAAAATAGAGTCACATATGGTCATGCTTGCCCTTCCTTAGCCTTGTCAAAGTTCTGGTCTCATGAATACTTATCTAGTCTAAGAGGTTAATCACAAGGTCTTGTTGCAAACTAGGTCAAAGGTTTAATATGTTTCAAAGTCAATTAAAATATTATTTTAATGTCATTATGTCATCTGATCATGCTTTAATCTTTATTTGACTTGCAAATGCAAAAAAAGTCAATTTGGCTACCTTTTGGCCCATATAGAAGGATGGGACATTCCACTTCAAGAGGATAATGTTTCAAAGGGATTCCAAATGACCCTAGTGTCATATAGATGTTAGATCATTTTTAGTGTTAGTTAGGTACTGATAAACTTATAGTTTCAACCTCCCAAATAGGAAAATTGGTAGTTTTTAGGCTCTTTTATGGCCTTGGAGGATCAATTTTTAGATAAAAATGGTTTATAAGTGTCCCTTTAGATCTCCCACATCATTTCCTAGCTTTATATCAAGTTTTAGGTCAAACTAACACTCCAAGCTACTTCTCTTCTACATTGCTACCTTTATAAGATCTAAAACATAAATTTGAAGTGGATGGTACATCTAGGGGGGGGGAGAGAGAGAGAGAGAGAGAGAGAGAGAGAGAGGAGCTGAAATTTTCATCATTTTTAGAGGTCTAATTAAGATTTAAAATGGTGTAAATGGTTTTTATAATTATTTCCTATTCTTTATGAACCATCATTAAGAGTGATAGCAAGTCAATATGTCTTATACATCTAAGAGGGCTCTATTTTTGCATCTATTTCTCTAAATCAAAAATTTATGGATAATAATTATTTTTAATATGTTTTCTAGAGGTCTTTTTATCTCTCTTTCATGGTGGTTTCAATCGCCAACTTATCTCCATGAGTGACTTTTACTTGGAAGAAGGTCTTAGCACACATATTGTTCCAATGAAGTTTTTTACAATTCTTTATTTTCTCTTCATGGTGGTGACTCTCATAGGTTTTCATCACTCATGGAGTATCCTTAAAATTCATGTAACTCATATGTATTGTTTGAAATGACTATATTTCTCCATAATCTCTATGTACCTTACTTCTTGAGAGACTTGTACAGAATGTGGGTGATCTTTCCAAGTCTAAACTTTATGTTTAAACTAAAATCAATGAGTAATTCCATGGATCATAAAAAGATCCACTCTTGAGTTATTTTAACTCAATACTCAATGGATAACAAGATCCAACTTGTATTTTGAGCAAGTTCATGAAATTTCTCAAGCACTCATAGGTCTACAAGTCTATAAAATGTGTTAAAGGACCCAATTTTATGATGAAAACATATTAAGACTATGGAATATGTAATTTAATCCCATTCATACTCCTAAACCTAATCAAAAGTATCAAATTCCATTAAGAAATCCATTGTATACAGACAACCACTTATAGTCTATACACACTCTGTATAATCAAAAATAGGTGTGAAGGAGTAAATGAGATTTGATAAAAATTTATCATTACTAAGGAAAATAAATACAATGGAATAAGTTTATTAAGTCAAATTTAGGTGATGAGGAAGTTTTATGATATAATAAATTTTCTCTCAAAAGTGTGTCTACAACCAAATGAACACCTACATTAGTCAAAGTTCCACCTCAGATCGCAAAAGGATCTTGAGTGATCATGTAGATTCACCCTAAATGAAGTTCAATGATTATAGAGAAAGGTCTAGTCAAGAAAACTAATAATACCAACATGATCCTAGTGCAATCTAGCAAGGAGAATCAAGATATGGAGACAAACAACTTGAAAATTCTCCTTATTGGTAGTTTTTAAGGTAGTTTTATAAAAGTTAAGGTAACTTGTGTTCCTTGTTTCTTCTCCATTCTATGAATATTGTGGAAATATTAATTATCCTTAAATAAAAATGTATTAAAATTGAGTAACATAGGTATTTTTCCCATTGTGTATCATGGAAATCAACATCCCGATACTGCCAACAATCCATATAGAGGTGTCAGATGACCACCTACAATAAATAACCTCAAGATTGTCAATATGTGATTGAAAAGTATTTTTAAAGGTCATAGTGAGTGAGGAAAGATTTTAAGGTACATATAATAAGATTAAAATACTAAAATAACATTATCAACCCTTCTTTAGTGCATACATATTGTATACCATGCTTGGATTATCTCAGTTTGTATAGTGGAGTGTACAAGCTTCTCAAAGTGTATAGGTTATTGAGTAAAGATTAAATAAATAAATATGAATGAATGTGAAGATTGGAAATGTTTAAATTATGGGGGGTATTCTTAGGTTGATCCATGGTTAACCTATCACACATCCCAACATTTTCATAGTCTATACAATGGCCTAAATAACACCTACAGCCAAGATAGTACTTGGTTTTGTTGACTATGTAATAGGTGCAGAGGCAAACTATGAGAATGAAGAAACCAATAAATGTATGTATAATATTGTTTTAAATTTTTTATGTGGATAAAACCCTAGTAATTGTTAATCTCAAATAAGAACTCAGAGTCTAGGAGATGAATTGGAGAAGGTAACAGTATTCTAAGTGATGAGTGTGGAGAACTCAGATTAAGAGGAAGAGTAATGTTTAGATGTATCTTAAGGTATGTGAAACCTATATAAAGTGTATGTACTATGAAATATGTTTGTGTGAAAGGTAAAATCACAATCCAATTTGGTAACCCATACCTTACCTTCAACCTATACACACCTACAACTATCTATAAAATCATAAGCATAGTCCAAGGTGTTATGAAGTAAGAATGATATTTTGGAATTTGAGATAGATCAAAACTAGATTAAAGGTTACATAGGAAAAAATTTCACAACTATCAAGACACATACATAAATTTATAAGGCCTCATTGTGAGGAAAACACTTACAACCAATATATATAGAGACAGTTATATTGCAATGAATGAGGAGAGATGGTGATATAATAGGGTGTATAGGACTAATAAATGACTAAGGAAGGATAAATACCATTGAAATAAGGCTCATATAACATCATAAATTATTTATTGGCATTATAATATTATATTAACAATGTGAAAGGAAACAAACTTAGTCATGGGACCATGAAGTGTAAAAACTCAAGTAGTAAACTAGCTAGTTTTAATAAAAATAAGTTTTGAGGCATCTATAGGCATGATCTATCCATAAAATTTGGTGAATTTTGTGATCATGATTGTATTTAAGTGTCTATGGTATTGCAAATTTCATACCAGTTTTGGAAATTTCCACTATTTTGTCTTAGACTTGGTCTACTCCATTTGCAGGGTCTATTCAAGAGACCTAGAGGTTCACTTGAGTTCAAGAACATGAATCAATCATTCTAGATCTCATGAATGTATTTTAATGTATATTAAAATAAATTAAATGATATAAATACACTCTCAATTTGAAAAACACTTCATTTCTTAGTTTAAGTGCCCTTGAGGGCTTACAAAGGTAATGCAGTCATAAACCCCAAGCACCTTGACTAGTGTACCAAATGTATATAGAGGAATGTTGAACACTTAAAAATAATTTTGAACCATTTATGGGATTTATTTTAAGGTTTATTATATTCTCCCAACATTTAGAATGATTTATGAGACCAAAAACCCATTTTTGACACCTCTCATGCTCAAAGAAAGCTAAGATAACCACTTGAGGAGCAACTCCAGTTGCTCATACCATTATCCACAATTTTCATGGGAGTTTGAGATATTTTGAGGTGTTATATGTATCCTATAATATCAATATTATTGAATTAGGAGAGATAATTATGTTTTTTTTAATGAATAATTGTTAAGACCCAAAACAGGTCATAAATCCCTTTAAAACCTGATAGTGACTAGTCAAAATAAAAATACTTCAAGAACACATAAAGTGACACCATTTGATCTTGAAACCTATTATATTTTATATAGGACTCCAATTAATTCTCCCACATGTATTTCACTTGTATATACTATTATATGGAATGGTATAAATACCCTATTTTGTGTTTTTAGGTGTTCTAAGAAGGGGAGAGCTTCCAAATCATAAAGGTAATTTTGGAATTTTTATATCCATTAAAGTCCAAAAAATTTAACTTTAAAGTCTATATATGACCAAACTAGGCCCATTTTTCAAGGTAGTCTCAAACAGGCTTAAAATAAGACTAGGTTACTTGGCCATTTCTTGGTTTACATACTCCTATAGGGTCTCAAGCCCCCAAATTTGACATGGAGGTTTTTCATGACCTAGGTAAATTTAATCAAATTATTTTGGGTGATTTTGAATATGTGTTAGAATTATATATCAAGAAAATAGGGTCAAAAGCAAGGAGGCCTAATTGGTAGAAAGTTGGGCAAAAAAATGGGTTTCCACTCAAAGTCTGAAGATTAAATTTGGTATGGATATGTAAGTAAATATATGGTCCTATAATATTCCCTTATTTTATAAATATTATATATACAACTCTCACATAATGAAAAATATAAAAAAAAGGCTATAAGAAAATTAGGGCTATTGAAGACTTAAGGAATAAAATGAGGTTTTGGGAGTTGGTCCAAGAACCAAAATGGTTTTTTAAGGCCTAATAACATATTTTAATAAAATTCATATGGATCTAATGATTTTAGAATATTGACTTGAGTTTTAGTCCACTTGGACCAATCTAAGCATGGGAAATGGAGAGTTACAAGACACCTATGCAGATAACTGATGGAATGATAGGTCAGAGAAGTTTACTAAGGAATGGTAGATGTTAAATGAGTTATTTAAAATAATTTTGATGTTAATTCATGGATATAGGGTCCATTTTTCATTCCTTAAATGAAACAAGGGTAGTTTCTAAGATGTTAGTCAAGGTGTTAAACTAAGTTGTAACTCTTATACCACTTGGAAGGATGGAGTATCTTCAAAGGGTTAACACATAGCATGTCAGACCTGATGGACTATTTTATAACTTTTCCTTTCTTTATAAATAGTTTTCTCATGATTTAAAATTGTTACCCCTTCTCTACTATTCCCCTCTCTCTCTCCCTTTACCATTCTCTATAAAAGCAACCATTTTTGGCTAAGTTTAGGATCCACACATTTTTGTATGGCAAATCCTTACCAAAATTAAGACTTGTTCTTGCCTATTAAATTGAATTCGAGATGGATGTTATACTTATATCTTTAAAATATTTATTTTGAGTATTTTTTGTTGATGAGTGTTTAGTGATAGTCATATCCTTTGCATTTATCCTTCATGTTTAATGCTTTATGCAAGTTTGATGCCTTTCATAGGTCATATGAAGTGTTCTAATTTTTTTTGTTGTTTATATAATTGATAAGGCATTAGTGTTTCCATTATCACATTTTGGTTAATCATTCTATTACTCATGCATTCATCTAAACCTTCATATTGAAACACTAGTGTGATAGGGGCTATTTAGAGTAGCATAATCAGATTGTAAGTTGGTATTTCATAGTGCATTTTCAACAAGTTATGGTTTTCATGTTTGGTTCATCACCTCCAAGTTGTTTTGGTTATATTAGTATTTTTATTTCCATTTTTCATGTCAAATCAAGTGGTATTATTATTATAGGTGTTGTATTTTGAGAGTTAGCCCAGAATATAAAGGTTTGACTTACTTAGTGGTCACCCACAACCTAGAGTCAATCCCATTGCATAGCTCAAGTTTAGATGGCTTTAATCACCCTCTCATAGGGTGAAATTTTTGAGATATAATAATTCCTTACACGAAAGTAATATAATATAATATATATTTGATATTTTTAGTTATTTTGTGTATGTGAGATATTATGTTCTTAATATATGTTAAGTCTTTAAATAAACCTTGTTCATTATTTGAATGTCAAAGTAATGGTTTTCATTATGTTGTATAATTTTATGTTAATGGTTAATCATATTTTCACCTAACCCAACCATATCCCAATATTCTCTTTCAGTGCCTCAAGTGAGTGTGCAAGTTCACTTGCATGATATGTAGGTGTGGCAAGTATTAGAGGTGGGGTAGTCATAATGGAAAATAAAAAATGGTTGGTCATATGAAAATTACCCAATAACACATAATCTAATATTTATATTCTTTATTTACTCAAAAACTCAATAGTTTACAAAGAATATTGTGTGATGTTTTACATGATACCACCTTATTATATGATACAAACACTATTCATTTTACTTTTCTATTAAAAAAGTTAAAACATAACAAACACATCATCTCTTTTAATTTAGAGGATTTTCCACCCAAATAATTCATTGATCAAAGCATTCCCCTAAAAATAAAATCCAGAATATATTCACAACAATTAATAGTGTCCTTATGGATAATTCTTTAGGATTAAAAAAATGTGTAGTGAAGCTTTTATTAATGCATTAGATCTTAATAGTGGATCACTCTCACCATTAGACATTATCATTAAAGGTTTTGAAAATATATCATGAAGACTCTCAGGAATTATTGGGTTGAATATAGGGCTTGGACCTAAACTTTCACCCATAACATTTCAAGTAATATTTAATGACATTAGATACAACCACTTTCTTGGAAGACCTTGGATCTATGCAACGAAGGATAACCCCTATACATTACATCAAGGCTTGAAATTAACACATTAGGGGTGTATTCACATTATTTTTTTGATAATGCACATTTAAAATATTATATACAATAAAAACCCAAGGAAATGGTTATTCCATATTAAAATACACCTCAACTAAACATCATATCCCCTCAACATTTTATTCATACATACTAGGCACATACATATGATATGGGTAAACCTTAAAATACTATTGAAACTATATAATAATATAATTTCAAACATGACATTGTAGATAAACACTTATAAAACTAAAATTTACACCTAGTAATTATCATGACAACATGCACACATTTAACATGGACCAGTTATATGATGCTCCTCAAGATCATAAATAACACATAGGTTATCTTGATTCAGGTCTCACACAAAAAAAAATATAGGCTCATACTTCATAACACATTAGAACGATATGGGAAAGAATATACTTTTTCCAAAATCATGGGATACAAATGTCATAGGTTAGGGTGAAATGAACATGGAATTACCAAGCTAATAATTCTTGCTCCTCAAATATTAAAGTTAGGTCTTTGATATAGTATAGTATCATCATTTATTATAACACTTCAACACACAACACTTTACATTAAAAAAAAATAAGTCTAATAATTTGCTCCCAAATTTAGTTATTTCATGTCACATCCTTAGAGTTTGTATGTCTAGACTTAACTCATTGGAATTCTTCATTTGGGTTTCTTACACTTGATAATTTTTCTAATGATAAATCTCTACCAGAATATGTGGGTCTTATGCTAATTCAATAGTTTTCCATCTTAAATAAAGATTCCCCCATAATATTATTCATCATGCTTATTATGTAAAGTATGAGCATTCTTTTATATAATAGGATATACCACTAGATGTCCCAAAATCATTACCCATAACTCATTACATTAAGGACAACTCCACATTACTTAATGAATAAAAAATTGGATTAAACTTTGCAACAAATTAGGATCATAAGACAATTTTTCTTGCAGCATCAATGGCTAAGAAAAATGATAGTGACCATAGGAATGTATTATCATATTTCCCTAAGTTATTTATTTGGGCTTATTCGAACATGCCTAATATTAATCCATCCATAGTAGTTCACAACCTGTGGTCTATCTAGATGTAAAAATGGTCAAGGAAAATATACAAAAAATGCATCCTAAAGTTATTTTGTTATTCAAAGATGAAATTCGATATCTACTAAATGTGGGGTTTGTGCGACCTCTTAATTTCTCCCCTTGGTTGTCTAACATTGTCTCAGCCATAAAACCTAATAGAAATATTTGTATTTGTAATGTTTTTAGAAATTTATTAAAAATCCCAAACATGAATTTCCTTTTCCCAATATTGATATGATTTTTGACTCCACATAAGGGTATGAGATGTTCTCCTTTATGTATAGTACTTTTAACAACATTCAATTAAAAATTAACCCCACAAATCAATACACTACAACTTTCACCACCCCATGAGGCACATTTTTCTATGTCATCATTCCTTTCAAACTTTAAATTTTAGTTCTATTTGCTAAAGGGATATGACTCACATATTTAAAATTTACATGCACTACACTATTAAGAATTATGGTGATGATATCTTAGGAAATATAAATACATATGAAGACCACATTAAATATTTATGAAATATATTCAAAAAATTATGCAAATTCAAAAACTGGTCAAGTCCAAAGAATGTTTCTCTGGTGTCACATGTGAAAAAATGATAGGTTTTAATATATCTCAAAGATGCATTTAAGTGGATCTTTAAAAATTAAAATTTATAATTAGAATGCCTACGCACACTAACTTAAAATAACTTTTAAGTTCACAAGGTGAAATTCAAGCCATATAATGGTTTATATCTTGAGTTAACTGATAAAGCAGGTAGCCCTTTCCCTAACTCTTATGTAAAGGTACAAAATTTAAATGAGATAAACATTGTCAAAAATATTTCAATGAAATTAAATATTATCTAACCAATCCACTAGTCATGGTGCCAATTATCCCTAAAAAACCATTATTATTATACATATATGCCATTGAACATGATTTATGAAACTATTAGTATATTATGATGATAAACATAGAGATTAGGTAGTATGATACATCTAGAATACCTTAATAGATTAACTTAAAGGAAAAACTCTATTTGGATATTATTTTCGCAACATATAAAATTATACATTACATGCTTATTATTGAGATGTTATTAGAAAAATAAATCCTTTGAGGTACATCATTTATAATACCTATCTATTAGGATGCATAACTAAATGGTTCATGTTACTTATGGGATTTTATCTAAACTTTATACCTTGAAATTTTGTGAAAGGAAAAGTTATCACATATTAACTTGTTGGGGCTCCCTTGACTATTCTCAATGAATGATGTTTTTTTAAATGATTTTTTTTGGAACAAATAATGCTTAAGTGATATTTTTACCCTTAACATTATTAAATTATTAATAAATAAAATAAATGTATCTAATTTATTAAAACGAGATAATATCATGTAAATAGATTAAATAGATTTTACTATTAGTTCCACAGGAAAGGTGGGTTTTACCCCTATTGTTATTCATTCAAATGAACTTTGGTGAATTATGAAAATATTAATATTTACATATGGAAAATATTTACAAAGGTTCTGTGAAGAAATTTTGTTATAGAGGAGAAGTGAGAAGAGAAAGATTGTATTGGGGTTCTATGTTTATCAACTATTATGGGTTTTTTACTTTTCAAGATTTTTCCACCTAAATATTTGTGTCAACATTGATTTGTGCCTTTATCATTAATTTTTCATATATACCTATCCTATACATTACATATTTAACATACATGTTCAATATATTGTGTAAATTTATCATAGTACCAGAGCAAGGAGATGTGTTATGATTAATTGGCACGGTTCATTACTCTTATTAGTGAATATATTTGATGCAATGTAAAAAAAATTAGAAAAATTTGTTATTAAGATTATTAAACTAGAATATTGTGTTTAAAAGGTTAAAACATCATTATTTAGGCCTAAAATCACTCCAAAGAATCTATGAAGGTTTTGAATAAAACAAATTAAGAGATATTCTACCTAAAGGAGGTTGTATGGAACTATGGCATTTTTTAGAACCTGAGATATTAGAGAAATTTGTTTTTACTCTTCTAATAAATATTTATTAGTGTTATATCCCTAAACCTCCATTGTTTTGACTTGTTAATACCATTTTTGAGCTTGTATAAGGTTGTATAATTTTTACTGAGCCTCATGGAGTGCACCTATATGGCCTCTGTGGTGGAAAATCGTAGGCAAATATAAATAGATTCTCATAAAACCTAAAATTTATGTATAAAAGTTGAATCTTTTCTCATTTTACATGCTAAGATCCCTATTGATCCTGCTAAAACTTTGAACAATTTATTTTGGAACATTTCATCCATCTAGAGCATGTATGTATGGCATATATGGGCTGAAAATTGCATAAAAAATGAATTTTGACATCAAAATTTATTTTGGAAAGCTTGATTCTCTTTTCTAGACCTATGGAGGAGTCTCTAGAAAGTTTCAAATCATGTGGTGGCCTCTTCCAATCTACAATAGCATACATGCTCTCCTCCCTACACCATACTTCTACATAGTTGTGTTGAAAGGTAATTCTATAATTTTCAAAATATATTTATTAAATATTATTTTTAATAAAATTTCAAATTCCACACAAGCAATACCAAGGGTCTAACCACTGTTTTTGGAATTTTGTTTACATATAAATTTAAAATATAATATAATAATTTTAATATAATTTTTTACATGCACATATTTAATTTATTTTTATTTTTAAAAAATCAATTAAAAAAGGATTGAAAAATAAAATCATGCATGTATAAATCTTAAGAAAGCTTGAAGATGACTTGGAGGTTATTATTTTTCCAAAAACTTGTAATTTGGGAGGTCATGTGTTCAAAACCCCTAAAATCAAATTTTTATTTTTGAATTTTTTCAAATTTAATTTAATTTGAATTCTATTTTTTTGTTTGAGTACCAACTTCTCATGCATTTAAAACCCTAGTTGATATGTTGACCTTGTTTTGACATTTAACTTATTGAATATTTTTTCAAACATAATCATGTAACCAATTGATACCTAGGTTTTGGTACCTTTAAGATGCATCTATGTGATACATTTTTTATTTCTAAACCTCATATTATAGTTTTTATAACTTTTTTAATAATAGTGTCTAGGTCATCACACTCAATGCAACTCTTTTGACGCCTAGTTTAGTACAATTTTTGTTTAATTTTTGCATCTTATTAGAGCATTAATTCTATATAAACTTGTCATTCACTTTATTTATTTTTTAAAATAGTATAAACACTCATTAAAAATATTATTTTGTTACAATTATTCTTACATTAGTATATTTTTCTCACACTTATGACAACCTATTTTGTCACAATATTTCATGATCTTCTTGCTTTGTCTAGAATTAAATTGAAAAAATATTATGTATTTACACTTGCAACCTATTTTTACTATCAAATAAATTTAAATTCACATTAAAAAGGGTTCATTTTAAAGCATTTAATTACTATCATTCTTAAAATAAAGTTATGGCTTCACCTAATTTTATTTTAAATAAATCCCAAATGCTTAATACAAATAACTATAATATATGAAAAATTCATGTTAAAGTTGAATTTATAGATTGAAAGTTATGGAATATTGTCATTGGGATAGAAAAAGCTCCATCAAGGTGACATGGTATACCTAAATTTTTAGATACGTTTCAACAGAAATCATAAGAATCCATGTCAATTATCTTATGACGTATTAAGGATGAATTCCTACTCCACATTTGTAATAAGCAATCTCCTAATGATGCATGCAAACTTATTGATTATATACATGATGGGACTCATCTCTCAAAGATTATTAAATTGATTATTGAACTGTTGACTACACCTATGAAAGGTGATGAAAAAGTTGTTAATTTTCTTAGTAAAATTAAGAATATTAAAGATCATTTGGATGATTATAACTATAATTTTATTCAAAATCAATTTCTTTATTTTATTATTCAGCTTAACATTCATTAAAAAATCATAATTTTATTTTTATTCTAAATTTTAAGTTTCAAACTAAGAAAGATATCTTTGACCTTACCATATTGTCTGCTCTTTATTTAAAAAGAGAAAGTTATGAATAATTTTGATTATAAATATAATGTCACTAGAGCACTTCTCACTCATAACCCTATTTCTAAGAATAATAGAAACTAAAAACCTAACTCTAATTTTGCTAAAGGCAAAAATAGGAACAAGAAATCTAATAATAAGAATCATAAACATAAGTTTAATGGAAATTGTAATCTTCATGATAAACTTGGTCATATAAGGTAACCCTATTATAAAAAAAGGATAGAGTTAACAACCAATATTTTAAAAATAACTAAGGGAAGAAATCTAATCAAAACAAGCAGAAGAATCAAAACATTAATCAAAATAACAATTAGGATCATAATGTTATTGTTTTATATGTTGTTTTATGTGCTTCACACCATATGAATTGATTATCTAATATTTTATGTGATTCTAGAGATATCTCTAAAAATATTTACTTATGAGACAATTCATTTTTAGAAGCAACTAACCAAGCAAAGACAAAATTTTGAAATGTTGTCATTAATGATGTTTTATATGTATCAAATATTAAAAAGAACTTGTTGTCTTGTTCACAACTTACTAATGATAATTTCATTATAACATTACTTAAAGATATTTGGTCCATTAAAAACCAATCTAGGTCTCTGATTGTTGCAATTCAAAAGAATGGTTTATACATTTTTTCTCTTTTTACATATTTTCTTTCATCTCATAGTATGAATGAATCTCAATTATGGCATAAAATATTAGGTCATGTTTATAATTTTACATGATATGTTTAACTAGAATCTTGTTTTTGAACTTTATTATATACCTTTTCATCATGAAACTTTTAAGGGTTACATGATAAGCAACATACTAACCCCTTTCACAAGAATCATGATGTGAGTTCCTCACATCTTTTAGAATTAATTCATAGTGATGTTGTAAGACCCCTTAGATTTATATCTCTTAATAGTTATTTATATATAACTTTTATTGATGATTATAGTATAATTATTGGTCATATTTCATTAAAAATAAATTTGATATGCTATCTAAACTCAAAGAATTTAAAAGATTTTGTTGAAAATGTATCTGATTTTTATATTAAGAGATTAAGAAATGATAATGATGGTGAATATATTAGTAAAGAGTGTTATTATTTTTACATTAGCTATTTTATTTAAATTGAATTAACAACTCCCTATTCCCTTTAGTAAAATGCTATTGTTGGAAGGAAAAACTGCACCATTATAGAGATGGTTAAAACAATGTTGCATTCTGCAAATATTTTTCTTAGTTCTTATGGGCCAAAACCATTAATACTATTGTGCATATTATGAATAGAATACATGATTAATATTTGAATTTTTATACATTAAAATACATGTATACTCATGGAATTGTATTTACTTTGATAAAAGTATTTTTTGTTACTTTAGAGATACTAACTATATTGACAGTGTCTCATCTACATTGTATTTGTTAGTAAAATGATTTAGTTTGATTCTTTAAAATATATATTAAAAATATATTGTAATATATATATTTATCTTGGATGAGAAATACAATAAAATGTATAGATATTATTATTTTTAATTCATGAGTTAGCATTAAAATATATTATATGGATAACATCATGCTTAATTTGACTGGATGATCATGTTTAGTTGTTGTATTTGTTGAGAAAATCATGCTCAGTAAGTCTGGATATTTTATGTTTCAATTATTAAGATGTTTTCATTTTATTATTGGGGAAATTCTATGTTAATATGTTTAGATACTCTCATTTTATGGTTTTATCATTTGATTATTTATGTTAACATTCTTATATGCTTCTGTTGCTAATAAGATATGTTATGAAATGAAAAGTTTAGATAGAGTTTGTATTATTATCTCTTCATAATTTACTTTACTAAGAATTCTATTCATATATCTCTAAAATTATTTATTTCAAATTCATGTTTGTTTGATTGGATGATTGTGTATCATGCTAAAATTATCCATATTTGATGTATGAGTGGTTATACCTCAATCTTTTATTAAAGCATATTAAACTTGTAAAGTTTTGATAAGACTTAAATTATAAAATGAGTTATTGATAATAACATATCTAATGTTTGGCTTAACTTATTATCATATTATTAATAAATTATAGTATGTGCATCACATGATAGTTGAGTATGCTCATGTTGTCAATATTGGAGACATCTAATAATAAATTGTAGATAATAATTTTTGTTTTTTATGTCACTAATTTTATAATCAAAGTAGTGAACTTGTTTGCATAAATTATGACTTGATTGTTTTAAATGTGTTTTACCATAAAATAGTATATGTCATATTTTTATGTATTTGGTTATTTTAATGTTGATTTTACTATGCTATCATGAATCTATTTTTGGATGTGTTTAATTTTTGTGTAGATGCACAACACCAACAATTTAAGCATATTGAATTTCATGTATATTTTATCAGAGAGAAAGTCCTCGATGGTGATAACAAACTATAGTTTTGTTCTATGGATGAACAATTGGTAGATATCTTCACAAAACCACTTGGTACTACCAACTTTTGCAATATTGGGCCTCTTGGAGTTACCATTAAAGGGAAGTTTGAAAGATAGTGTGACTTCCTAATGGCCATGTATGTAGTCTTCTTATTTCTACTTATTATTGTAAATCATGGTACACTTCATGTGGAAGTTATGTGATTGTAAAATTCATATATTTTTTTTTTACTTTTGTACCTCATTACATAAAATCATAATTTGTAATTGAGGTCATTATATTATAAAAGGCTCTAAATATGTGTAGTTAATTATTCATGAGAAAATGTGAGATGTAGTCTCACGATCATGCTAGCCTAAACTTACTTTTGAGTAATCTATGGATTATAATTCTTTTTGTTTCAAAAGGTGATGTTTGGCATGATGAAGATTTTTGAATCCTTCAAATTTTGCACATAGTGTAATTCCTCTATTATTATCCGAACATTAAAGGGGAGTGTTGAAACAAATAATGCTTAAGTGAGATATTTTCAATTAATATTATTAAATTGTTAATAAATAAAATAAATGTATTTCATTTATTCTTTATTAGATAGGGTGAATAAGTAGGTTTTATAGGGATCCTACAACCACTAGTCCAAACAAAAGTAGTACATAATGAAATATAAGCTAAAGATTGGTAGCAATTCAGAGAAGTCCTTCAGTTGAGCAAAAATAGATCAAAAACCAAAAATAAACAAATAGACATAAAAATAACCAAAACACAAAAAACCACAACCAAATCCTTAGTTATAACTAGATATCTCCTTGTATCTATTATTAACTTATGTATCTTCTTTCTATCTCCTAACTTATGGTTTATATCCCCACTTAACATTAAAGGGGAGTGTTGAAACAAATAATGCTTAAGTGAGATATTTCCAATTAATATTATTAAATGGTTAATAAATAAAATAAATGTATTTCATTTATTCTTTATTAGATAGGGTGAATAAGTAGGTTTTATAGGGATCCTACAACCACTAGTCCAAATAAAAGTAGTACATAATGAAATATAAGCTAAAGATTAGTAGCAATTCAAAGAAGTCCTTTAGTTGAGCAAAAATAGATCAAAAACCAAAAATAAACAAATAGACATAAAAATAACCAAAACACAAAAAACCACAACCAAATCCTTAGTTATAACTAGATATCTCCTTGTATCTATCATTATCTTATGTATCTTCTTTCTATCTCCTAACTAGATTCCTTTAGAAAAACCTTTTTAATTCTACCCCTAGTACATTTTGAGGGGATTTCATCAGAGGTGAGGATGGTATTTTTTTGAATTGAGCTTAGGGTCCCTTTATGATGATAAGTGGTTTATTTAATAGGATATTTTTCAAAGATCACCATTGGTTCAGTCATCTTTTATAGAGGAGTGGATTGCATATTTAGCACCACATCCAAGTCATTTTTTATTCTCACAGTTGCCACTTTCAAATGATTCAAGTCAAAAATAATATCTGGCATGGACATCCCAACATTCTCAAGCTTGTCCAAAAAAAATTCAAATTCTCTGTTGTGTTGGCCTAAAAAATCCTCCAGATAGAGGGTTAGGGTGCCTTTATGACTGGATGCCTCCTTGTTGGGACGGAGATGATTTTGCATTTTTTAGTAAAGGGCACTTAATTTATTCACATGAGGTGATCTCATGTAAATAAATTAATTATATTCTACCATTAGTTCCATAAGAAAGTATAGACTCATTGGTTATAATGATCAGTGAATTATTAAAATATTAATATTTATGTGTGGTAAATATTTACAAAAGTTGTATGAAGAAATTTGATTATATAATATAAGTGAAAATAGAATGATTGTATTAGGGTTCTATGTTTGTCACCTATATAAATATCAACTATTGTGGTTTTTTTACATTTCAAAGTTCTCCTACCTAAATTTTTGTGTCAACATTGATCTATGTCTTTTCCATTAACTTCTCATCTATATCTATCATATACATTGTATATTGAACATATTGTATAAATTTAACAAGTTTGACATGTCTACTAATGAGAGAAAAAAAATTAACCTATATTTTTATGGGTTTAAATATGCCTCAGGTGTTGGATCAAGTATTATATTAGTAACCCCTAGGAGAAAACTATGTCATTGGCATATTTCTTGAGTTCTCAATATACCAAAAACATAATAGAGTATGAGGTTATTATTCTATGTTTATTGATTTATTATTTTTGAGAAATTAGATGTTTAATTCCTAAATATATAAATGGGTACAAGATCAATAAATCAGTAAATAATATTTAATAATTAAGCCACTGATTTGTGTAAACAAATTGTATTTTTGCCTTTTCTTTAAATAATAATAAGTGAGAAAATATGACTTAGCTTATTATAGACTATTACAGCTAAGACAAAGTCTGATAATGGAGGAATAGAATTGGGACACTATCACAAACTAAGATTTAGACTTTGTTTTATGATTGGATAGGACCACCAAAAATAGGATGATATGTGTTTGGTGTTATAGTCCTAGTCTTACCATTATTGTCCACACTACTCACAAAGATCCTTTTTTTTGGGGTTTTATTTACCACATCTATGTGAGCCTATGTACCAAATTTAAGATCCTTTATATTAATTAAAATCCCTATAAATCTAATTCTTCATGTGTTTGTATCTTTTATGCAATTAAATGGAACTTTGGAAACTAGGGAAAATGGGTTAGTGTGTAAAGGATACACTGGATGCACTTCACATCCTGTATGTGGGTACATTACCTACATACCAATACTCTGAGGAGTGATCAAGATATATGTAGTGTTCCTATTGAAATGCTTGGTGTAATAATGTGATGAAAATGCAAGTAAATATGAAACTAGGTGTGCTTGAAATGACTAGGGACTGGTATAAAAATTAAAATAATCTTGAGATACTATTAGATGGTTATATGTAGAGAATAGGGAAGAGTGCTTGAGTAGTCTTATTTGTATTCTTGATTTTTTCTTGTAAATGAGTGTCAACCCTTATAAATAGATTTTGAATGGCCTTTTTATAAGGAATTTAATGATCATGGGTTAAATGAATTCATGTTAGGCCAACATGAATTAGGATAAGGATTTGGAAGAATGTGACTTTTAAAAGCCAAAATTTACTTAGACAATAGAACCAAAAATAATCACTTGTTCATGGCTAATGAGACCTAGGTGAAGTGGATTAAGCATGGAAAGAGTATTCTAGTTTTGCAAGGGTTTAATATGAGAGCCTATGGATGACTAGGAATTAATGAAAACATGTTTATGAGGGTCATGAGAGTAATCAAGATGGACCTATGGATAGGGTGTCATTAGCCACACTCAAATTACCAAATTTCATATTTTATATGACTACATTTATCCCCCATTTATTATAGTGATGCAGCAAAATGAAATACTAAGATAAATTAAAAATAGAAAGCATACCTAAACTTACCTATAAAGGTGAAGCTCATGAAGATGTGTGATGCTATATGTGCATAGAGAGAGCACGGTGTGAAGTGTAAATCTATAATGAAAAACATAGAGTAGATCAGTCCTTACTAGATATGATATATCTAAAATAAGAACCAAATACCAAGCAACTATAATATGCGAAAATAACCAGATTCACCAAGTAACTAGAATAGAATAACACAGCATATGAGAGACAATACACCAATTGTATTAATAACTCTTACAGAAGGAAATACAACAAAGAAGACTGCCACAGTTCTTCTTCCTTACACACCTCTAGGGCTCACACACCTCTAGATGATAAATAGTAAATCTTCCCTCAAAGCTCTCTCTCTCAGGTCGAAGACCCAGGGAACCTGTGCTTCAACACCACAAGTACACCTCAACAAGTACGTGAACCAATACAAAACTTATTGTGATTTTGGATTGTGATGGGTGTGTGATGTACCAAAATTAATATTGTGAATGAAGCTGAGTGCTCAATTCCCTAGAAGTGACTCAAGAATTTGAAACTAAGACATTTTGCTCCACCATCACCTACTAAGTGAAGCTAACAAACCATGCATGTGTTAATCAATGTTTGGATTATGTGTCCAAACCTTTTGAATAAGTGGCTCAAGAATATAAAGGCTAGTTATTCTTTTGGCTCTATCATTTCCCCATAAAGTGAAGTTATGAAGTAATATTGAGTATGGAATAGATGTCATATGAGATGGATCCTAAATCCCTTGAATGTATTGTGATCTAAAAATGTTGGCATGGATATCCAAATGTATGCTAAAAACTAGGCCACTCTTGGCCATTTCAAAATATGGAGATTAGGCTTGTAGGAAAGCCACTGTGAAACTAGTTCAATAGGCTTATGTGGAAGCCAACTTGAGTACTTGGGAAGTTAAGCTTGTATGAAATCCAAAATTGAAAAAGGATGCCAACCACCTACAGATAGAGTAAAGCACACAAATTTTAAGAGATGATTAGAAAATAAATTGAACTTAAAAAAATGGAGGATCAATGTATCGCACACATTACCACCAATCACTGGTGTCTAGAACATGGATTCTAATTTATAAGTTATATAAATTGCCTAATCTAAAATTGTAAGTGAGATCCATCATGCCATGCATGATGCCCCTAATATCTAGATTCTCTAAGCAAAAACTATATTAAAACATGTTGAATATAGACTATACTAAACTAATAAACCTATGACTGAACTCACTTTTTTATCTATTTTTGTAAAATTTGATTTTTTTATTGTCTAGATAGGAGCACCAAAAATAAGACACCCTATTATTCAACATTATTATCCAACTTTGGCACTATTGTCTAGGGCCAAATCTGGTAACTATTTTGGATTCTCTGATGTCTACCTGGTTTGTTCTACCTAGTTTAATGTCTATATTCTATTTTGAGTGTTCTAAAAATTGCTTTTTTAAACATTGAGAGCTCTAATCTCTATGACAAAACCCTTATTTATTGCCCCCTCTTCTAAGGGTATGAATGAAAATGTTGTAATGACTTCCCTTAGAGGAAATATCCATACAATTATGTTAATTTGAAAATATACATGATATAACAATGATAATTAACAAGATATAGCATGGTTTGTATTGAGAGATTGTTAGATCAACAAGGGTATGTCTAGATAGATGTAACAATTTAATAGCATGTGTAAAGTAATAAACTTGAATCAAAAGTGTTAGTTGTTAGCAAGGAGAGATAGAGCATGATGTCCATCATGACATCCAAGAAAATAGGAAAAATGCATGATATGGATCATGTCATTACAAGAAATCAAGCAACAAAAACACAAATTAAGAAGCAAGAAGAATACAAGGGTAGCCAAGGGGGCAAAAAAAAAAGGGCACATGGGTTCATATCACTCAAAGTAGAAAGCAAGCATACAAAGCATGTTCAAATGCCACATACACATACAATTAAAACAAACAAGTTGGCATGGAAGCCACAATCACATAGAGGAGTAAATGCAATGGACATTGGTAGATGTCCTAAGGCACACACATGAATAGAAGAGAACGACATTGGAAAATGTTCTAAGGCACATACAGGGGACAAGTAAGAACTAAACATGAAATTCAACAAGCTATTCTAACAAGAAGAGAAATCATATAATAATTAAAAAGATAGAATCACATCTAAATAATCAAAGCAAGAGTGAAAGTATGCAAGACATGTTTATTATAAGACTAGGTATATGCTAAGATATACACAAGTGATAGATACTAGTGAAATATTGATATAGTAATATGTGCAGTCTAGCAAGTAATGTATGTTATCATGATAAATTTGAGTGTGTATTATAGGAATTACATAACCTAAATGGTGTAGTCATGTAGAAGATTCCCCCAATGGGTGTGTATATCGAAGTGTGTCTCAAATGTAAAAGTAGGATGACCCCTCACTAGGTAGAGTGAAGCAATCAAGGATCTAGATGTCACTGCACACACTCAAAGAATATCAAGTGAATCATGGTAATGTAGATAAATTTACATATAATAGCATGAAATAGCAAATGTAATTCTTAGCATAGTAGTACCAATGTAAAGCATGGATGATGCATACAATCAAAATGTTTTTGGTGTTATGGAATTTATTTGAATGTTTTTGGATTTTTTTGATATTTTATATTGTTTTTGTATTTTTGAAATAAGATATACATAGGAGAGATTGATAATAAATGATACTAATTGATGAGTCTCAGATGAGACTCCCTATCATGGTGTCTTATATCGAACAAAGGTATCATGCATGATCATGAAGCATGATGGAAAGGCTAAGACTGTGACTCTAAAAGATATGTGCATTATAAATGTTCTAAAATATTTGAATTAAAAACTAACTGTGGGGTCTCTCTATAACTCTAAGAAGTGGATGTAGTTTTAGGGATCTTAGGGAGCCATCTGGAAGTAGGAGAATCTCTCTAACCATTTGCTCTGCATGAGATCTCAATGAAACTACTTTGGGTGTGAATATTGTATCTAGAAGTTGTTTAGAATCCAAAATATATGGATGTGTATTAACCCTCTATACTGGTGATGGATGCCTCAATTGTGTCTAAATATATAACAAAGGAAGAACTATAACTGGTGGGGAAACTAAAATTGGTGGAGAATTTGAAACTGGTGACTGCAAAGGAGATGGCTCTGAAGTGGGTAGTGGTAACTCATATAGAACTCCACCAACTATAATAACCTAATTAGTGTGAATGGTTTTCATGTATCTATGAACTGTAGATGGTACTGCTTAAATTTTTTGAATCCATGGGTGACCAAGTAACATATCAAAAACTCTTGCACTGGGAACTATGTTGAAATGTGTGGTCACATATGTTGGACTAGTTTGTAAAAGAAGTACAATCTCACCCAATTAACTCTATATGTGCCCACAAAATATTTTTAAAATTATATTTATCAGAGTGATATCCTAGTTTGAATAGCCAAAATGTTGCAATAATGTAATGGTGCACATATTAACACTAGAACCATTATCGATGAGAACATAGTGAATGGATTGATTATGAATATGTGATCTGATAAAGAGTGCACTATAATCTAAATTATCCTCAATAGTGGATATCGAAGGTCTAGTTGTAACCCTAGACTCATACACACCTATCATATTTCTTAAAGGATGTGACTCAACTAAATGTGTTTGGTATGTAACTGGTGGAGGATGTGCATGGTATGTGTTGTGAACACCTATGTGTCTCATTTCTCTTATTTAGAATGTTATGGAAATGGATCTAAAAATATTTTCAAAGATTTATCCTATGTTGAATTTGCCTTTGGAGGCTTAAATGAAGTCCCAAGATCAATTAGGTTATCATCTATCAAGTCTTATATCTTATGTCTCAAATTGATGCATTGGTTTGTAGTGTGGCTTGGTGCCCTGTGAAAATCACAAAATACAAGTTGATCATATCCCCATGGAAGAGGCTTTTTTGGGTCAAATTTTTGAATAAGAGGGAGAGTGATGATGTTACATTCCTATAACTATTGTAAAACTCTAGTTGGATAAACTAGTAGATTGATAAATGCACGTCAAGGAGGTGTTGATAAAACCACATGCTAAGGGGGCTCTAAAGTTGTATTGACTATTGGTTGATTTTGATTCTTGTTATCATTGACTTTGACCTTATATGGGACTTTGTTATTACTCTTGTCTATTATGTCTAGGATGCTTGTATATTTGAATTTGCCCATTGAAATGAGTTTTAATTCTCTTTATTTTAGTATATGACACAATTCAATGAAGGAAAATAATCTTTTGAACACAATAGATTCATGCAATGTTGGTACAAGTCTCCATTTGAAGAGATCCTATAACTCTTGATCTACCATGGGGCTAGTTATCTTAGCAAAGATGGTCCTATATCAAAGCACATAGTTTATGAGATGCTCATATTATTTCTATTTTTATTATGCAATTTGTGCATAAGAGACCTTCTCACCAATGTTGATATTGAAATGTTCTAGGAACATGTCAACCAAAGGATTGAATGCATGAAATGATTTATTTGATAGACTATAGAACCATTGTAAATCATAATCCTTTAGACTTCATGGAAATAGGCTTGGTAAGTATCCAATTATTTGGCACATAATCTAAGCATGTTACATGAAAATATCTCATATGTGTCTTTGGATCACCCTTTCCATCATAAAGAGTAAGCTTAGGTTGAACAAAACCTTGTGGCAAGGGTTTAGAAGCAATGTGATGTGCTAATGGTGTATGCAGAAGAGTAAAAAATCCAAAGCCTATGTAGGTCTAGTGGTACCTTTCTCAAGATTTATCACCTTGAATTGAAGAGATTGTATCTCTTACACAAGGGTTACCACATCAGGAGATAGGGATATACTAGTTGTAATTGGTGGCATAGAGGCAGGTTGGAATGCTATAGTGGGTTTTTGAGACATAGTTACCCCTGTAGTATCTTTTGCAACTAGTTGTTATGTGGTTTGAGAAGATTGACCATTTTTTTAATTTGTTATTCCTCTTGTAATATTTTAAGCATGTCATCTTACATGTTAGGTTGTTTGGTTAAGAGTCTTGAATTTCTCTCTTATCAGTTTCATCAAATCTAGTGTACTGGGCCACTGTTAAAGTAGGAAAACAATTTGAGAAGTGTTTGAATTTTTTGCAATAATTTGTTATAGTCCAAGAGCTAGAAAAATAAAATAATGAATATAGGAAATGTAAAATCCTAAAAATAGCTAACTAAAAAATTCATGAAAAGGATATTAAGTGCGTAAACATGTAAGTTGATCCTCAAGAAGTAAAATAGGAGCTAGTATATGCAACTAAGAATTTTTCAAAAATATTTTTTGCAAAATACTATGAATTTTTGAAATTGAAATTGAATTTATGAGCTAAGTATGCAAGATAAAATTCAATAATTTATGGGAAAGTGCTTGATTTAATGGGACCTAGTAGATGCAACTAGGGTTTTTGGAAAAATAATTTTTTTTTAAATTACTATGAAGTTTTGAAATTTGAAGTGATTTTTTTATTTTAATGTGCAACTACAAATTCAAAAAATGATTGGAAATTTACTGGGAGATAGTTGATGCAACTAGGGTTTGAAATAAATTTGTTTTAAAATTTACTACAAAATTTTAAAATTTGAGAGGAATTTCTAATTTTAATATTCAAGAAAAAATTTAGAAATTAATGTGAAAAATTAGCTAGGAATTTACCCTAGGGTTTCTAAATTTTTTATGCAAAATTCAAAGTAAGTCAGGTTCACCAAATGATTTATTATTTTTGAGAAATTAGATTTTCAATTCTTAAATAATAAATAGGTCTTAGATTAATAAATTAGTAAATAATATGCAATAATTAATCCACTTATTTGTGAAAACAAATTTTATTTTTACCTTTTCTAAAAATAGTAATAAGTGAGAGAAAATATGACTTAGCTTCTTTTGGGTTGTTATGGATGAGGCAAATTTTGATAATGGAGGAACAAGACTAGTACATTGTCGTAAAATGATATCTAGACTTCATTTTGTGATTGGATAGGACCACCAAAAATAAGATGGTATGTGTTTGGTGCTATAGTCTTGGTCTTGATATTATTGTCCACACTGCTCACAGAGATCTAATTTTTCTAGTTTTTATTCATCATATCTATGTGAGCTAATGTACCAAAATTTAGATCCTTGTTATTAATGTAACTCCTTATAGAGTTGATTATTCATGTATTTATATCTTCTATGTAATTAAATAGAACTTTAGAAAATAGGGAAAAGAGGTTAGTGTGTAAAGGATACGTTAGATGCACTTCTCAACCCCGTGTGTGGGCATGCTACCTACATACCAATACTCCAAGGAGGCATAAAGCTATATGTAGTTCTCCCATTGAAATACTTGGTGTAATTGTGTGATAAAAATGTAACTAAATGCAAAAATGGGTGTGGTTGGAATGATTAGGGACTGGTATAAAGGTTTTAATAAGCTTGAAATACTACTAGATGGTTGTATGAAGAGAATAGGGAAGAGTGCGTGAGTAGTCTTTCTTGTATTCTTGATTTTCTCTTGTAAATGAGTGTTAACCCTTCTAAATTGACTTTAAATGGTCTTTTATAGGGGATTTAATAATTCTAGGTTAAATTAATACATGTTAGTCCAACATGAATTAGGATAAATATTAATAATAATGTGACTATTAGAAGCTAAAATGTACTTGGACAACAGCACCAAAAATAGGACACCCTAGTTTTTAGTGTTGTAGTCTAAGTTTGGGTGTTGTTGTCCATAGATGATGAGACCTATGGTGATATATTAAGAATGGAAAGAGTAGTCTAAGTCTGAAAGGGTTTAGTATGGATGGATACAGATGATTTCAAATCAGTGAAAACATGCCTATGAGGGTCATGAGAGCAAGCAAGACAGACGTATGGATTAAGTGTCCTTAGCCACACTCAAGGTACCAAATTTCACATTTTATATGACTAAAATTACACACTAAACATACCCTTATGTGGATTCCTAGCCTATAATAAGCCAAGGTATATGTACATATCAAACCAAAGAAGAAAAACTATTGCCTTATCAAGATTTGGTTCTTACCCTTATTACTTACTTTTAGGACTTTGTGATTGGAAATATTCCTAGAAAAAATAATGACCATGTTGATTAAATGTCCATTTTCACATCATTTTTCCACATTGACATTATATATGATCAATCTTTAATCAATATTAAATGACTAAAATAGTCAACAATTACACTACCAGCATTAGACAAGCTAGAGGTATTCACTATAGCTAGTGAACCTAGTACTCCACAATGGTATATTGACATTTTCAAATTATTAGTTGATGCAAAAATTCGTATAAATTTCATTAAAAATTAAAGGGAAAAATTTCAAAGAGATAATACAAGATATGTTATCATTGGTGAAGCTATTTTCAATAATTCCTTTAAAACTCAATAACTAATAATCTTGGGCATGAAGAATTTAAAATTAGCTTACAATAAGTGCATCATAGAGAATGTGTTATTCACTCTAGTAAAAAATTAATATCATAAAATATATTATGAATGGATTATTATCAACCTTCTACGGATGAAAAATGCCAATAATATGCAAAAACAATATGAGTAATGATAGTGACATAATAATTTAACACGTGTTCCATCTTAATAATTACCAATTATTGTTTCACCTTGGTCATTTTCACTTTGGGGTTTTGATTTAATTGATAAACTAAATCTTACATAATTAAAAGGACATAAATCATCATTGCATCTATTAAGTATTTTATTAAATGGGTGTAATCCATTCTTTTAGAGTCTAAAATAGGTGAAGACATATGTAGGTTCCTTATGATGCACATCATATCTAAATTTGGCACCCTTTCTATGATTTTAACTAAAAATGGTTTATCTTTCAAAAATAATACTATCAATAAGTTTAACATAGAATACAAGATTTGACATACATTTTACACACCATATTACCCATAGGGAAATGACCAAGTTGAGGCCAAAAATAAAATAATCATTAAAATTTTAAGTAAAACAACTGAAAATCATTTTGAAGACTAGTATAACCATATCATATATGCCTTATTAGCTTACCACACTAGTGTCCACATAGATAGGGGGTAGCCCCCTATTCCATAGTATATGGCATAGAGGCAATCCTCCCACTAGAGCTTTAAAATACTTCACTATGTGTCTCACTTAAAGGAAATATCAATGATGAGAAACATAGATAAAATGAGTTGCATCAATTATAAAATATTGATGAAATACACGTAAATATTTTTAATCATCTTCAAGTTTATCAAAATAACATAAATAAATATTATAGCTATCATATCAAGTCACAAGAGTTTCATGTTGGGATATTGTATTAAAATAAAACCAAAATAACATAAATGTAAATAAAGAATATAAGGGAAAATTCAATCCAAATTTTTTAGGTCCCTTGATCATTACAAATATTCTTGGTATATATGTGCTTATCATCTCTTAGATTTAGAATTAACCTAATTTAATAATCTAATGAGCATCATGCACTTACGATGATTCTACACATAAGCCTTGACTTTGCCTATGGGGTGGAATTATACTTGAAAATTTTCCTTAGTGACATATCCTGCATATGGGGTCTATCATACCCTTTTTTCTTATGAGTCCAGATTACTTATTTAAATTTTGGATCTTACACATACATTGACACATTCTTAGTTATCACTCATGGTGCATTCATTTCCATATATTTATAATATTTAGTTCTCATACATTGGGAGGCACATTGTTTTCCATGTATACATCTTCATCCTAACTATAGGATGAACTCACTTGTGGGCCTTACCATATATTCTTATAAATCATGTGATCATGACACATTATCATTAACTTATGTTTAAGGTTTATACTTCATGTTTGTCTTGTATTATTACATTATTGGGCCTTTATTCCCTACACATAATTTTACATCTTGTCACATTATGTTCATTAAGGGGGCCAAGAGCACAAAAATTATTGAAAATACAAAATAAAATTACAGAGAAAAATATTATGCAACAAATAGAATGTTAATTATTCATTATTCTTATAAAATAATACATACATTCTTTATCATTAGACAATTCAAAGAGATATTTGACATGCATAGATAAAATCATTTTAAAATAAAATTTAGTCCTAGAGTTTATTAAACTTGTTATTTTTAGATGTTTTTAAAACCTGTTATTTTTAGTAAATTTTACATGCAAGCTCAAATGGGACTAAAAATTTTTGTTTGGATTAATATAAACCCACCTTTAAATGTTGGAGTGGAATCTAGTCCTAGACACAGTAGGAGGCCTAGGTTTCCAATGTATATTATAGAATAAGCTCAAAAAAGGATTACACAAGAAAGAATAACACTAGAAGACCACCCTAGGCACAAAGGGGCCCAGGTCCCCAAAAGGATTCACCAAAATAAGAAGCATCCCATCAAGGATCCATAGTATAGTTAGCATAAGGATTCCAGGGGGAATCCATGACCAAAGAGACATCCAAACCAATACCCACAAGAGAGAAAGATAATTTTTGAGGTCCCCAATGGACTCAAACCCAATAGAGGAAACCAAATAAAGAGACATCCAAACATTCACTCATAAGAGAGAAAGAGAATATTCAAGGTCCCCAAAGGATCCAAACCCAACAAAGTTGATGAAGGATTCTAGAAGAAATCCACAAAACCTTCTAACTTGATAAAAAAATCCTCTTCCCCTAAAAATGGCAAGCCTCTCAACCTTTGTGTTGATTTCCTCATATTCTAAGAAGGTTTGAAACTTGAAATAACAAACTCCTATCTTGACCACACAATCAAGATAAGAGAGACTAGTACATGCAAATAGAATAAAGAAAACTTCATAAAATGATCTAACCCTTCCTTGAGGCCCATATAACCCAGCATCAATCCAAAACAAATCAAAATCAGGGATACCCTAGAAGAGGGTGAGACTCATAGCTAGCTCTTCCCTTCCAATCATAGAGATATCCAACCAACTCTTGTGCTTTTCTTCAGGTTTATCTTTGCAAGCACACCAACTTGAGGACTCAAAAAAATTCACAAACCAAATCCAAAATCCTCTATTTAGGCTATGATTGATCCCCCCCTTCTTAATCCACCAGTTCATCATGAAGATCCATTGGGTCTCCCTGCTAAGATAAAGGAGGTAAAATTCAAATTGGCATTAGAGAATCCTCCCAAATATTTCTAAGAAATGATGCAATAAAAATATTCAATTACTTCTATAAAAAATGGATTATCTAAATAGACCCAACCTTTTGTCATTATATAAGACAATGTATAACATTCCTAGAGGCAAACATTTCCAACCACCATGTTCATTCCCTTCCTAGTAGGTACTGAAAATTTCTAACCATACATCCAAGCCATTCCCCATTTTTTAAATCTAGGAAAGAGGCAAATAGTAGGTCCCCAAATCCCTAATGAAGCATGGTTATTGATCAAAAACCAAAACCCCAAACAAAGGATCCCACCCAACCCCTTGTGAAAAAGAGAACATAATCCAATACCTTGATAGACTACCAAGAGAGAATAGTCTTAGATCCCCCCACCTAAAAGGAGGGATCAGGATCATCTCCTTCTTGCTCACCTTTAGCCAGATCAACTACAACACAGCACATAAGCCAAAAACTTACACTCAAATCCAAAAATACCTTATAAAAATCCAAGGGAACCATAACTATCAAAATTTTGGGCCTATCCAAACCAAGGGTCCCATATCCCCCTTCATTCAACCACAAAATTAGTATAATATCCTTTGACCAAGAGAAAAGGCCCCTGTGAATAACAACTTCATCCTTCCCAAAGTAGAAAAGCCCAAACCAACAAACACTTGGGTGAGAGAATATCCTTAGAGGTGTGTGGGTCCAAATAAATGCTAATGTCATTGTCATTTTTCTATAAACTATCCCAAAAAATAGTTGGAAACTAATTCTATACAGCACCTAATCTCTTGCAAACTACCATAGGATGAAAAACTTCTAGATTAAGTAGTGGTTCATCATCATCATCCTCTCCCTCTCCCGAGTCTTCCTCAAAATTCAAATTTACTCCTCTACTCCCTTTCATGCTCATTTCCATTAAAATTTTATTGACTAAAAATATTTATTATTATTATATATATTTAAAATAATCATGAGACTGACATGTAACTATAAGTTCACACCCAATTATTAAAAAATTCTAAAATTCTAAAAATAGTGAAAAGAAACTTGAAGTGCAATTTTTAGCCTTTAAATGATCCTTTATGGGATTTAAAAGTGTCAAAGTTTTTATAAGAGGTTATAACAACTTATTGATGCATGAATCTCTTCGATGTATTCATTTTAAAAATTGGGCTCAAATGGAGTCTTTGGTCAAAAATTATGCATTCCACAAGATATTCTCCTGCATCATTGTCCTCTAAATGAATACAACTTAGTCCTACAAGTTGTCCTAATTAAAATACTACAAATTTTACTTGTATAAATTATTCAGTTCCCAATCTAAATTCTAGGTGTTATCTTCCTAATGCAATCTTTCCTATTTTACCAAATATTTTTTGTAACTACCTTACCTAGTATCCACTATTTTATTTTCCAAAACTTGTGTTATCTTCTCTTCTTCCTTGGAACCTATTGCCTCCAATACACTTATTGTTATTCTCCTTCATTACTCTCTCCATGAAATTCATATTAATTAAAAATATTAAACACTAAATAAATATCACTTTTTTATGTAAATTTACCTCATAAGCATTATCATTTATTTTCCACACTATCTTGCATGGGCCAATCTTCTTATACTTCAACATGTTGTATGTTCCTTGGGAAAATATTTTATTTATTAGATAAATCATCACTAAATTTCCTTATTCAAATACCTTTAGCCTTATGGTTGTATTTTTTATTTCCTTGTACTTTTCATTACTTTATTGTAACTTCCTCCTTACTTGATCTTACAATTTTTATCTTTGCTCTATATATGCCTCTACATCATCACCAACCTATTTTTTAGTTACTAACTGTACCAATTCTAAAACACACTTAGGATCACTACCATAATAATTGTTTAACTTCACTAAATTTTTATACGTAAACTTATCTTGTAATAATTCCAAGTCCCATTTCTTGAGATTTTCTCCAACAATGAATTTTAATAGGTTTCCTAAAATAATATTTACTATCTCTATCTACCCATATATCTATGGGTGGTATGAAATAATAAATTTTAGTTTAATTCCCAACTTCTTTAATAGATTTATCCAAAAATGACTTATAAATTTAGTATCCATGTCTGAAGTAATGGTCTTTGAAACACCATGCAACCTAATAACATCTTTGAAAAATAAATATGTTACTCTAGTGGTATCAATTATTTTTTTCCATGTAATAAAATAAACCATATTATATAACCTATTTACAACAACAAAAATTGACTCCTTACCTCACTGCATATTTGGCAGCCCCAAAACAAAATTCATGCTTAGATATATTAGTGGTCCTTTTGGCACTAATAATGACATGTAAAACCCTATTTTTTGTGTATGGACTTTATCCACTTGACATATCTTTCATATTCATACATGCATTTCTACATCTTGTTTCATCTTCTACCAAAAATACTTCTCTTCCATCAACTTTATAGTCTTATTTTTTACCAAAGTGTCCATCTAAACTACCACTATGAATTTTTCTCATAATATTGTCTCTTGTAGACCCAACATGAATACATAGTTGCTTTTCATTAATGATATAACCATGTTGCATGAGATAGTCATCAAGAATATAGACTTTTTCACCTACTAACAGGTTCCTATGTTATTCTAAAATATTTAAATTTTTGAATCAAAATCGTGTAAATCTTTAACAGTCTCAAATCCAACTATTTCACTCACCATAGTAGTTAACAATGCCACATGCCTACTTAATGCTTTAGCTACTTGATTCTAATTTATTTACTTATATTTTATAAAAATTTATACCCCTAAAAAAATAATACTTGTTGATAATGTGTTCTAATGTATGCATGGATTTGTCATTGATGTCAGTCTGAGTTATCTTTATTGTTCTTTAGGTTGAGTTCATGAGCTATGTACTTAAGAGACCTAGTGAGAAGGCATAGGCTAGGTAACATGTTGAGGTGACTAGTCTAAGGCTTATTAGAAGAAGACTGGTAGTGTGTGATAATGGTATGAGGTTGTATTACATGACTATAAGGTGTTAATAATAGTACAAGAAGTTTCAAGGTGTGTTTAAAGTCTAAGTGTGACTAGTAGTTTAAGGCCTAATGTGTAAAGAGACCTAATGTTGCTTAATGATGAGTCAAGCTTAGTTTACAAGGTACTTAAGTTCATGATAGCATTATAAAAGTTTTGATAATTTGTGTCAAGTGTTTTTACAATTTCTAAGGTCATAGACCAAAGGAAAAAACATGAAATATGGTTTTGAGGTTTCCTATGTGCACTGAATGAGGTATTATAGACCCAAGAAGGATTTTATTATGATCATTGGTATGTATAACCTTTTCATGAGGATAAAATTATTTCATGGTATTTTTGGAAGTGTCTTAGCTTAAAATTCTTGGTATTTTTTTCTGGGTTGAGGTTCTAAGCTTTATGAACGATTGTTAAGAATAGAAGATAGTCTAAACCTTAATAATGACCCAATATGGAAGATATAATTAAAAAGTGATAATAATGGTTTTTTTAACCTATTATTTCTATTTAAAATTTTATTAAACTCTCTTAGGTACCTCGAGGTGGCATTGGTCTGCTAAAGAGTGAATGAAAGCTACAAGAAACCCCTTGTTTCTTAGATTTTTGATGTAGTAGGCAGAGTTGACCAGGACAAAGCATGAAAATTATTAGATAATAATGTGTGATACTTGTATTTTATGATCATATAAGTTTTTTATTAGGTTAAATACTTAAAATATGTGAAACTAGTCATGGAAGTTGGTTTATCGCTAAAAAGGCCTAGTGAGGAAGACAATGAGAAAACTAGATAGAAATGAGAATGAGATTAGGGATGGGTTGCAGTGGATTAGGGATGGATCCAAATGCATGGGTTTATTTTTAAATACCTATAACACATATCCCTAATTTATATAATTTTTTAAGAAGCTTTTGTATGGTATAATTTTGATCTCAAATCGACCTGTCTAACACAGTGAGGTCTGTGTAGGGTGAACACACGAGATTGATTTGTAAGACCAATATTGCTCTTGGAAATATATATATATATATATATATATATATATATATATATATATATATATATATATATATATATATATATATATATATATATATATATATATATATATATATATATATTATAATTATTATAAATGATCATATAAACCCATTATAATTTCATAATAGTGTTCACACAGGTGTTCTAAGTCTTGGTTTTCATGATTATGTTTTGGAGCTACAGGCAGTTTTCTTTATGTGAGTGAGAATGATGTTCCTGAGTCATTATAAAAAAATTTAAAGAATATAATACACATGAATTTGTTATATATGTATCATATGTTAATTTTAATTTAATTTTATTCATTATAAATTCCTATGAAGGTGTTAAAATTCAAAGGTTCATGACTATGTTTTGAAGCCTATTTGTAATTCTGAGTGAGCAATAGAAGTGGTCAGTTTGAGGTCTTTTTCCCTATATGGTGAAGTATAATATATATGATTATTAACCTAAGTTCATTAATGTTATATCCATATGATTTTTTTTATATTTTTATGTTTAAAATATGAGGTTACACTTCAAATATTCAAAGTAGACTTGTTGGCAATGAGAAGGCTTAATTGTGAGTAGGCCTAATGGTATCATTCGAGTGAAATGAGCTAAATGGAGTTGGGTAGATAAAATGAGATTATTATGGGTCTAATTTAAGTGTGTGTGAATTTTTTAATCCATTTTTTTATTCTTAATATGTTCCAATGTGGTCAATATGAAACATGTGCTTTGAAAAGGCCTAATTGCATTAGGTCTCTATTAGGCCTAATGGTGGTTTTAGTCCTTATGAGTGATGACCAACATATGTAATGGTTGTTTCACTTATGAAACATGTTTTTTTATCTGTTACAAGGGTTAAAAAATTATTTATATTTTTGTGTTATACCAAGGTGGGTGAGAGCAAGAGTCAAGTATAAAAAGAAGGTCTAATAGGCCTAATTTGACTTATTAGAATATTTGAGGAAATGAGCAAATGAAATAGAAGTTTGGAACTAGGAAGAGGGTTTGAATACCATTATATAATTATATTTAATATTTCATTAATTTATAATATTTATTCTATAGATGATAAGCAAGGTCATATGACCTAATTCTACTAAGAGGGCTAGTTAAGTGAAGAGGCCTAATAGGTTGTTTAAGAGAGATAGAAGAGTGTGAAGAGTAAATGAAGGTGATAATAATTATTTAAGTGATAAATAATTGTCCAGATGTGACCATATTTTTTATGTAGATGATTTGGTGTTGAGTCACTTAGGGGGTTGGTGCCTCCTTACAATTTTGCACTTGTTAAAGGACAAGTTGAGTTGGTACTTGACTAGTGAGGGGTTGGTCCTCCTTGTGGGGTTCGTGCCTCAGTAAGTCTTAATCCACTAATTATATTAATATATTACAATATATTTTCTAGTTTTTTTAATCCCCCATGAGGGTTTTTCATGTATCTCATGTGTTCTTGTGTTATGTTCTTGTTTCATGTTCATATGAATGGTTGGTTATGCATTGTTATATCTCTATATTAGTTTGAATGATTAACGAATGATAAGTGGAATTTAAAGAAAATTTTATAAATTAATTCACCCCCTATTATTTATGATTCTAATAATTGGTATCAGATAAAGGTTCTTTTTGCAGGCCCAATAGTCTAAGGAAGATCTTTGGAACACAGGTATGGATTATGATAATAAAAGTGTTTATTATTATGGAAATGAAGATCTATCACAGTCATTAAAATAGATTGTAAATGTTTTTAAAAATATAATAATCATATTGAATAATTCACATATATTATAATTAAATTAAACTCTTTAGAGGCATAAGTAGATCAAGATGTAATCAAGACGAAGACATATCAGAAATTTGAGGAGAAAACTGGAAAGTTTAACAATATGTTGAATATTCAAAGATCCTATTATGATAAGACATGTCTTAGCTTTAAAAATTTTCAAAATTAGTTCAAAGATATTCAATTTCCAAAATTCAATGATCTATCAAGGAGTGATGATGATGCTAAAATAAAGACCTATACAGAAGTAGTGAAGTTTGAAGTCAATCATCAATATTCCAATAAGGGTTTTATTTTATCAAGGATATCAAAGGTAGTAGTGTATCATCCAATGATCATCAAAATACAAATGAGGTTAGACATTCAAATTATGTATATTATTTCAATTGTTATTTTTTCTCTTGTGGTCAATTTGGACATAGAGTTATTGACTACAAATGGAGAAGTAGAATCATGTGTTATAACTGCAACCAAAGAGGACATATTTCAAGAGAGTGTAAGATAAGATCTATGAGGAAGACCATTCAAGTTAAGAAGATATGTAGTAATTATATTAAATAATAGATCAAGAAATTAGACCCTATGGGTAAGATGAAGGAGAATAAGGAGTCTAGTGGAGAAAAATATATGATATCCCAAACTGCCTTTCATACTCAGAATGAAAATTTGAAGTGGTACATAGACAGTGGCTTTTCAAGTCATATGATAGGAGACAAGATAAAATTCATAACTTTGAAGAATAATTCCATAGGATTAGAGAGGTTTGGAGATAATACATTTTCTAATATAGTTGGCAAAGGTTCCTTGAGCTTGGACAATGGGAAGACCAAGATAGAAAATTTATTGTATGCAGATGGCTTGAAACACAACTTATTGAGTGTAAGTCAAATGTGCACCCAAGGACATACCCTAAATTTTCATGATAAATAATTTGAGATAAGAAGAGTAAATTTAGGGAGGTTGATTTACAAATCCAAGAGAACTGAGAACAATCTATATGTATTGAATGAGATCAAAAAAGAGAAGTGTTTTTTGAGCAAGGTAGATGAAATTTGTCTATGGCATAGGAGGTTAGGTCATTTGAACATTGATAATCTGGTCAATATTATCTCTAAGGGATCCGTGAAGAACATGCCCAAAATTTCCAAACTTGTAGATGCTTTTTACAAGGCATGTCAACATGGTAAGCATACTAGGAGGAGATTCAAGTCTAAATAATAATCTACTACTAGAACTTTAAAACTAATTAATACTGGTCTATGTGGTCCTTTAAGGATTAAAATCATTCAAGGTGATAGTTACTTCATGTTGTTTATATATAACTTCACAAGAATGACTTGGGTAGCATTGTTGAAAGAGAAGTCAGAAGATCTAGGTAAGTTCAAAACTTTCAAGGCTTTGGTTGAAAATGAGACGAATGTGAAGATCAAGTGTCTTAGATATCAAAAATGAGAAGATTTTTGGTTAAATGAGTTTGATGAGTTTTTTAAGGTTGATGGGATAAGAAGATAGTTCTTAGCTGCTAGAATACCTCAACACAATGGGTTGGTTGAAAGAAATAATAAAACTATTCAATAAATGGCAAGGACCATGTTGAGTGAGTCAAATTTGTCTGATGGCTACTAGAGAGAAGTTGTGGGTACTCTAATTTACACTTTTAATAGAGGATAGATTAGGATCAATGGTGATAATATTGAATTGTGGAATGGTACACCTGCTACTGTTGAAAATTTTAAAGTGTTTAGAAGTAAGTGTTATATCAAGAGAGATGATGAGAACTTAAGCAAGTTTGACCCAAGGTCTGATGAAGGTATTTTCTTTGGATATTCATCAGTTAGTGTTGCTTATATATGTTATAAAAAGAGGTTAGAAAATATAGTAGAGAGCATAAATGTGAATATTGATGAGATAAATAAATCATATTCTCAATCAAATAATGATGAAGGAGAAATAGAGATAGATGAGGATGAATAATAAATTAAGGAGAGAAAGGATTCAACAAGTCCTTCTAGGCTGACTCAAAAGGCTCATCCTGAATCTCAGATCATTAGTAATCAAAGTATAGACATACAAATAAGAATAAGAATAGTGAGTAATGTTAATCAAGAAGATACTACCTTATTATCTAAATTTTAACCTAAAATCTACGTAGACACAAGTGAAGATATGTTTTGGATAGATGCCATGAATTAAGAGTTAAATCAAATTGATAAGAATGAGACTTGGGTATTAGTATGTAGGCTTAAAGATAAAAATTTCATTAGTACAAAATGGGTGTTCAAAAATAAGATGAATGAGAATGGATAAGTCACTAGAAACAAGGCTAGACTAGTATGAAAGGGATATGATCAAGTATAAGGAGTGGAATTTGAGGAAATATTTGAATCATTAGTAATATTAGAGGTTATTATGATGTTTATTGCCTATGTAAGTTTCAAAAGATTCAATATATAGCAGATGGATGTCAAATCAGCTTTTCCTAAATAGGAACTTGGATGAGGAAGTATACATTGAGCAACCTGAAGGTTTCCTATTGACTGATAGTAAGGACTATGTCTACAGATTGAATAAGGATCTCTATGGTCTAAAATAATCCCCTAAAACTTGGTATGATAGACTAGACAAGTATCTTTTGGACCAAGGTTTCAAGAGAGGAGTTGTAGATAGTAACTTGTATATCAAAATTGAAAATGACCATCAATTGATAGTAGTGGTCTATGTAGATGATATCATCTCTGGTGGAAATAGTTATAACAAGACCAAGGGATTTTTAGAGGTGATGAAGTCAAAATTTGAAATGTCTATGCTTGGAGAACTATCCCTTTTTCTTGGACTTCAAATTAGTAAATCTAAAAAAGGTATCTTCATTTCACAAGCCAAGTATATAAAGATATGTTAAATAAGTTTAAAATCAAAGATTGCAAGGATTTCATTACACCTATGGTTACAGGATGTAATATAAGTAAGGAGGATGAATCTTCAAGATTTAATCAAATAAAATATAGATCAATGATTAGGAGTTTATTGTATATTATTACCTCTAAACCTAAAATCATGCAAGTAGTAGGTATTATGGGAAGATCTCAAGTAGATCCTAAGTAAATTCATATACAAGCATTGAAGAGGATACTTATATATCTCAAGGGAACTATGGATTATGGATCATGGTACCTAAGGAGTAATAAGTTTGATCTAATAGCCTATATAGATGCAGATTAGGTTGGGAGTCTAGATGATAGAAAGAGCACTAGTGGAGGAGCCTTCTTCTTAGGTGAGTTTCTAGTCTCATGGATAAGTAGTAATCAACCATCAGTGGCTTTATATAATTTTGAGGCTTAGTACATTATAGTAGCTTCATGTTGCACTCAGGTGTTATAGATGAGACAAACCTTAAAAGACTGCAAAGTGGAGTTTGATGGTCCTAGTCCTATTTTTTATGATAATAATAGTGACATAAATGTTTTAAAGAATCATGTCATGCATTAAAATACCAATCACATTCTTATAAATTATCATTTCTTAAGAGAATAGGTAAGTGAACAAAGTATTAAGCTTAAATATGTGTCTACTAATGATCAAATTATAGATATCTTGACTAAGCCTCTTCGAAAGGCTACTTTTGAACATCTGAGATAGGAATTGAGTGTGATTCCTAATCCTAGTGGTCACTAATAAAGTCAAGTTCTTATGGTCATCTAATAAGGAGGTTATTTATCTCTAAGAGTAGGAAATAAGTACATAAGTTGTGAGGTCAAAATGGGAGTCATATCGGTTTGTCAAGAAAAAGATGTTTAATGTATGCAATAAGATACGGGGAGCTTGTTGATATGATCTTTCATCCCTATTTATTGATTTTTATTATAGGTATCTATTTATCATTAATGTCAAAGGGGGAGATTTATTTATATGGGGGAGATGTATCCTACTAAGAAAAACTTCTTTGAATGATTACCATCAATGAGTGGTTACCATCAATGAGGAAGGGGGAGATTGTTTGGAATGTGTTCTAAGGTATGCATGGAGTTTTCATTGATGTCATCCTAAGTTATCTTTTTTGTTTTCGAGGTTAAGTTCATGATCTATGTAAAAGAGACCTAATGAGAAGGCATAGGCTAGGTATCATATTGAGGTGAGCAGCCTAAGGCTTATGAGAATAAGATTGGTAGTGTGTGAGCATGGTATGAGGTTTTATTACATGATTATAATGTGTTGATAATATTATAATAGGTTTCAAGGTGTGTTCAAGGTCTAAGTGTGACTAGAAGTTTAAGGCCTAATGTGCAAAGAGACCTAACATGGCCTAATGAGGATTCAATTTTAGTTTCTAAGGTGATAGAGATCATGAGATCATTTTCATGGGTGTGATAGGTTGTGTCAAGTGTTTTTACCAAGTTTTAGGTCATATACTAAAGGAGAAAGCATGAAATGTAGTTTTGAGGTCTTATGTGTACATAAAATGAGGTATTACAAACCCCAAAAGGATTTTTTTATGCTCATTGGCATGTGCATACTTTACATGAGGATCCAAGTAGTTCATGGTAGTTGGGGAAGTGTCTTAGATTAAATTTCCTATAATTTGTTTCTATTTTGAGAACCTAAGCTTTATGAATGATTATTAAGAATGAAAGATAGTCTAAACCCTCTTCAAAACACTAATAGTGAACTGATATGGAAGATAGGATTTAAAAGTGCTCATAATGGTTTTTTTAACCTAGTATGATGATTATATATTGTATTCAACTCTCCTAGGTACCTCTAGTTGGCATTGGTTTATCAGAAGAGTTTGTGGAATCTACAAGAAACCCCTTGTTTATTAGATTTTTGATGTAACAAGCAGAGTTAAGTAGGTAAAATCATAAAAATGATTGGAGGATGATGTGTGAGACTTTTATTTTATTATAATGTAATTTTATAATCATTTTAAATACTTAAAATATGCTAAACCAGTCATGGAAGTTGGTCTATTGATAAAAAGGCCTAGTGAGGAAGACAATGAAAAAACCAAGCAAAAGTGAGAATGATATTAGGGATGGATCCAAATATAATGGGTTACTTTTAAATACCTATAACACATATCCATAATGGATATAAGTTTTGAATAAGCTTGTGTATGGCAAAATGTTGATCTCAAAGTGATATGTTTAACACAGTGAGGTCTATGTAGGGTGAAGACATGAGATTGGTCTGTAAGACCAATATAGATATTTTAAATTTTAATATATATTTAAATATTTTATAATTATTATTAATGATCATATAAACCCATTTTAAGTTCATAATAGTGTTCACACAGGTGTTTTAAGTCTTGGTTTCCATGACTATGTTTTGGAACTATAGGCAGTTTTTTGTGTGTGAGTGAGAATGATATTCCTGACTCATTATGCATAGATTTTAAGAATAAAATTCACATTAATTTGTTATATAGATATAATATGTTAATTTTAATTTATTTTTATTCATGATAAACTCCTATTAAGTGTGAAAAGTTAAAGGTTCTTGATTGTGTTTTGAAGACTGTTTCTGAGTGAGCATATGGAAGTGGTCAATTTGAGGTATTTTGCATTGTATGGTGAATTATAATGGATATAATGATTACCCTAAGGTAATTAAGGTTATATAAAAAAAAATTATGGTTATGTTTCAAATATGAGTGTACATTTTATATATTCAAAAGCATACTTTCTAGCAGTGAGAAGGCCTAATTGTGAGTAGGCCTAATGGTATGGTTCAAGGAGTGAAATGAGATAAAAAGAGTTGGGAAAATAATAAAATATTATAATGGTATAATTTAAGTGTTTTTTAATTGTCTCATCCATTTTTGGAGGCTCAATATGTTTTGAGGTGGTCAAGATGATACATGTGCTTTGAGAAAGCCTAATTGCATTATGTCTCTATTAAGCCTAATGGTGTTTTAGTCCTTATGAGTGGTGATCAACCTATGTAGTAGTTTTTTAAATTATGAAAAAAAATATATCTATTACAAGGTTGATCCAAGTATGGATAGGTTTTTTCCAACCAAGGTGGGTGAGAGCAAGAGTCAAGTATAAAAAGAAGGTCTAATAGGCCTAATTTGACTTGTTAGAATATTTGAGGGAATGAATGAATGAAATATAAGTTTGGAAACCAAGTAGAGGGTTTAAATAAAATTATAGATGTGTGTTTAACATTTTATTAAGTTATAACATTTATTATATATATTATAATCAAGGTCATATGACCTAATTCTACCAAGAAAATAGTTAGTTAAGCGAAGAGATCTAATAGGTTGTTTGAGAGAGATAGAAGTGTATGAAGAGTAAAAAAAGGTGATCATAATTATTTGATTGATAAAAAGGTGTCCAAATGTGATGAAATTTTCCATGTTTCTGAGTTGATGATGATTCACTTAGGGGGTTGATTCTTCCTCACAAGTTGGTACTTGCTAAAGGACTAGTTGAGTTAGTGCTTGACTAGTGAGGGGTTGGTTCTCCTTTTGGGTTTTGTGCCTCACTAAATATTGATCCATTTCATAAATGACTATATTCCAATATTTTTTTAGTGGGTTTTATCCCCAATGAGTTTTTACCATGTAGATCTTGTGTTATTGTGTTATGTTCTTGCTTCACGCTCATATGAATGGTTGATTATGCATTGTTATATCTCTATATTAGTTTGAATGAATTATGAAGGATAAGAGGAATTGAAAAAAAAATTGGACACTGATTCACCCCCCTCCTCTTAGTGATTTTTCTTCCAACAATACCCACTTTTCATGTTTTCCATTTAATTCATCTGAATGTTCACATACTTTAAGGCTCGATGGTCTATAAACAAAATAAAATCCTTAGGCACTAAGTAATGCCTCAATGATTTTACAATGGAATAAAATTAGACATCATACATAGAGTATTGATTACTTACCTCATTCAAATTTATCACTATAATATGCTCTTGACCTCCCATCCTGACTCAATATTACGCCAATGCCCACATGTGAAGCATCACGGTCCATCTCAAACACCTTTATAAAATCTGACAATACTAAATAAAAGGGATTTTTTGCCTTCTTATTCAACTACTATAAAATTTGTGTTATTTCCCTTATCCACAAAAATTCTTTTCCTTGTGTAAAATATGTCATTGGTATAATTATGCAACTAAATTTTTTAATTAATTTTCTATTAAAATTTTCTAAACCATGGAAAATTTGTACCTTTGATATATTTCTTGGAGTAATAAACTTAGCAATTGTCTTTATATTTTATTCATCTATTCTTACCCCATATTCTAAAATGAAAAATCCCAAAAACACCAATATATTTTGCATGAATATGTTTTTTTTCAAATTTTCTAGAGATATTCTTTTCTCAATAGTTCTATATCATTCTCAAATGTCTTAATTGGTCTTCTTTACTTTTATTTAAGATTAAAATATCATCAAAATAAACAACTGCAAACTCACCAATATAATATTTTAGCACAGTGTTCATCATCCTCATAAATATGTTAGGTGCATTTGAAATTTTAATGGCATTGCCATCCACATCTTGAATTTTGTCTTTCATTCATTTCCTTCTCAAAATTTGAGTTTTATATTTTATGGTTTATATATAAAAATTACTAAAATATGTATCTCTAGCAAGTACGTCCATCATGTCATCTAGGTAAGGTATATAAAATATTTATTTTATGGTGATCATATTAATTGTTCTAATATCCACACACATCCTCCATGTTTCATCCTTATTTGGATTTATCAATGTAATAATTGCACATAGACTCATATTTTCCCTCATTACACAATTCTCACCAATTCAGTAACCTAATTGTTCAATTTTATATGTTCTATTGGTCATCCTATAAGTTTCTTGATTAGATATATGTGATCCTAGATTTAAATCAATGTGATTTTAAATACCTATATTTTTTGGTAAACCATCTAGTAACTTATTATGTATCACATCAACATAATCCTCAAACAATTGTGTTACCTTTGTTGGTACTTGCACATTCTTTGCTTATTTATTTTCCATTAATGATCATATAATATTATCATCTTTGGCTCCTTGACAAAATATTTTGTGTATTTCATGTTTCATACCTACCATTATTCCTTAAGAGGTAATATAAATATCCTTTAACCATCCTTACAAAATGTATGTGTGTTCTTTTCTCCATTGTGTACTACTTTACTTCTGAACAACACATGATGAATCCATTGGAATAACATCACACCATATTTCATCTTTATAAGTCTTTCCTATGTTAAAATTGATTAAAAACCTCTTATTAATAGTAACTTAATTTACCTTTATAAATTAGGAAATATAATAAGGATGAGAATGCTTCTCACAACATAGACCTAGTTTCTCTACCATTTATTTTTAAACCATATTTTCACAACTCCCACCATCAATAATTACATTTCATATAGTTTCCTCTTGTAGTGCACCTTATTCAAAAAAAAAATTATGAATCCATGAATCACCATTGTCTATATCCTTCACATTCTCTTTCCTTGGATCTATCATTATCCTTCTCATTATAAGAGTCTTTCCTCCATCTATTGTAAATTTTGCATTATGTTTCTCTACCTCATATTTAGCCAAATTTAATTTTGGTTGCTCCTGTTGCATCCTTTTTTGTGAATGATAATGGGGATACTAAAATTATGTGTTCCCTTCTTCACCACATCTATAACAAATAAAAATTCTTCATTATAATTTTCATCCTCTACCACCACCATCATATCTGCCTTTCTAAAATCCTTTTCCTCTTTATTGACTCAAAAAAACATTGTCTATCATCTTATTATTTTTCCACCCTACAAGATTATTCATCTCTTGTGGGATTAAATTCACCAAATCCTTTTAATGAAGATGATAGTCCTCTCTTCAACCTAAGAAATATATAAAATTCCTGATTACTTTTATTTTCTTATGCCTTCAAATATAGTTGATAGGTATCTTTCATATTATTGATTATATTATACTTATCTCCTCTTGAATAGAAATTTTCAAACTATTTACATAACTTTTATCCATTTTTTCCTTTATTTATTCATGTTCCAGTCAAATGGATAGCTTGTATAATTCACTATGTAGTCTTATATAATGTGCTCATTTTTCTTAAAGTTATAAAATATTCTATATAGGGTTTTTGAATAGTTTACATGAAGAATTTTTCTCTCAACTTCTTATCCATTTTACTCCAAGTATGGATTTATGCTTACCCTTACTTTGTCTTTCCTTATCTAAATGACGCCACTGTTAGTACTGATAATTTCATATTCTTCTCCTTGATCATATTGTTTCATTCAAAAAGCTTCTCCATACAATTTAGCTTGTTTATCAGTTCTTCTAGTTTTAAATTGCCTCATACTCTAAAACTTCAACTTTTAATTCTTCGGTATTTTCTTCTAATGCCCTAAATAATATTTATTTAAATTTTTGGAGATCCTCTTGTTCTTACTCCTCTTGTTGAATATATGTGTTTTACTCACTTTATTCATCACTTTCATATCAATTGTGCCTTGCTCTTTGGTCTACAATAATCCATGTAATCTGTTCCACTCTCTTATACAAATTTTTTATATTCATGTTTATTTTAGCATAGCCTCCTCTTCTTTATATTTTTCTCCTCAAAAACTTATTCTTCAAAAAATAGAATTTATTAAAAAGAATTAAACATTGTAAAAATCATACACAATCTTACCTTCAATTTTCTTACAATAGTTAAACCTACTCTAATATTAGATCAAAAATATAAATAAAATTATAGAGAACAATATTGAGCAATGAAATAAAATGATAATTCCTCATTACTTTTATAAAAAAATATATAAATTAATTTATTCTTGGACAACATGAAGGTAGAGTTGTCATACACAACTAAAATTCAATATAAGAATATATAATCTTAGAGTTATCTGAACTTACTATTTTTAGTAATTTTTGAAACCTACTATTTCTAGTAACTTTTACATGAAATCTTGAATGGGACTTCATCGCTCCCTTATACTTCTACATTTATAAAATAAGCTTAATATTGACATGTAACTACATGTTAAAGCTTAATTTTGTGTGTGTGTGTGTGTGTGTGTGTGTGTGTGTGTGTGTGTGTGTGTGTGTGTGTGTGTGTGTGTGTGTGTGTGTGTGTGTGTGTGTATATATATATATATATATGTATATGTATGTATGTATGTGCATATATATATATATATATATATATATATATATATATATATATATATGTATGTATGTATGTATGTATGTATGTATGTATGTATGTATATAATAGCAAAAAAAAACATGAAGTGCATTTTTTAGCCTTTGGAAGATCCTTCTTGGGCTTGAAACGATGTTAAACAAGTTTTTAAGTGGCGAGTTCAACTTATGATTACATAAATCTCTTCAAGCTCTTTATTTTAGAAAATGCTCATATGAAGTCCCATGTCAAAATTTATGCCTTCTACAAGATATTCTCCTACATCATTCATCATATTTAATTCATATAATCACCCATTAAGGGGAAATATCCTATTACAAAAACATCAAAAAACATCACAAAATACAACAAAGTATCAAAAATATCAATGATTTACACATAGTTTTCATAGTATTTATTGAGTGGGTATTATGCATATCTATAGTTTATGTGATATATCTCTTCTAAATAATTGGTATGTCTATTAAAATCATGAGCATCAGCATGTAGATTCTAGTTCCAAGTGGTAGTCTTAGGTCCCTTAGCTAATGTTTTTGATAAATGACTGGGTTTACCCCATTTTTCAAAAGATGTTTTAATAGGATCCTTCTCCACCATGATCTTTACTTTTGGTTTTGGTGAATGAATTATCATTTATTTCTCCTCTTTCCATACAAGATGTAAGAAAAAACCTACCAACGGGAAGGAATTATTGAATGATTGATGAGGAATTTGTATAGATAATGTGTCCTACCTTGGGAGCATTTCCATACAATTGATTTTTCATGGTGATATATTTATTAGCTTGTCATTTATCATATTAACTAATATTATAGTGGTTATTGCATCTCTAGCTAGTATCTATATCTTATATATCACATAGATATCTTTTTAATATTTTTTGCTTATTATAAGCATACCAGTTCTCTGTTATAACTCAAATGGTGATCGATAGTAAGGTGGTGGTGAATGAAGGGAGGTCAATGGTGAAGGGTTTTGGATAAATGAAGTAGAAGGTGAATATCTATAGTGAGGCAATAGCCAAAGGGAAATGGTTGATAGGAGATGTGATGGCAACAATAGCCCATTTGATTGGGTTCAAGCAAGAAGGGCAAGAGGGTCAGAATGGAGGGAATGTTCAGGAGGAAATAGTGAAGGTTATTAGTTTAGAGGTCAAGGATGGATGGGAGGAGAATGGGTCTTTTGGGATCCATAGAACTAGGAGGGGTAGATTGAATAAGAAAAAAATATTATTTAGTCATGGTTTTAAAAGTTTGAAGTAGCTAGCCTCGGATTTTGAGCTTTAAGAAGATGGGTTAGGGTTGGAGCAATAAGTTAATGATAACGATTAGGTTTTTGATAGATCTTCCCCAAGGAGTTAGTGTTTGGAGGTTTTTAAAAATGTGTCTAGGGTTTCCAAGTATATGGGTTATTCATTATGCAATAATTTTTTGAACCCATATCATTCCTATGGAGCTTATTGTAAAGAGATGCCTCTTGAAGATAACCCTGATTCTAAACATTTTTTGATCCCTAGAAGTTAGTTCCAGCCTAAAAATATTTATGTGAAGGTTTATAAGTTGGTATAATATGCATAGGGCAACCCAGTAGGAGTTTCAACAAAGTAAAAAACTATGGAAATTAACTTTTTAGGTGATATTCCCCTATTTTTTTCTAACTCTCCTCCAATTTTGGAAATTTTAGATGTAGAAATTTCAAAAATTAGTATGGAAAGAGGCAATAAATCTCTGATGGATAGATATGTAGGGAAACATCTTTCTTGGGATATGTTGTTAAAATGGTTTTCTATAACCTAGCCATCAATACAAGCTCCTTCTATAACATGGTTGTCCAATGGGTTTTTTCTGCTCCAATTTTTATCTATAGAAGATAGGGATTTTGTGTGGTCAAATAGTCCTTGGGTTTTAGACAATCAAGGGGTTTTTTATGTCCTTGGGCTCCCTTTTTAAATCCTATTACCTCAATTATCTTACAAGCCCCATTATGGATTAGATTTTATAATCTTCCATTAGCTATGCAAGATCTTGGTATGCTCAAGTAGTTGGTGAATAAGCTAGGTGTATTTTTGAAAATTGATGAACCCTTGGGGGCTAATTGGAATTTTATCAGGGTGTGTGATTTGATGGATCTATCCAAACCTTTTCATCACTCCATTTAAATCTCTTCATCCCATGGATTGTGGACTCAATATGTGAATTTTGAAGGATTACCATTCAAATGTTTTCAAACGAAATCAAAGTAATAATAAGATAGCTTCTTGTCCTAAGAATGGTTGTAAAGGATCCCAAGCTATGGTTTTGCAGAAATGGGTTAAGAAGGTGGGTTGTCCAAATAGCAATTTGGTTCATATATTTTAATTCCCAACAATTGATTTCTTGGCTAAACTTCCCTCTTCATAAAAATACTAGAATAAACAAGTAAGTCCTCAAAATAATGAGGTTTAGGTAGCAGAAAATATTTAGATTCTTGTGAAGCCAAATCAACAATCACCTCATCAACCAGATATGGTAAAGGAAGCAAGGCCTATTGGGTTAGTATAACTATAAAACTTTTCCCCTTTTTTGTAAAATTCTTAGCAAAAGGAAGAATCAAAAGAAGAAGAAGAAGAAGAGGTGAATTGAGAGGAATAAGAAGACTTGGCTAGTATGAATGTTTTAACTATAGCTCAGTCCTCCAACACTCTTTAGATTCCAAACTATGGCAAAAAAGGAAAAGAGGTAGGAAAATAGAAGCGGAAATACTTCAACTAGATGTATATAATTCTATCCTTGGCATAACCTAATGGACAATGGAATCATTGCTCTCCAGTAGGGGTAAATGAATGTTAGCAGCAAGATGTTGAATCTAAGGTTGAGTTTGATATTTTAAAAATTATTGTTAAGTTTTCTTCTAGGATAGGTTGTAGGCTTAAAATCTAAGACTAGTTTTACATTTTAAAGTTGTATTTCTCCAATTTGGTTAGATTTTCAAGCTTAAAAATCTTGGGTGAATCTTAGCATTTCTTTTAAGGAGTTTGGACCTCCTAGTATGTTCCATAACTAGTTTAGTCTTTATAAATAATCTAAGTATTGATCTAATAATTATTGCTTATGTGTGTATTTATTTTATTCTTTGTGTGACATTTTCCATAGAAGATCTTTTTTTCATCATATCTTTTGAGTCCTATCATTGTGTGATCTCACTAACTTTTCAAGCCACTAACTCAAGTTTGGTTACTAACTTGTGTGGTTAATTAGGTTATTATTTACTTGTAGTGATGATGTTCATCATGCATATTACTATACTAGAATCCATGATGTCTATCATCCATATTATTATACCTTTTTTTGTACCCATGTTTCATGGTGTCTACCATGTATTTATGAAGGCATTCTACTTATGTGTGTTCACATTTTTATATATATCCCAATTATGGGAATAGTATATCACATTTGGGGCATATTATTTTTTCCCATATTACACTACCTTCAAGGGCATTTTATCTTTTTTACTGTGTATGATATGATATTATATTTCCTAATCTAGATGACACTTATACATGGGGTTATGGGGAATGACTAGATGTCAATTATTAAAAAAAAACATTGGTAATGGCTATTTTCAAAATCATTACATATGTTTCAATATATTTATGCTTAAGCTATATTATTTTACTAACATCGGGGGCATTTAAAATTATATTTTGAGATGAGTGAGTATAACATGGATCTTCATCCCTCATATTAAAAAGGGCCATATATCAAGATATATTTTCTAAAAATAAATAAAAATTCAATGAACTTAAGCAAAATTGAATGAACCTAATCAAACTTGAATAAAAAAATATCTACTTCCTTGATCAAGAAGTTGATTAGGCCCTAGTAACTCCTAAATAAGTGTTATCTATGATTTAACACCTATCAAAAGTTTAGTTTCAGAAGTAATTTTTTTTTAGACTTGGAAAAAATATTAGCCAAGTGTATTCATTCCAATTATCTCTTTCTAAATTAAAGCTCAAATTTTTAAAATTAAAAATTAAAAATATCTAGCATGAACATTAACTACTTGTATATATTGGCATGTGTTTTGGGTTTATCAAAAATCCATGTGAATGGAATCTTATCTTGAGTATACATCAAAACCACCCACTCTTCCATAGGCAAGTGAAGGTACACATTAAAATTATATATATATATATATATATATATATATATATATATATATATATATATAATACACACACACACACTTTTATGCACATATACATTCAATCATGGTAATATACCCACATCATAGTGGGGAATTATATATACACTTAAATTTGTTAAAAGACCCTTTTATATAGTGTCTTATCCCAATTTATCATATTTTTCATATTGGTGTATATTTACATTTTTATATTACTTTTCCCGACATAGGTCCACATTCACTTGAACCTCAAAAAATCATCTAACACTTATTAGGATCTATCTATTGGCATCATTGGACTAAATCTCATATTTTATAATGTTTCTCATCATGACATGAGCCTCTATTTTTTCCAAGTTAGACTCTCCCCTACATAAGTCCACCCTAGGATGGCATGTGCCCTATGTGAGTATGTCCATTTTACCTTTGTGGGTCTTTTTTCCCATTGTCTTTGGTCTTGAACTTTTAAATTTTCTCCTTATCATTTCAAATGTCTACTAATATACCCAACATGTCTTCAAGTACCCTATATATACAAGTTATCCTAAACAATTAAAAAAAAATGCATCATCAAAAAGAATAGAAAAATAAAGGTTAATATCGAGAACAAATCCAAACATCAAATATAAGTATTATTCATACTTCAATTTGATTTTAATTCATTCATATCCTACACACTTATAATGTATTTATTTATATAAGTATCTAAAAATCCCCTTGTATCAAATGAATATTTTAGCTTGCATGTAGTTTCACCATAACTTCTAGGTAAGAGGAGGTTTAAAATCCTTACTCAAGTTATTAAATTTAACTCATCTAGATTTACATAAAGTTATAATTCTAGGGTGTGGGATACATATTTTACAACATCATTTCAATGGTTTCCTAACTCTGTATCCCTATTTTTTAGTCCCAAGTTAGGTCAAACAAAAATAATCAGTAATCTTTCACATTCTACCTATAAAAGTAGGAAATTCTAGGCATATGAACATCAAAATGTTGAAATAAAAATGACTGAGAGCGGGGGTGGTGAATCAGTCTTCAAAAATATTTACAATTTTACTTTATCATTTATAAACTATCAAAGCAATATAGTGAACTAGCAACACATCAAGGACCATTTATATGAGCATGAGACAAGAGCATAACACATAGAACACTTATTTAAGTGGGAAACCCAAAATCAAAATAAAACCCAATGATATATGAAAATATAATATATTACTAGAAGACAAACATCAATATTTAGTGAAACACCAACTTCACATAGAATACCAACCCCAACTAGCCAAGTACCCACTTGACTAGGTTTTATCAAGCACCTACTTGCAAGGAGGCACCAACCCCCTAAATGAATCAACACCAACTTAGCCACCTAATTTATTTTATCACCTTTAGGACACATTTTTTCTCAATAAAATGATGATGACCACCTCTTCAGTTCTTCACACTCTTAGCCCTCTAAGCTCCTTTGCTCAACTAGGTCTCTTCAAGATGGATTAGGTCATTTGACCTTGATAGTCACCTATATTACCTCTATTATATATTAATTATAGTTTATTTTAACCCATATTATGGTCTAAAATACCTATTTTATCTATTTAAAGTTCTATATCTTATGTTTCAACTCATTCATTCTCTAACCTGTCAATTAGGCCTATTAGGTCTTGTTCTTATACTAGGTTCTTGCTCATGCACCTCTTGGTCGGCCATACATACTTGCCAATTTATATTTTCTATAAAATATACCTTAATAAATACCAAAAAAATTAATCAAACATTACAATGGGTAGGTCATAGCATATAGGACCAAAACCTCTTTTAGGCCTTAAGGAGACCTAATTCAATTAAGCCTTCATTAACACATGTTACCCTTTAATTTTATTGGAGAAACTTAAAAATTAATACATGGAATAAAAAATTAATATTACAATAAAATATACCCCTAATAATCTCCTCTTATTTATATGAAATATTTTATCTCTAATCACCACTTAAATCATGCCATTAGTAATGTTCATAATAAGTCATGTGCATACCCAGAAAGTGTCTTAAACTATTGAAGATAAAACACTAATTATCTAAAAAACCATGGAAATAAAACATCTACATATAAAATTAAAGACATAAAAACTAAAAAATTACATTATACTTCATTACACAAGGAAAAATGACTCAAACCCTTCTCTAGAAGTAGCCCACTCAGAATTGCCAACTAGCCTCAAAACACAATCATGGAAATATTATCCTTCAACACTTAGATGACCAATTTAAAAGACTTAGAATGCATTTATATGATCATATGAGGTAATTATACCATTATAATATATATATATATGTATGTATGTATATATATATATATATATATATATATATATATATATATATATATATATATAAAACATGTTCAAATGTAAACATTGGACTTGCATACCAATCTCATAGTCTTGTACCTCACTATCTCATTTGAACCAGACAGGTCAACATATGAGCAACATTTTCATCATATCCACTAACCTCCAAAACTTATATCCAACATGAACATGTATTATAATTTTTTAATATAATATTCATGTACTTTTATTCATCCCTATTCCATGATAACACATCCCTATTCAACTTCTCACTTCTAACTAGTTTTCTCACTTTTTGCACCATTAGGCTTGTTAGTGATAGGTTAACTTGGATGACTGATTTAGCATACATAAGGGATAAAACATGTATAAAAACTACCATGGACATAAAATACAAGTATAAAACTTTATCCTCCATCCATTTAACAAATTTGACTTGGTTAGTCTAACTACTACAGTAAACCTCTAAAAAATAAGGCTTTTCATATAGGTTCTACTCACACACCTGACAAACTAATCACACTTGGAAGTACCTGAGAGAATTGAATACAACCTAAAATCACTTAAATATGTATAAAAATCCATTATAATCACTTTATAATAACTTAGTTCACATTGGATCACTAGTAGGGTTCTTTGAGGGTTTAAACCATCTTCTTATCTTAACGATGATTCATAAATCATATCCCCTAATTCTAGAAATTAATGCTTATAAATTTGATATAGGACCCTTGACCATATACCATTAATATATGTGTCTCTCATTAATAGGTTACACATTCCAATGAACACTTGAAAGTCCTTGAGTTGAGAACCCTTCATTTTATGCACATGAGAGACCTTAAAATACTTTTTCAAGAATAAACCTTCAAAATTTGACCTCAGACTTGGTCAAAAAACTTATAAAAATATATAAAACTAATTAAAATTGTCATATTATCATTCTTATCTTGAAATCTAAATTTCATACCTCATTTGGCCACCATCTCTCTCTTTGCTTGCTTAGACCTTGACCTACAAGTTACATTAGACCTTGAAGTTGACCTTCTAACCACTATCTAATATCTCAACACCTTATATACATTCTCACACAATATCTCACAAGTTAAAACAATGTCAAAAATCCTTCATGTGTATTTTCAACAACTCATGATGCCTTATTAGGCCAAGCAAGGTCAAGAGGTGGTCTAGTTGTAAACTAGGTCTATAAGTCCTACCCCTATAGGCTCACCTTGAGACTCACATGAGTGATCCAATGCCACACATACATGTCCAAGAAACCTCATACATCTTCTTATGCCACTTTGAATCTATCTCACCAAGACACCATGCTCAAACCTTCTCACTAGGACTTTTCATGTTATGACTAGTGTCATGACTAGGCTTCTGAAGCACTTAAAACTTGACAACTAACCTTGAAATACTTCTTGATGATCTTACACCTTTCTCACATGCATTACATGATACTAAAATAATTTTATACTTCTCAAATATGTTATCAAACAAGAACATTCTTCAATGACCTCATGAACACCTTTCTTAAGAACCTTTGACATCAATGACAAGATCAAAGCCAAACTTCAAAAATATGAACAATGTTCAACAATCTCCCCCTTTGTCATTGATGGAAAAATATAATATCTACTAATCATTATTATCTCCCCATTATAGTATTTCTCTCCCTTTAACATCAATGACAAAGTGATCTCTACAACTTCTTAGATCACACTCCTTACAACCAAAATATTCAACACATGGGACTTATGAGTTTATGAGACATAATACAAACATGCTCCCCATATCTCCATGAATACCTTATTGTAAAAAATCACCTATTATTGAATATAATAATCATTATTACCTCCCCCTGAGTACTTTGGATTCTTTAATTATTGCAATTGGTAGGAATTACACCCAATTCCTATCATAGGTGTTGAAATGTTACCTTTGGAAGTGGTTTGGTCAAGATGTCTGCAATCTAATCTTGTATAGAAATATACTCAAGTTTGACACTTTGTTCACTTACCTACTCTCTTAAAAATTGATACATGATGGGAATGTTTTTGGTCTTTTAGTACATTATAAGGTTCTTTGAGATGCTTATATCACTTATATTATCACAATAGATAGGGTTAGGACCATTATAATCTACCTTGTAGTATTTTAGCGTTTGTCTCATCCATAGGACTTGAGTGCAACATGAAAATACTAAAATTTATTTAGCCTCATAAGTGGATAATACTACTAATGGTTTCTTCTTGCTTATACATGAAACTAAACACCCATCTAATTAGAAATCTCCTCCACTAGTACTCTTCTTATCATCTATACTCCCTACCTATTCTATATCTGTGTAGGCTATTAAATTTAACTCCTTGCTTCTCAGATACCATAATCCATACTCCATAGTCCCCTTGAGATACCTGAGTATCCTTTTGATTACTTGTAGATGATTCTCCTTTGGATCTACTTGAAACCCTCCCACAAGACCTACTACTTACATGATGTCAAATTTAGAGGTTGTGGTATATAACAAACTTCCAATCATTAACCTATATGACATCTAATTTAATTTTGAAGACTCATATTCCTTTATAAACTTATACCTTGTGATAATGGGTGTACTAACTACCTTGTAATCTTCCATCTCAAACTTCTTCAACATCTCTCTTATGTACTTGGCTTATGAGATGAATATACCTTTTTTAGATTGATTGATTTGCAACCCAAAGAAATAATGATAGTTCTCCTAGCATGGATATCTCAAATTCTTTATTCATCACCTATAAAAATTCCTTGGTCATATTCTCATTATTTCCACCAAAGATGATGTCATCCACATAGACAACTACTATCAATTGATGGTCATATTTTGTCTTGATGTATAGATTACTATTTGTAATTCCTCTTTTGACTCCTTATCTAATAGATACCTATCCAACCTAGCATACCAAGCTCTGGGAGCTTAATTTAGACCATAGAGATCCTTTTTCAATATAAAAACATAGTCTTTGTCATGTCCTAGTAAAAACCCCTCAATTTTCTCAATGTACACTTCCTCCTCCAAATTCCCATTCAAAAAGGTAGACTTGACATCCATATGGTATACCTTGAATCCTTTGAATCATGTAAATGCTATAAAAAAATTTATGGCCTCCAATATTTCTACTAGTGCAAATGTATCCTTAAAGTCTACCTGTTCAAACTGTGCATATCCCTTGCATACCAATCTAGCCTTGTTTCTAATGACTTATCCATCTTCATTCAACTTGTTTCTAAACACCCATTTTCTGCCAATGATGTTATTATCTTTAGGCCTAGGAACTAGTTCCCAAGTCTCATTTTTATCCATTTGGTATAACTCCTCATTCATAGCACCTATCTAAAATTTATCTTTGCTTGCTTCTATAAGTCTCTTAGGTTTAATATTGGATAATAGACAAGCATTCTATTATTTAGATTACTTACTAGTATTTTCCTTGTTTGCATACCCTCATTCTTATTTCCAATGATTTGAGATTTAGGGTGATCTATTTGAATCTATCTTGAGGGTCCTTTTGATTCATGTCTCTCTTCAACTTATTCTTCCTCATAAACCTCTATATTCACCTCTTTATTCTTGAAGTCTAGATTCTCTAAATTGTCCTTATCTCATCAATATTCACATTGGTACTTTTCACTATTTATTGTATCCTCTTGTTATAGCATCTATAGGCTAAGCCCATTAATCAGTATCCTAATAATATGCCTTCATTAGATATGGAATCAAACTTTCCCAAGTATTCATCATCTCTTTTGATGAAACATTTACTCCCAAACACTCTAAAGTATTCCACATTGGTAGATTTGCTCTTCCATACTTCATAAAGAGTCTTGTTTTCAGTAGTCCTTATTTATCCTCTATTCAAAATGTATAAAGTAGTGATGATTTCCTCTCTCCAATATCCATTAGATAATATATACTCATTTATCATAGTTCTAGCCATCTCTTGAACTATCATATTCTTTCTTTCCACTAACCCTTTTTACTGAGGTGTCCTAGTTGCTAAGAATTATCTTCTTATTTCATGAACCTCACATAAGTCATCAAAATAATTATACCAAAACTCTCCTCCTCTATGATATATTAGGCACTTTATCTTCCCATTCTTCTCATTTTTAACAAGATCCTTGAATGCCTTAAACTTGTCAAGAGCTTCTGATTTTTCTTTGAAGAATATAACCCAATTAATTATTTTATAATCATCTATGAGTAACATGCAGTATCTATCTCCTTGAATGCTTTGAATTATTTTAGGCCCATAGATATCAATGTGTATCATCTCTAAGGGTCTTTTATTTGATTATTCCTTGGACTTGAACCTTATTATAGTTTGCTTACCATGTTGACAAGCCTTGCAAAGTATGTTTATGGGTTTGATGATCTTAGGCATGTTATTCATAGACTTATTAGTGCTAATATTGACCATATTTTTAAATTTTAGGTGCCTTAACCTTCTATTCCATATCCAAATTTCATATATATTTCTCATGAAACATCTCTCGTTCTTGATCTCATTCAAGACATATAGATTGTTCTCAAACCTCTTAGCATTAGCAATTAGCCTTCTTATTTTGGCTCTCCTTATCTCACACCCTCTATAATGAAAGGTTAGTGTGTGTCCTTGATTTTTCATATGACTTAAACTAAGCATATTATGTTTCAAAACTTCCACATATAACACATTTTGTGTCTTATTTTTCCCATTGTCCAAACTCAAGACATCCTTGCCAACTATATTAGCAGTTATGTTGTCTCCAAAACTCATTGTTCCTGTAGAATTCATTTTTAATGAGATGAACTTAATTATTTATCATGTCATGTGGATTGAGAAACCACTATATATATACCATTTCATTCCTTCATCTTGAATGTGAAAGGTATTCTGACCTAGCATATAATCCTCTTTGGTTTTTTATTCCTCCTTAGCAAATAGTCCATCTTGACTCTTGAGCTCAATATGATCAGTCCTAACTTGATTTATCTTCCATACTAATGTTTGATTATTCTCATGGATTATAAGATATTTATATGTATTTTTGAATCTTGAGGTCCTTATAACTCTATTAGAGTATAATCTTTTAATCTGTCCCATAATATGATAGATGTAGCAAACAATATTTTTGTACTTACCTATTGACATATTACTCCTATTCCTATGGTCCCATGATGACTTATTCTTTATTTCATTGGGATACCTAATTGGTCTTTTCATGTTGTTACTCTTAAATTATTTTGACTTCTTATGCTTTCTCTCAAACTTGCTCATTTTGTCTATGAGTTACTCATGCTCAACCTTCAAGGAATCTAGCTCTGTCTTCAATTTGTCATACTAAACTTACTTTAACATGAACCTTGTGTTAACATCATATAATTAACTCCTGAGATCCTTGATAGTCTTCTTTTGATGCTTCAAATCATCAAGGGCACTTATGAGCTCAACTTCAAGGTCTAATTTAGCTTCTCCTTATTCACTATCATAGTAGACTTCTTCACCATACACGTTATCTTCTTGTTGATCACAAGACATTGTGTGCCTCTTAGGATCACCTTCAAGTTGTTAGACTTATCTCAAAGTGATGTAGGAGCATCTTATAAATTCCAAAGAGTTATCCAAGGTTGTGGTTGAGATTCCTAGGAAAGATATGAAATGGATGAGAAGTCATGAATGTGAAAGAAATTTGAATTTGAAGTTTCCCTGCCTTTTCTTATTTTGAATTTTTAAGCTTGTAATGAAGGGATTGAGAGTGTGTTTAGGTGGTCTAGGTGGCTTTTAATTTTATGTCATATTTAATAAAGTTGTAATAGACCTTAAACGTCTCTTCAAAGGTCTCATAAGCTATTTTTGAATCATATGACATGTTGAGAATATGAGTTAGTAGTCATAAGAGCCATCACCGTATGTGGGTCTTGAGGAATGTAAAAGAGCTTTTTGATCAAAAAATGGTTATGGAGCATGTGAAAGAGTCTATTTCATTGTAGAAATGAAATATAAAGAGTGATTAGTTCATATAAAGAGATAAGTGTCAAGAAAATAGGGGCAGACAGGTTTGAATATGGAATAAGGTCTGCTAAAGCAAGGTGTGATTAAGAGTTTTTATTTGAACTAAAGTTTTAATGAATATAATAATGATGGTCTTGTTGTGTCCAATGGATATTTTTTAATCTTTACATGATGACATTATACTCTCAAAATTGAGGACAAGAAATTTCATATTTTGTAAGAAGATGTGGATTGTGTCAAGAACTTTGTTATCTTGTAGTTTGCATGTTGATTTCTAAACTTTGAGTTACAACAAACCTTTTATATCTTATTTTGATAAGCTTAGTCAAATAACTTATGTGTGTACATGAATTGGTCAAATTGGTGAAAATCATAAGGAACTTGGATAAAATAGATATTGTGTAAAGTTGTGAAATGAAGAGAATCCATGAATGAATAATCAATATGCCCTAGTGAGTCCTTAAAATCTATTTCAAACTTAGCAAATAACCTTTATTTTCATGTAGCAATCTATGAATGAGTGGACTCTAGGTACTGTGAGTGTGCTATTTACAAAGGATTAATCTTGAAATCATTTAACAAAGTGATTGATGGGAATCTAGGGAGATTTTTTGGATGTATTTAAGGTTCCCTAATGTTTGGTATTGCATGACAAGAGTTTTCATTTCATATTTATAGCATATAGTCTTGTAGACAGTGTTTGGTTGACACAGTCAAGAGTAATTTAGAGTTAAAATGTGTGATAGTGGAAGCTCAAGTACTATCTGATAATTTTAAAAGGTGTAAAAGGTTAATACAGACCAAATGAATGTGTTTTGGGGTTTTGAAACTGTATATGGTGTAACTTATGCCTTTTTATAGGCTCTTAACCTATATAGTGGCCTTGAAACCCTAGATTTAGGGTTTGGAGTATAAGAGGATATTTAACCATCAAAATCTCACCAAAATTTTTATTATTTTCAAAATTTATTTTAATTAACTTATTTTGAAGGTTTCATAGGTGTATGGCCCCATCTGTATGGATTTTGAAGGACTGCATTGGTTTAGGCCAAGAAGAGACATAGGGAGATCGGCCAAAGAAGAAAAGGGTATGTGTGTTGAGATTAAGACTTGATAAAAAGAGTTTATTAAGCTAGAAAAGGATAATGGGTACCTAAAAAGTTCATTAGTTTCCATTTATTGACCATAATTTGCTCAGACCAAGGAGGTTTGTCTTTTTGGAGGGTTAATTGGGAAGCCAAGTAAGCCTACAATTACTAAACTTTTCAAAGTAACCTAACCTTAAATTTTGTGTGAATAAGGGTCTTGATAAAGGGTAATAAAAATCCTATTTAATTTCCTTTGATGATGTATTTTAGAGAACAGAATAGAAGATTTGTAGTGAAACAAGGCTAGTAGCATGTGGAAGCAAGAAGTTGAATATTGAGTGAAAGGTAAGGTTTTGAATGATGAAATTGGTTTGAGATGGTATATAATGTTGTTTTATATGTATTTATGTGTTTTATAACTTGTATTATTTATGTTTTTGTGTTTTTGTCCATTGGGACAAGGTAGGCCTAGTGTTGGCTAAGGAAGCTTTGCAAGTTTGTAAGCTATATGAAGGAGAATTACAGGCTAAAGGGAATAGCTCTGGAACACAAAGGACTAAGATATTATTCCAATTTTTGGAATCATAAAGACTTTAGGGGTGAATAAATCTTATCAAACTTTTACAAATTTACTTTATCATTCATTAACTATCAAATCAATATAGTAAACTAGGAACACATCAAAAACTATTTATATGAGCATGAGACAAGAGCATAACACATAGAACACTTATTTAAGTGGAAAACCCTTAATGTAATAAAACTCAATGATATATACAAATTTAATATATTCCTATAATATAAACATTAATATTTATTGAAGTACCAACCCCAACAAGCTAAGCACCCACTTGACTAGGCTTTAGCAAGCACCTACTTGCAAGGAGACACCAACCCCCTAGATGACTAGGCTTTAGCAAGCACCTACTTGCAAGGAGACACCAACCCCCTAGATGACTTAGGACCAACTCATCCACATTATTTATTTTATCACCTTTAGGACATATTTTTTCTCAACCAATTTATTATGACCACCTCTTTAGCTCTTCACACTCTTATCCCTCTCAAACAACCTTTTAGAATCCTTCGCTCAACTAGGTCTCTTCAAGACGGATTAGGTCATTTGACCTTGATAGTCATCAAAAATACCCATATTATATCCTAGTGATAGTTTATATTCACCCTTATCATGGCCTAAAATACCACCTTTAACTCTTCAAAGTTCTATATCTTCTGCTTCAACTCACTCATTCTCTAACTTATCAATTAGGCCTATTAGGTCTTGTTTTTATACTAGGTTCTTGCTCATACACCTCTTGGTAGGCCATACATACTTTTCAATTTATATTTTACATAAAATATGAATTATTAAATTCCATAAACATGAATCAAACATTAAAATAGGTTGGTCATATCATATAGGACCAAAACCTCTTTTAGGCCTTAAGGAAACCTAATTCAATTAGGCCTTCATTAGCACATGTTACCCTTTGATTTTCTTGAGGCAATTAAAAACTTAATACATGGAATAAAAACTTAATATTCCACTCAAATATACCCATAATACTATCTTCTTATTTCTATGACATATTTTATCTCTATTCACCACTTAAAGCATGACATTAGTATTGTTCACAATTAGACCTATGCATACCCAAAAAGTCTATCTTGAACTATAGAAGATAAAATACCAATTAGATAAATAACCATAGAGATAAAACATATAAATATAAACTCAAATACCTTTAAAAATTCACCAAGTTTTTACACTTCATTACATAATACAAAAGGACTTAAACCTTTCTCTATAAGTAGCCCACTTAGAACTACGAACTAGCCTCAAAACACAATTATGAAAATAATGACCTTCAAAACCTGTAGGACCACTTTCAAAGACTTAAAATTCATGTATATGATATTTTTATGTCATTATACCATTCCTAGATAGATATATAATATGGTTAAATGGTAATATTGGTTTTGAAGACCAATCTCATAGTCTTGTACCTCATTGTCTCATCTGAACCAAATAGGTCAACTTATAAGAAATATTTGCATCATATCCACTGACATCCAAAACTTTTATCCAAAATTAAAATGTCTTATAAGTATTAATTAATTTATTAATTTTATTTTATTCATCCTTATTCCATGATAACACATCCTTAATCAACTTCTCACTTTTGTCTAATTTTCTCACTGTTTGCACCATTAGGCTTGTTAACAACATGTCAACTTGGATGACCAGTTTAGCATACCTGAGGGATATAATTTGTATGGAAACCACCATGTATATTAAATACAAGTCTCAAAATTTATCATTCATCTATTTAGTAACTTTGACTTGGTCAAATATGACTACTATAATAAATCTATAAGAAACAAGGCCTTTCTTGTAGGTTCTACTCACTCACCTAATAAATCAATCACACTTGGAGGTGCTTGAAAGAGTTAAATATAACCTCCAATCACTTAAATAGACATACCAATCCATTTTGAGCACTTTAGAACAATTTATTTCATATTGGGTCACTATTAGGGTTCTTTTAGGGTTTGAACCATCTTCTAGTCTTAACGATCATTCATAAAGCATAGCCCATCATTCCAAAAACTTATCAATATATCATGAATATATTTATTTCCCAAGCATAGTTTACACATTCCAATGAACACTTGAAATTCCTTCTCAAGTTGAGAACCATTCATTTTGTTTATACAAGAGACCTTAAAACACTTTTTCAAGCCTAAACCTTCAAACTTTGAATTCAGAGTTGGTCAATACACCTAAAAAAATATATCACACTACTGAAAATTCTCATATGCTCATTCTTATCTTGAAATTTAAATCTCATACCTCATTTGGGCACCATCTCTCTCATTGCTTGCTTAGGACTTGACCTGCAAGTCACATTAGGCCTTAAAACTAACCTTCTAACCACTATCCAAGCTCTCAACACCTTATATACATGCTCACACAACATCTCACATGCTCAAAAAATGTCAAACATTGTTCATATGTCTTTTCAATATCTCATGATGCCTCATTAGGCCAAGCAGGGTCTAGAAGTGGTCTAGTTGTAAACTAGGTCTATAGGTGCTACCCTTGTAGGCTCACCCTGAGGCTCACATGAGTGATCCAATGCCTCACATAAATTTTCAATTAAAATAATACATATTTTTATGCCTTTGTGCATCTATATCACCAAGCCACCATGTTCAAACCTTCTCACTAGGATTCTTCATGTTATGTCTAGTGTCATGACTAGGCTTCTCAAACACTTGAAACTTGAAAACTAACCTTGAAACACTTATCTTATACTTTGCTCACATGACTTACATGCTCCTAAAAAAATGTCATACCTCTCAAATATGTTATCAAACAAGAACATTCTTCAATGACCTCATGAACAACTTTTTTAAGACCCTTTGACATCAATGCTAAACTTCAACAATAGGAACAATGTTCAACATAAAACATAAGAGGCAAACCACTAACCAAGAAAATATATTTCACCTCCTTGCACATGACATATTTAGTAAAATATAGATAGACCTAGTGGCACAAATTTGTCGAGAGTGAATCTTCCCATGTCAAAACCACATAGAACATGATTATTTCCATTAAGAGCTTGACATTAAATCAAATTTTATAGAAATACATAGTCATCCTACACATTTTTATTCCATATCCAAAATCTCAAATTTTCATTATATCAACAAGATGTTTCATTTGTACTTACTTTTCATAGCCTAGTTCATTTGTCATTTTGTACTGTTGATATTATTAGCCAAATGGGTAGATATCAATTATATACTTTCATATATATTTTTTTAGTTGTATTCATTGAAAAAAATAATTTTTAATTTTATATAAAAATAATAATTAAGTTAAACATAGTGATTACTTTTGACTCATGAAATTTGACACTATTTTTATATTTATTGATGATGGAAACATGAATTTTGCCACGCTAATTAATTAAATCATATCATGTTTTAATAATGGATTAATTAAAATGGTAGACTCCTTAGATTCATCATTGAGTTGATGATGAGATGAGTAATGTAAATAGGGATGTTTTTTTAATGTGTGTTTTTATAGGCTTTTATTGAGAGATGTTACATAACTGTAGAGATGGGCCCTATTATGGGGATTATTAACTAACTTGATTACAACTACTTATAATACCCTCTTTTTGGAATGTACTATGATAAAATGTTTATTTTTTTGGATTATAATTTCTATGATAAATAACGGACATTTATTTGAGTATACTAGCTATGATGAAGCATGGACTCTTTTTTGGATTGTACTTGCTATAATAAAATGTATACTCTTTCATGGATTTTACTCATTATTTTACTAATTTAATGCATAATTGGGAATATAATATTAACTATCAAGTGAAACTATGACACAATACAAATATATGCATTATAATAATAAATACATATTTAAAATCTTTGAATGTTTAGATATTCAAAACTTCACCAATGAGGTTCATAGATAAATACTTGGTTTCCAACTTATACATTTTTAGAGGATAAAATGTTGAGAAAATGTCTAAATAACAAGATGAAGAAAACCAAGAAATTATTTCATAAATAAATAATTTCTAAAAAATGATCCAAAATTATAAAGTGGTTGATTGTGACATAGGTAAAAATCATGGGTCAATTATGACCCTTTTCCATGATTATAACCCATTGTTACAAAAGTGACCTCTACTTATTTGTAGAACCTAAATTTCTAGGGCTACTTTATTAGCAAAAAATTATTAATAAACTTGATTCACTTGATCTTATGATGGGCAAAACTATTTGATTTTCTTATTATTATACCCTAAACATAATTCACTAAAATTTCATAAGAATATAGAAATGTGTAAGTTTAATGGCCAAGGAACCCTCTTGAAGGGTTACAGTTATATATCCCACATGCTTAATATAGATAGTAGAAAATTGTACACAACAGTTCTAGTTGTCAAAATGCCTTAGGACCCCTATCAGACCCTGAGTTTAGTTGACCACCTAGTTATCTAACTCATCAACTTACTAACTTAACATTTAACCAGACCTTTTAACCCCTGCCTTGACTAATTTACCTTTGGTACTTGATCATCAATGGTTATCTCAATTGTTGATAGTTAGCCTTACCTTTGACGGTCAGGTCTCCTCACCTCCTCAACTTCCTAACAGATCAGCTAGCTATGTGTGAGATAATGAGGAACCATTTAATATATTCACCTTATGTGATATTAACAAACTTCCAAGCATCATGATCAGCAACCTCACCCTTTAGGGAACCTTCCATCATCCATCTCTCTTTGCCTATAAAAGAAGGGGAGTGGGAGATGAAAAGGATCAATCACAAGAGTTATCAAGCATGCAAATATTCAAGCTCTCTAGCATCCAGTCTTCTTCTAGCAACATAGCGTCAGTAAAAGACCTAAATCTCTACTAAATTTGCTTTTGAGGCCAAAGTACCATTACTCTAGAAAAATTACTTCAGCCTTCAACCATCAACTAACTAGCAAGCTACAAGTATATTAGTACTTTAGCATTATTATTATAGATTTATGCCCTCCCTAGCCTAATCAGACCTATTTGTACCTTATTTCTTCTCTACCAGATCCTCAATAAAACCTCTATCTACCCATTTACCTATTCTATAACTTTTTTTTTATCACCTTCAGAAACCCATAGGCAACTACCAATGGTTCACCCAACCATTGATGGTCACTGTGGTATAACATAATAGAAAGTTATTTTCATCTCCTTACCCACAACCAAATCCAACCTTTTGTGTTCCTATTTGTTCACAAACCCTTTTCTAAATTTTTGAACTAGACCCCACCTACTTCAGTCCGAGTATTGACTAGCTTTTTCTAGATTTAGTCATTTTCTTTAACAATCATTCTACTTTCATCTTATATTGCATTTATTTTATCTTATGCAAGTACCTTAATTTATCATTTTCAGCTTGATTGTTTTCAATAGTGGATTGATAGCCTCCTAGCAAGAATATGATTCTTGGATCTAGCTCATGCTAGGAATTCCACTTAACTATCTTACTAACAATCCCCGTTTTCTTATTTGTAGGTTATTCCTTCCTAGCTAAAGAGGAATTCTCAACATTCATCTAGATCACGCATGCATCACTAACCAGGTATTTCTACCACACCCTTATTACTAGTTTTTTATCTTCTTCTAAGATTAATAAATGAGTAAAAATTAACAAAAAACATTTTGGCATGCCTGGCAAGACCCTACCATCATCTAGATACCCTTTCTTTCTTCCTTTATCTATGCTCATCGAATGAAATCTAAAAAAAATTGGCATAAAATAAACCCATTGCATTATTTTTGTCTCCAAATATTTCACCCTAGAATGTGTTCAAGCCTCTTCCATATTTGGACAACATTGGACTACTTCCAGGTGTGTGGGTTACCTATGGTGGAAGTAGACCTCTAGGATTGAAAGGGCTAGCTCCCTAGATATGTCTTGATGTACTTATCACCTAATATAATACTACTTGTGCAAAAAAAGATAAGAGTTACATAAAAGTAAACTATTATAGGGGGGCGATACACCATGAATATATCCACAAGACTATCATACAAATACACTAAGATAAAAGACTCACAAAACTAGCTTATACCTCTTAGAGCACTCTAATATTAGATTTTCAAACATGAAGGTGGAATACATGAAATACTATTCAAGGTGAGTTAACCAAAGATCAATTTTAGACACTAAGGATACTCTTACACTTGAAAATATAAGCATACACTTAAAAACACTTCATGTGACCTGTTAGAATGAAACAACTTGCATTAGACATGGAAGGATTGAAAGGAAGCAAGGATTGATATCAATCACTTGACTTTTCACTATACATCTCTTCAAATACTTAGACAAGATAGTTTTTAGGATCAAAACTAGATTACATTTCTTATTTTAAAGGAAAATTAAAATATCAAACTAGTAGGGCTTCACCATACTAGGTTTGGTCTCTTGACAATAGCCAAAATGGCTTACATTTATAGAACTTGGAAGAAGAGAGAGAAAAGATAAGTTCAAGAGGCACAAATACATGTGTTAAATTGAGAAAAATAGTTAAAAATACATCTAAGATAGAAATGGGGTGAGCCATGCAATGTTAGGAGCTACAAGTGTCGTCTCCAATCATCCAAGCCTTACAAAGTGGCCTAAAAAACTCTTTTCCTTGCACAAAAAACTACCCTTCATGATTTGCCTTTCAAAATTGCCTTATCACTACATATAGTCGGATATAATGATGATTCTTAGTAGGAGGGGTTACAAACAATCCCTCACATGCATTTGGGAGGTCTTAAATCACTCATGATCTTTTGTTCATGCACAATCATCTATGTCAATCACAAAATGGCCTCTCTCCAAGCACCTCTCACACTTGGCACCCAAAACCTTCCCAAATATACCATCGTATCCATACACAAGGGGGAATTACATGTGTCCAAGGTGTCCATATCATCAGTTTCAAGAAACAAGCCTTAAAAGGCCTTATAATTAAATTTTCACTATTTTCTCCTAAGTGTTCACTATCTACCCACTGGATTGGCTGAAATGAAAGAGGTGGTAGGCATACTTAGGAGTTGAAATAGTTGATCAAGTGGAAATGAGGACTTATAAAAAGTCCTAAACTCTCTCCCAAAAGTGATTTAGTCTCTTTAAAGATTTCCAAACCTACAAAACACACATTTTTTTAAAATAATTTTTGTTCTACCATTTATATACAGGTGTGGTGTAGATAAATTACATGGTAAGGATCCCTAGAGAGTCCTCTACATCATCCAATTGGTTTCATGGAATTTCCCCTACATTTGGATGCTTCATTTGCTTTTTTTTCCCAATCGGGTCCTTATGGAGGGTTTGCAAGGGTTTTGAAGTGGTTTAGGTTTTTAACATTTATTCATAAAGAATAGATGTTTAAGTCCTATATAAATTCAATTAGGTATTCTTAGGGACCCTCTCTAGAATCTAAAAATACCTTATGGTCCCATGCAAAGGTTGGTGAGAGTTTCAAGCATCTAAAGTTCATCATCCATTTCTTTTCTGCACATTTTATGAGGTCTGAGTGTACTTTAAGCCAAAAATGGATTCTTGGATAGTTTTTATGAAATATTTATATTCCAAAACCTTATTTTATGTCCATAAAACATTATTAAATCATCAAAATAGCTCATCAATAGCTATAAGTGAAGATGACCACCCTTTTGGAACTAGGCCTAGATATTGTCAATGGATCTGCCTGCAACTAAAACCTCAAACTGACCCTTTGATGTTATATTTTCCTCTATATAGATTATACACATAAAAAATACCTCTCCTAACATTAATAAAAACATTTTAATTCTTTTCAAAGGTTATAATTGGAAGTGATCTTCCATTTGGTTGAGACTTGTACCTTCCTTAACTAGGTTTGTCTGCAGACCTCCTTGTCTGGACCACCTTGCTTGATCTCAAAACCTATTTCAATGTTTTATAGGTTTTAATTTAATTAATACATCTCATGAAACCTTTTTTAAATTTCCCCACACTTTTTGGTTTATATTTTGGCTCACTTCCTAAAATTTGCAGGGTTTGTGCATGAAGAAGAGTACCCTATTTCTAAGACAAAATAGAGATGTGTTACCCTATTATTCTCACAAAATAAATAATTTAAGGTTATCATATATGTTCCAAGGATGATATGTATCAATTTTTGACATTTTATTTCATGTTTTTATTTTCCAAAACCTTTAATATCCAAGATAAACTTATGGGAATGCACTATTTGCAGGGTGTCTTGAGATGAACTATGTATGTCCATATTGGACTCAAACTTGTTTAGTTTCACTATGATAGGACCTTAAAAATTATCATGTCCTTTATATATAATATCCACTTTCAATACATCACTTCCATTTTCTCATTTGACTCTTACCATCTTGAACTCTACTAACCGATGTGAAACTATCTGACTACCTATAGGTTCAATTGAGCCCTTTTTCTTGGTGTATTTGGACTAGTGAGAAATTCCTCAAAGTGATAATATAAATATGTAGATGTTTATGGGATATTCATAAAATCATATCACTATAACCTTTCTTCCATGTACCCTACATGTGCAAAATGAACTCTTTCTGTCAGGTTGACTGAGACAAAAGTTGACCCTACCTGTAGGGTATCATGGCCTATTCTAAGCTTGTTTGTAGTATTTAGAGGCTTCTATTCAAGTTTATAAAGGTTTAAAAACATATATTCATACTATCTCACACTTATATTCCACCTTATATACTATCAAACACCAAGAGGTTCCTTCTTTGACTGCCTGTAGGTGGACTGAGACATTTTGTACAGACAAGGAGTGAGTAAGGTGAGCCAAGTTTGAAGTAACATCCTCCTCAAATGGTCCTTAGCTTTTCTATACTTCTCAACATGTCACATGAAACTATTCATCCATGTTAAATTATTTTGGATTCATCTTGAAAGAGAAACTCACTTGGTGCGTAATGGCCTGTAGATGTCACAGCAAGCTTTTAGTGTGTTTAAGAGCATATTGGGGCTCTTCAAACACCACCTTTAATTCACCCTTTTCCCATAAAATTTTTCATAGGTGTTTCCTTATTACATTTATACAAAATCAAGTTATTATAATACATAAAAGGCTCTTGTGCCTTCACTATGAAAATCCCCAAAAACCTTGAGCAGTGTTATTTTAGCCCTTTAGGGAAAAGGTCCCTATATCAGTCCCTTTGATTATCAAAGCTTATCAACAGCATGCTTGAATCTCAATAGTCTTAATCATTCTATATAATCCATAAAACTTCATCATAAACCTCATGAGGGCTCAAACCTATAGAATACCTCTGTATAACTCTACTAATGTCACTTGTATATGTGCATATGACTGTGTATAGGTAAGAAAGATGAAATTGAGTAAGAAGGATTAGAAAAAAGGCTTTAAAACACATTAAAATTAAACTATTATCATCAAAAGGATTTTTAAATCACCAAGAGCACCTGAGATCAACTTCAAACACCCTCTTCTACGTGAACATCACTTGCCTGAAAGTGAAAAAGGTTGGGTAGAGAAGGAGAATGTGAACAAAATGCAATATTTTAAGGTTCCAAATGAGTTTATGATCTATTCAAACCACTTCAATACATCCTCATACCATCAAGCATATAGAACAAGTGAAATATTCTCTTTTCAATGTAAATTCCACATCTGAAGGCATTTGAGATAATTGTAAGTGCAACATGGACTAGTTTGAAAGCATACACAAGACAACAAGAGGATTTTTGTCTATTTGAGAGATCCAAAGCCAAAATAAGAATGGGGAACCTATATAAATTTCCTAAATAACATAGGAAATCATCAAATCCATCAAAACAAAACAAATTTTTTTGGAACTAGCTTAAAAGGAGACCCCCTTTGGATGCAATTGAATAAAAGGTTTATTGAGGTGGTAGAAATGGTTCATAAAGGAGAATATATTAATATAATAAATATTTCCATGAAAGTGAATTATACTCAGAGACCTTTCACCCACCAAGACCATTCTTCCTAACTTCAATTGTATGGCCCACACCAATTGTTTGAATTTGACCTTCCTTGGCTTGTAAAGAGAATGGAGGAAAAAGAAGTTGTAGATGAAATTTTTGATGAAATATATGCACTCCAAGAATGGAAAATAGTGTGGGGAGGTGAAGAGTCACTCCATGTTTTTAGTTGAAGGTGAGTTCCATAAATCCATAGAAGTGCTACAAATGGCCTATTTTTAAGGAGAAACTACCATTTCCTGCACATAACTGACTCTTTAACTACCATCTAACTGATCCTAACATAATTTGGCCATATCCACATTAATATTCACTTTGATGACAAATATTCTAACTCCACCATCTGTACAAGTCATTAATTGAGCTAAAAAAGTGGCCAAATGACCCTTTTGACACATGAAACCTAGTAAGTGACCAATTTATGACTTGAAGACACCTTTAAACATAATAAATACCATCTTAGGACATTTTTAAAATAAATTGAGCCTTTTACTAAGGTTGAATTTAGTTGACTAGCTTAGTACAAGGAGGGTGGGCTTCAACAAGGACTAAAGGAAGGATAAGTGAGACATATAGGACAATAAGAGACCCCATAGGACACATGAAACCTTATTCAAAAGTTCAAATTATTAGGGGTTGATCCAATTTGATTTGGGATCAAATTTGGTCAAAAATTACATTAATTGCTTGCTTGATTTAGTTCATCTAGTAACTTAAAGGCAAAGTAATTAATCATAGTTGTCACTCTTGTTATCACACACTTATCCAAACCAAATAATAAATCAACATATCAAAATAACTTGAGACAAGGCCCGAATATGATTTTATCACCTAGCAATCAACCTTACCCTTTCCTAGCAATCCTACTTGGAGGTCATTACTAAGGGGAGAACCAACTCAATTCTTTGGTTGAGTATAAACTCTAAAATTTATTATATATGGGCTAAACACCCAACACCCTTATGATTGTGACATGTGAAGTGAGGGGTAGACCCAAATACCAAGCAAGGTACTAAAGATCAATATAGATTCTATCTTGAGTGCCTAAATACAACCTAAAACCAACCTTAGATTTCCTCTTTAGTACCTAATCTACAAGTCAACTTTCTTCTTCACACTTTTTAAGGCATAAGCCAAAAGTGATCTAAAAAAGAATCCTAATTTTAAATTCAATTTTAGTGTATGTTTGGATTGCATTGAATTCTTTTCTTTTTCTTACTTTTTGTTTGAGGTGTGATTTTTCATCATCCCTTATTTTTTTGACATGGTCTTTACTAGACACTAGTTGAGAAATCAACCCAACCAAGGACTGCCTTCCTCATCCTCTTCCTCATCTATGGAGTATACTTCAAATCTCATCCTACCATGCCTCAGATAGTTATTGAGGGTGATACAAATTTTTCCACATTCCTTGATAACAACCCAATAGCCCTTTGGCATTACCTTATACCTTATCTCATCGCACCCCTATTGATTTAATTCCTCCCATGGATCCACCTATTGGTATGCCTCCTCCTCGTATGGTTGGTGTTACCTCCAACCAACCTTTGATCACCCAAGCCTCTTCTTCTACTAATATCCCATACACTACCACCACTGAAACCTAATCCAACATCCTAAATTATAACCAAACCCCATCTACACAAACTAACACCTCTACTATAGTGGGAACCTTACCTATTGTTACCTATACCCCACCTACCATGGGGATATCTTCTCCCCCTATTTCCACCATTCCTATTACCACCACCAACCAACCCATCTCTACTCTTCTTCAATATTTAGTACTTTACATACCTCCTACTATTCTACCCATTAGCACTAAAGTCACTACCTAACATCAAACTATCACTTCAACCATACCTCCAAACCAACCTTTGTCCATCCCTCAACAAATACCCATGACATCTTACCAATATGTTCCTAATCCACAAGGATACATACCACCTTCTACCCAACCTTATATACCCACATATCAATATGGGGCATCATCCCATCCTTCCATGACCACATATCAATATGTGGCATCTTCTCAATCTCCCACCTCTTATCCATATATTGCAGCCACCCAACATCAATTGAACCTAATACCCAACTATGGATCTCTCCAACCTCAAATAGATTTAGTTAAGATGTTGATGGATAAATGTCCAATCTTGAATCATCTATTTTTGGAGCTCATAACCTTCTATCTTATGATCAAATCTATAATGAGCCCATTCATCCATCTATTCCTATCCAACCTTATCTTCCTCAATGGGAGATACCTAAGTTTTCCAAGTTTCAAGGCAAGGAAGACCCTCAACAAAATTTGAGATCATTTTGACATTATTTCTATTTAATTGCATATGGCAATGTTCTTCTTCTTCATACCTTCCCCATGTCCTTATCTAGACCAGCCTTGTATTGGTATAATGCTCTCACCAAGTAGTTTATCTTCTCCTTCTCTCAACTATCCTAAATATTTTTAGATCCCTTTTCATTCAACATATCTAAACAGGTTTCCATTACTAACCTTTACTCCATTAGGCAATTCCATGATGCATCAATTGCCGATTTCATAGCTAGATGGAAAGGTCTCATCAACCAACCTTCTTTCTCATTACCCCAACCCAAACTGATTGAACTCCTTTCTTAAGGTTGTGACAAACACATTGCTCCAACTCTTCAGGTTCAAAATTTCATAACCTTTAATGAGGCATTTACCATGGCACGTAAACTTGAAATTATAGCCATCAATAAAGGGAAATTAAAACTAAGAAACAATAATTCTAGATTTAAATCCAATGATCCTTCTTCAATAAAACATACTAACCATCCCAACACCAAGACAAAGGCAACCGCAAACATGATTATATTAAAATTTGCTCCACCTCCAATCATCAACCAACCAAATCAAACCAATTCTTCCAACCCATCAAACCAACAAACTCACAACCAAATTCAAACCATTCTAAGGCAATATACTCCCATAAGGGAATCATATACGTTGGTTTTAGATAAACTACTTAAATCTAACCTCATCCAACTTCCACCTATCAAACCACCTCAAAAATTTAATGTTTCTCACCCCACACTTGGATGGTATAATGAAAATGATCTATGTGCTTTCTATCATGTCATTGGACATGATGTGGGTAGGTGTAATACATTTAAATCTATTCTCCAAAACATTATTGACAAAGGTGAACTTGCATTAGATAATCCCAATGCACCTCCAAACCAATCATTAGACATCTTTTGGAAACCTTTTCCTAACCATGTACCTCTTACCAACTATGACAACACTCAATCTAAATCATCTCACACTCATGAGGTACACATGGTTAATGTTGTTACTATTGAACCTATTGTTGAGGAAACCATTCCCTCAACTACCTCTTCTTCCACATCACTTATTAAAGTGGTGTAACCTTCTTTTATTCCTTTGGACAACCAAACAAAGGAAGAAACCTCCTCTCTTTCAACTAAAGAAACCATTGATCCAACCACCTCTCCTTTGATAGAAATACCAAAGGAGGCAACCCTTACATCAACCACTTATTCTTCCTATCTATTTATGGAAGTGGTGGAATTACTACTCTTTCCTTTGGACATACAAACAAGGGAAGCAACGACCCTCTTTTCACATATGAACAAACCATACCCTCCTTACCTACCATAAAACCAACCACTCCTTATTTAGAATCCACTCCAAAGGAAGAGATCATCTCCTCTATTCTTTACATAGCGACACCATCTTCCTCAACCATCGGATCCTCCACCCAAGGCAAAGGTGGAGCAACTATTCTTTCACCTCAACCTATGGGTTTAACATTTGAAGCCAATGACCAAGGAATCAAACCCATCTATAAAAAAAATTTTAGATTGGTTCAAAATCTAGAGTTTATGTCTCAACCCAATCTAGATAGGGCCACCTTTTGGCACTATCTTGGGCTACCTTACCAAAACAAACAACAAACAAGAAACTTTAACCTCACTTACATCTACCCTCAAACCCATCATTACCTCAACCCCATCTTTAGATACTCATTCTTCCAAAACCATATGGGAACCATCCAACCCACTATAATCCAAAATTGCTAAATCACCCTACACCTCTTTGACCAAACCCATCAAGAATCTAGGACTACTTCCTACCCCTAGCTTAGCTCATCCATATTTGAAATTGGACTTAACCCCATCAAGTCCACCAAAGAAACTTTTGAATAAACCTATCAAAAAGGTGAAAACACCCAAACCATCTAGAACTAGACCCATACCACCCCTTCTCCTTTACCTTCAATTCTAGGACCCCATCTATCTATTATCCCTATTACCTATTCCTCCTTTATGAAGCCTTCTCCTTTTATTCTACTCACACCTACCTCCACCAAAACAACAAAATCCCCATCATTCTTGACTAACTTAGCCACCTCTACCTTACCACCTATTACCCAACCTTCACCGTCCACCTCTAAATCTTCCACCTCCAAACAAACCATAACCAAACAATCCCAAAAAAAATCACCTACCAAAACTATCCCACCGCTTCCAATTTCTATAGTAAAGCCTACTCCCAAGAAGGCTCCAACTCATAAAACCAAAAATCCAACACCCTTGACACCTTTGGTCAAATCTTATTCAACCATTATACAAAGGTTTTTTCAAACCTCTTCTTTCACCTTACCACCCATCAAACCTTTCGACCCTTCACATCTTAAACCAGCATCGTTCAATGATAATTTGATTTGTCTATACCATAGGACACTAGGACATGATATGGACAATTACAAATCTCTCCAAACACTAGTTTATAACCTTTTGGATGAATATGATCTATTATCAGATGAACCTCCCTTGAGCCCCTTAACAACCCAACCACCAACTCAAACCATCCAACATTTACCTACACCCCCACTCTTACCTCAAACTGAGGAGGAATCAAAGTAGCAATCCAAACCAACACTTCCTCTTATCTACACCATTCATATGGTTACCTGATCTTGGGCCCAATAGAAAGATAAGGGAAAATCTAAAGTGTCCATACCATGGACATACCCTTCAACCCATCAACCTTCCAACAGAACCCAAACACCTTCACCATTACCTAAACCAAAAGTATCCATCTTGGGTGCATCCCCTTCCAACCCTTCCAAATCCATTCAAATTGTAGTTTTGAAACAACTTCACCAAACTCTGGTGAAAATGAGCTTATATGAATTAATCAACACCTCAACACCTCAACGTCAAACACTGATAGATATTCTATAATCCATAGAGGTTCAAATCTAATATCCTCAACCCCTTGTAGATTTATCAGAGCCCTTCAACTCTCTACCCTAATCACCTTTAAAGATTCAAAAATACCTTTTGTACATCTTGAGGATGATGATCCTCCCCTCTTTATCACAACATATATCAATCAAACCCATATCAAAAGGGTGATGATTGATGGAAGGGATAGTATCAACATTATCTCCTCCCATGCCTATGACCAACTTGACTTGCCTAAGAACATCATGTATCAAACTATGACAATTCTTCACTCTTTCAATGACACCATAGCCATTACCTTGGGGATAGTTATTATCCATATTTGTTTGGGACCTCATACTATTTCATAACTCTTTTACATTGTAGAGGGTGAGTTCCAATACAATGTTCTACTTGGATGCCCTTGGATCCATGCTATGAGTTGTGTCCCTTCCACTTTGCATCTTTGCATAAAATTTTAGCACAAAGCTCATATCATCACCATACCAATTGACCCTAGTCCCTTTACATCTTATAATATGACATACAGACCTAATGATGTTCTTTTTCCTCAACAATCGACCTCACCACCAACTACCAACAACTCCACCCCTATGGTTGATGAAGCTTCAACAAGCTCATATATCCCTTATTCACAAATCCCTATATAGGACCCCTTATAACCCACATTCCAACATCTCTCACTAGGAGAATACCATCTTCTAGCCTTGGATGCTTTCCCTACTCCTCAAGAGTATGGGAACCTCACCCACAATCCTAGTTATGATCCTAACATCAGAAACATCATCCTTTTTAGACCACCCAATCATCAAACCAATTTTATCTAGAGTGGACTAGATCATCCACTTATTTCTTCTACCACTACCCCTCATATCTAACCATTCACCTCTAACTTCTCTTTTCTCAACAAACCTTCATTTACGAAAGCACACATTCATAGGTGTGCTTGGAAGGGATTTGGGCTTGGCCTTTATGAATAGGAACCTCATGAACTACCCATAATCAAAACCTAAAAACCTTATGAGTTATTCAGCCATAGGTTCGTACTACTAAAAGAACCCACCTCACCAAAACCCATCACCACCATCGACGAGGATACCCCATCCTCACCAACCCCATCTCTTTCAAATTTAGATGATTATGATATGATCCCATCTAACTTTTTTTATCTATACTATTATTTTGGGCCCCCTGACCTATCAAAATGATGGTTGAACTAAAACCCTTCCTCTCATCCATCCTAAAATGGTAGAAACGGATTCTCCTACCATCAACACCATCCAACATCAAGATGATGATTCCATTCTCACCTACCTCAGTATGGGGAACTCTTATATCCATAAATCTCTTACTCATGAAAACCAAACCATGTTGAATTAATATACCATTGATGTCAACTTAGGTACTTAGGATAACCCTCACATCATCAAGATCAGGCAATCCTTGAACCCTACAAAACAACAGGATTACCCTTCCTTCCTTCATGATCGCAACATAGCATTTACTTGGTCTTATCAAGTATGCTTAGGATTGAACCTTATATCACTCTCCATAACATTTTCACTCATCTTGATGCTAAGCCTATCATACAAAAGCTTCGTAGGATACACCCTCACATCGCCTTCCTTATAAAAGAGGAAATTTAATGCCTCTTATCTATCGAATTCAACCAACCCATTGATTATCCACAATGGGTTTCTAATATATTTCCCATTACCAAATCTACATGGGGACTTCACATTTGTATAAATTTTTTCAACCTCAACCTCACTTGCCCAAAGGATGACATTCCTTTGCCTAGCATTGATGATTTCTTGAGATACAATCAGATCTTGAATGCTCCCAAAGACATAAGACTTTTTTCATCACCCTATGGGGAACTTTCTACTACAAAGTCATGTCTTTCAATTTATGTTGGTATAACCTACTAGCATGTCATGACCTACATCTTCCATTACCTCATTTATAAAATTATAGAGGAATATAAGGATAATCTCCTTGGGAAATCCAAATATCACAAGGATCATCTTGATGTTCTCTAAATCATCTTTGAGTGCCTTATCCACTTCCATATCAGACTCGACCTCAAGAAATGTATTTTTGGGGTCCTTTCAAGAAATATTATTGGATTCATCATCTCTCTTCAAGGAATCAAAGTAGACCCTAAAAAATTTAAAGCAATCCTTAAAATGCCACATCTGACCCACCTTAAGCAACTCTATAGCATGCAGAGGAAGCTCTAATCGATCTGACATTTCATCTCTCAATTACCTGATAGATATCAACCTTTTCATGATCTTCTTAAGAAAGACACCTTTTTTAAGTAGACCAAGGATTGTTAATAAGCCTTTTATTCACTCAAATAATACCTTATTTCTCTACCTATGTATACCCCTCCTAAAGAGGATCAATCCTTCTATCTTTAAATCTCCACCACTGACCATTCCCTAGGGGCAATGCTCACTCACCATGATGAACAGAACAAAGAGCAAGTTGTCTACTATATAAGCTAAATGTTTATAGAGTATGAGACTCAGTATTCCCATCTTGAGAAACTTTGCCTAACCCTCATCTTTGTGGCCTCCAAACTTCAACACTACCTTCTTAATCATAAAACCTACATCATCACTAATGCCAACCCACTCAAGTACATGCACTCCAAACCATACTAAAACAAACATATAACTAAGTGGCTCATGCTTTTAGCTGAGTTTGATCTTGAGTTCCTTCAGAAAAATTCAATTGAAGTTCAAGTCATTGCTAACCAATTGGCCAAATATCCTCTACCAAATAACCAACCTCTTCCTCTTACATTTCTAGATGAGTCCATCATGACCCTTTATCAAGAGGACCCCACTTACCAAATGACCATGTTCTTTGATGGCTCAAAATGCCAAAGTGGTGAGGGTACTAGAGTTATTCTAATTCCCCTTAGTAGTGAACCTCTTCCCCTCTCCTTTAAACTTGAATTTGAATGCACCAACAATGTGGCTAAGTATGAATCCCTAGTCATAGGTCTCCAAACTGCTTTATCCTTGGGATTCAAGATTATCAACATCTTTGGTGATTTGAAAATTATGGTCAACTAGGTCAATAGATCTTACCAATGTAAAAATTATGTCCTACTAAAGTAAAAACAACTTGTAGATGTACTCTTAACATCATTTGATCATTACCTTATCCAATCTATTCTATGATCTACCAACAAGTTCATGGATACAATGGCTTCCCTTGCTTCCCAATTCCCATCTCAACCTTCTAACTCTAAACTCTTTGTTACCATCCACCACTTTATCACCCCATCCTATATCTATTTTTACCTTCCTACCATTTTTAATGTGGAAGTATCTCCATTAGACATATGGTACAAACAAACTTTTGATTACCTCAACCTCAGTATCATTCCTCCCAACCTCTCTATAAATGTTCAAAGATATTTTGTTTAGAGTGCCTCTCATTATACCATACTATGGGGAATCCACTAGAAAAATGGCTTTGAAGGCCTCCTTCTCTATTACCTTCACGGTCGTGAGGCTTCCAATGCCATCAAGGAAATGCATGACAGAATCTATGGGGCACATTTTAGTGGTTTAGCTATCTCTAAATGCATCCTTCACCTTGGCTATTATTGGCCCACCCTTAACCAAGACTATTATGATTATATAAATAAGTGTGTCAAATGTCAACAACACACCAGTTTACATCACGTACCTACCCATGACCTCCAAGTATCCAAACACTTTTGTCCATTCTCATAATGGGGCCTTGATCTTATTAGGGAAATCAATCCTCATTCATCATAGCATCATCAATCCATCATTTCTACCACCAAGTATTTCAACAAGTGGTGGAATCTATTCCCCTCATCTCTACCAAAGTCAAAAATATTGTTGACTTCATCAACCACCATATCATCTATTGTTTTGATGTTCCCCATAAGATCATCACTAATAATGGTAAATCTTTTAAGAATAAGAAAATCCAAGGTATTTATGATGCATTTAGAATTAAGTTAAGATTTGTCTCGCCTTACCATCCATAAGAAAATGGATAGGTAGAAGCCTCTAAAAAAATAATTAATAAAAGGTTAACCAAGGTCATTAGTGCTTCAAGTCAGGATTGGCATTTGCATATCCCCTTCATTTTATGGGCCTATCTCACTAGCATTCAAACCTTTATGGGTGCTACCCTTTTTTCTCTAGTCTTCAGAGCAGAGGTATTCTTGCCTCTTGAAGTCCATATTCCTTCTCTTTTCATGTATTTGTAGGAGATCATTTTTGATAATGATTATCATCAATAACATCTTGCCTACTTGAGTTACTTGACAAACATCACCTTGTAGTGATTAAACATCTTTGTGTCTACCAAGAATGAATCAAGCATGCCTATAAAAAACACCTAATTGAACAAGAATTCAATATCAGATATCTCATCTTAAAGGAAAACAAACATGTAAACAACATGGAGAAAGTAAAAGAAGCAAATTTGCTTTCAATTGCATTGGACCCTACATCATCACCCATAAGTATGGATCAGGAGCTTATCATTTGTCCTCTCTCAAATGCAAACTAGAACCTGAGCCTCTCAATGCTTTGTATCTACATCCTTTATTTTGTTAAAATAAGGATTGAACTCACTTTTTTGTCTAACTTAAGCTCATCCCTTGATTTATAAGATTTTCACCGTCACCTACCTATTCTTATCCTTTTTTAGGACAACCGATTACAACATAGAACCATGTGATTATCCATCACAGGTCATAGCCTAATCCTAAATATCAGTATCATAGCTCTACCCATAGCATGGTTCTCATGGATACTTTTCATCTCTAACAAGATAGAATCCCATGATCATTTTTTCCTCAAACCATTGCTTCACCTATCATTAGCCTCTTGTGCTAAACATTTTACCCTCATAAAGGTAAACCTCTAAGCCTAATTAGACTTGTCCATGTCTAAAAACCTTAAAATATAAAATAAATATCATTTGGGTCATATATTTATAGCATTGTAAACTATTCCCTTTAAGGATAGCTACCCAAAATCCTCTAAATTTCTTAAAAGATAGAGTGAACCCTTGAAAGACAACTACCAAATAAATAAATCCAAACTTAAATCACTCCCTTAAAGGATGGCTAATTCAAATGGGTCAAAAGCAATCATTTTAATATTCTGACCTTGATCAACTTCCCAAACTATCAAAAACAAAAGCAATAAACAAAAGATCATATGTCAAGATTAGCTATCCCAAGGAATTTGCAATCAGCTTTCATATCTAGCATTAGTACACTTCCCACATCAATCGGTCTATACCTAGAATTAAGACATCGACTCATCTACTATGTTTCTTAGGTCACCTATAGAAGGGGAAAACTAACCCACATAAGGTTACCTTACCTATCCACCCATTTACCTTTCACCCACCACCTATTTTCCCTTTATATCATCTTTTCAATGAAGGGATTTTGAGCTTACTTGACACGATTTGATCAAGACACTTGTTTATCAGCCTAAAAATGCTAATGCAAAGCATTCAAGAGGCTTAGTTTCCTTAAGCCAATCTATCTTTGGGTTTCGTTTCATCCTTACCAATGAAAAGGCATCATGTTTATTTTCTTATCTTTCATTATTAGTTCATGTAAACATACGTCTCATGATTCTCATTTCTTTTTTTCTATATTTAGTTTTTTATTTAACTTGCCTTATGTATTTTTCATCGCATCCTTAAACATAATGACATTACATCTCCATGACCATGAACAAAAAACATCAATGGTGAACACAACATTGTGAACTATACCCATAAACCTTAGATATATTTATCTATGATCAAAACATCATGAATCACATCATGCATCATCTCTCTATCTATAATACCATCCTATCCATCTACCATAAAAACATCATATGAACATACATCATATCATAAACAACCTTAATTAAACCATTCATCATCACATCAATGACCAAAACATCATGAATCACATCATACATCATCTATCTATCTAGGTATCATCCTATCCATTTACCATAACTCACCATAATTCATCTTATAACATCAAATCATAAGACCATGTCAGCATACCCATAAATAAAATCACCATCATCACAACATCATTTAACATCAAACCATGAACCATAAACATCACCTCAAATAAATGAACCATAAACATGAGCATAAACATTACATGTAAACATATGAATCATGAACATACATCATTTATAATCATCAACATCAACATGAACAATCATCATATACATCATGTCCATTAAATAATAATACATGTAACAATGTATGACACCTCTCTTTCATTTACATCTTGCATCATTGGCACGTAGGCTGATATAAAAATCATGTACATAAAACATATCAAATATCATGCCCCTAGGGGCACCAATACCACTGACCCACCCTACTCCACCTTCACTACAATCTGGTGTTGGTACCCCTAATCTACCTACCTGTCTCACCATAGAGGCCCACTAACTTGGATTCACCACAATTTCCCCACCTACCAAGTTGGCCCTATACTCACCATATCAGAGCTCTAATGGTAATTGTGTCAGTACTATAGCCTCATAATACCTTAACTCCTCCATAGTGGCTAAATACCATGTCATATGAATTATAATAGGTGATCTTGTTGGTCCTCCTACTAATGTTGCTACCACTCTGACCCTGTATCTCAAGGTATCTTTCTCTTGGGTCACTAAACCCAGAGAGATCCTTCCCTGATCTTGCTCTCTTATCAAAGTGGCAACCTAACCTTGTAAGATGATAATTTATCCCTATAGAGTGGCCACCTATCCCTATAACCCTATGATCTAGACTTTTGCCACTACCAATGTTGTTTGTGCCTATCCATCCTTACCTATAGCCTATATCAATGCCCCAATGGGATCCACATCCATGGGTTATTGACCCCCATCACCCCACCCAAAATCAATGACTACATATAGGCCCTAATACCACACTACATATCCATTCGCCACGCTAACATCAACTATCACCATTCTCATCGATAACTCTTCATGATCCAAAACTACGTCTTATGGTTATGACTTTGGAAGTAAGAACTTAGCATCCTCCCTCCTATATCTTAGGAATGCTAGCAAAATCCTCTGCATGAGGCTGAATTGCCTCCAAACTTGATCAAATGGGATGAGATCAGTCTCCCCATCCTGTTGCCCATATATCCACCACCAGCTCTGTAGTGGTAAAGCGTGATATCTATACTGAGCCCATCTAGGCCATCCCACATATGGCCTTCAAATGATGTCACCCATAAATAGGCCCTCTAACACATCTCAAAACCAATCAATATGTCTAACACCACCACCTACCCATGTCAATGCATAATCTCCTCACCATCAGAAGAAATCAACTCTATAGTCCATCAAAGTATAGCCATCTTATGGTATCCCCATAGGTCTCAACACTAAAATGTGCTCATATGCCCAATAATGGAATAGGAACCCAATGTTGATCCCATGTCACCTATGTACTCGAAAGGCCTAGAGCTCCCTATATATCTAGACCAGTAACACTAGTGCCCACCCAAACATAGTCCTCCCCAATAGCATCTCCACCAACACTCCTAATAGTAGATACAAGAATCAACCACTACTCAAATCAAGTAAATCAAAATAAGACACTGCCATCATCATCAGCAATAATAAACGTCAATCCCCTAGAGCCCTTTGGTATAGTAGCCCATAACTAAAACCTCTTACATGATACCTGGCATGGACCTGATCCAATTTATATACTAGATCCATATGGTAATCCCTCTCCTCATTCTCAATATGATAAATTGGCTCCCCTTGAATGGGTAGCTATGTAATCCTATGAACTTCCGCTAGGAGGATGGTCATCTCCCTAGTCGGCAACAAAAATGTGTTTGTGGTTGAGTCCCATCTCTTGATGAGGGCCATAATTATAGCCACATCCTACAATAGGTGTTGATATTGTCTCATGGCCCCTAAGTTGACCTCCTCCATGTGCCTCCACTCATCATCAATCATCCCATTGTGAGCCATTTCAAATATCTTAGGGACTCGGTCCCTCATCTAAATCTGGTTGCATGCTTATAAAATAATGTTAGCACACACACTTAGTTTTTTAAATCAAGCTTAGTACCAACCTACACCTATATTTTTTAACCCATTATAAACTAGCACATTACATCTAACACATTACCTCTAACAGTTGAATAATAATCTATCATTAACCACAACATTTGGACAACTCTACCCAATAACTAATTCCTAATTTTCAAATATCCTACCTTAACAAACCACACCTTCCCTGAACCTATAAAACCTACACCTAACTCTCTTCAACAAATTTTTCCACAAAACATTACTACTTGACACTTGTCCTAAATCATCCCAATCCATCATTCCAATATTCCACCTATCCTAAAACTTACACTTAACACCTTTTACAAATGAACCTTTTCAACAATATCTCCATTTACACCTTTTAAACAATTTTTCCATAACATAATCGACTGTTGATAGTTGGACCAACCATCGATGGTCATGTTACCCACTTTACCCTCAATGTTTGACCACCGATGGTCAAGTTGACTATCAATAGTTAAGTAAAACTATCGATGGTCACTATGTGTGATCATCGGTGGTGAAACCTTAAACCTAAACTCCCTCAAAACAACATAAAATATCCAACTAAACTACTTCAAAATTTACTACAAACCCACCTGAACCTAACTCCTCAATAAATTTTAAAATTCATTTGCTAAATTTCTTTATTTTACCCATAACTCAAACGAGGGCATCATGGCCCAAATAATTTTAAAACCCTATCAAACTAATCTAAACCTACTTTGATTCACCTTCTATCACAATCAAATTAACTAAATATCAATTTTAAAACATATCCTACCTTATTCCTTCATCATTGTTGAGGTTGGAGCTCGCATCCAACTATTCAGTCATGCCCTTGTCTACTCTCCATCTTGATCAACCTCAAACACATGCTCAGCCAATTACCAACTTACACCTTAGCATTGACTCAGTCAACCCTCAGCTAAAGACCAAAGTACAAAATCGCTAGAGCATAAAATATAGAGGTCAAACAATCAAAAGTGAAAATGATTTTTCATTTTCACTTTTTTATATTTCAACTTTTTAGGGTTTCCCCTTGACCATTAATAGTGAAGGTGACTATCGAAAATCGATCATGGGAACCCATGACCATTGATGGTCAGGGTCCCCCAACTTTTTTAATTTTTAAATCACCCCACCTAGGTGCTAAACTTTAGAGATCACCTAATCTCACTTAGACCAAAACTTGAACTTTCAGAGATTGCCCTTCTCTGACCAACCATTTGACCATGTCCACCTTGATGTTAGACATTTTTGACCTAAATTATTCATATGTTTCATGATGACCTTTTATTGATATTTTTTACCGCACCAACCATTTTTTCCATGTTGACCATTTGAATTTGCACCACCTCATTCATGACTAGACCATTTGTGTTTTTCAAGGGATCACATCCTACCTTAGATACCTATGAAAACACTGACCCTATCTATGAAACTTATAGAATCACCTAATCAGCTATGACTAACATTATGGATTGGTTACTCTATCACTTGTACATTTAGAACCAACCTTATTTGTACCAACATTGGCAACCTTAGTCTGTGTGTGACATTGACTATCACACTTAGTCATATTTTGTTCACATGTTTACATTTCAAATTCCCAACCACACTTTTTGTCACCACCTAGTGACTTACCATAAATCATTTATCAAATCCTAACTTGATTTTAGTTTCACCTCATTGACTCCTAGTTTGAGGGGAAATACCTCCTCCCATACTCAGTGCAATCAGACCTTCAACTAGAACTCTATTTTTGTTTTAAATCTTATTAAATAAAAGTTGCATAACAAAAAGGGACAAAATATAGACATTACAAAATTGCACGTGATAGTTTTAGTTGTCAAAATGCCTTAGGACCCCTATCGGACCTTGAGTTTAGTTGACCACCTAGTTAGCTAACTCATCAACTTACTAACTTAACATTTAGCCAGACCTTTTAACGCCCACCTTGACTAATTTACCTTTGACACTCGATCATCAATGGTCATCCCAACCATTGACAGTTAACCTAATCATCAACTGTCAGGTCTCCTCACCTCCTCAACTTCTTAACATATCAGCCAGCTATGTGTGAGATAACAAAGCACCATTTAATATATTTGCCTTATGCAATGCTAATGAAATTTTAAACATCATGATCAGTAACCTCACCCTCTAGGGAACCTTCCATCCTCCATCTCTCTTTGATTATAAAAAGAGGAGAGTGGGAGATGAAAAGCATCAATCATAAGAGTTATCAAGCATATAGGCATTCAAGCTCTCCAGCATCTAGTCTTCTTTCAGTAATTCAGCATCAATAAAAGAGACATGAATCTCTACTAAATTTGTTTTTGAGGCCAAAGTATCATTACTCTATAAAAATTGCTTCAGCCTTCAACCATCAACCAACTAGCAAGATACAGGTATATCAGTACTTTAACATTGTTATTTCAAATTTCTACCCTGATCAAACCTATTTACACCTTATTTATGCTCTACCAGATCCTTAATAGAACCTATGTCTACCCATTTACCTACTTTATAACTCTTTTTTTATCACCTTCAGAAACCCATAGGTAATGATCGATGGTTAGCACAACCATCGATGGTCACCCCCAACCACCAATGGTTACCCAACCGCTGACGGTCAGCCCAACCATTGACGGTTCACCTAACCATCAATAATCATTGTGGTAAAAAATAATAATTTATTTGCATCCCTTTACCCCCAACCAAATCCAGCCTTTTGTGATCCTACCTGATCATAGACCCTTTTCTAATTTTTTGAACCAGACCCCACCTACTTTAGTATGAGTATTTACTAAATTTTGATAGATTTAGTCATTTTCTTTAATAAGCATTCTACTTTCATCTTGTATTGCATTTCCTTTATCTTATGCAAGTACCTTACTTTATCATTTCTAGCTTGATTTTTATCAATAGTGGATTGACAGCCTCCTATCAAGCATATGCTTCGTAGATCTAGCTCATGCTAGGTAGTCCACTTAACTATCTTGTTAACGATCCCCTTTATTAGTGTGTTTTTATTTGCAGGTTATTTCTTCCTATCCAAAGAGGAGTTCTTGACATTTTTTTGGATTATGTATGCATCACCAACTAGATATTTCTACCACACCCTTATTACTAGTTTTTCATCTTCTTCCAAAATTAAGAAATGAGCAAAAATTAAGAGAAACACTCAAAATTAGGGCTTAATGTAGTTCTAAATATCGTGAGTGTTCCCAACCCAAAATTAGATAAATACCTTCACCTTCTTTCCCTATATCAAATACAATTATATGCTTCATTGTGACCTTCTCTTGTTACAATTTTGATAGCACAAGATATATGAGAGTAGAATTGGATTAATGTGTAGATTACTTTTTTAAAATATTGATAAGACTTGATGAGTGCTCATGAGATACTTGGCTTGTAATAGACCTAGATGAAAATAATCAATGATGAAATGGATTAGGGTACATGTGTGTGTGTGTGTGAGAGAGAGAGAGAGAGAGAGAAATTCACAAGGACGCATTTACATATAGGCCAATCGTAGAAGATATAGAAATATAGAAATCAATGCATGAGAAATGTGGCTAATGGTATATAGGACCCATAATTCAAAGGTGATATAATTATGAACTAAATACAACCTAGGAAAGACCCTAAAACACTTTTTTTTACACTATGAGAGCATCTAGGATCATATAAAGGAAAATAAATAGTTGATTTGTTGGTTTTTAGACATTTAAGATTGGATGGAGGTATTATCATTGACTTAAATTGAACATAATTTTAATTTATAATGGAAACATAAGTCAAAAGAAGATAATATGGGGCCCAACACAAGGGTAAATTGTACCAAAAAGATCTATAAGTATTCACATGAATCGAGTGTGAAAAATCATGACAATAATATAATGGAAAAGAGTCTTGTACCAAAATTATGAGTTTGCATAATGTCTAACTTTTATGTGTGTGCATAATGCATCCATTATTATCAAATTAAAACAAAAATTAAGTGCATAACTAAATATTACATGATAAGGATGGAAGTATAGATATTCTAAATTTTTTGGATTGGGTGCAACCATGCTCTATCATCAACAACTTGCATGTACCTGAAAGTAAACATGAATTCCAAAAAAATAGATCAATATCTTGGTAATAAATAATCAATGTAATAAAAATAAATTAAATGAATTGAGGATTAAAAAAATGAATGAATACACATGGTGGTATAAAAACCATGTTTTCACTCCTAAAAACTCTATTGTTGCAACTAAAAACTAGAATTGAGATCTGGAAATGAAATCTAGGAGTCAATAACACAGGGGCTAAACTTATACTATTAATAAAAGAAGTAGACATCTAGCTCTTATTTTTATCTCTTAGTCTAGTTAGTTCATCTTGGTCTCTCTTGGTATTTCATAGTCTCAACATTTAAATCTATATCTAACGATAGATTAATTAGTGGTAAAATGTTCCAGTGATATAATCTATAGATATAGACAACCATTTGAGGTGAGGGATGTACCTACGCTTAAAAATCACTCAAAAAAATTCATGCGCATCATGTGTTATCATAAAAAAACTATCTTAGATGTTTTAATCATCTAAATTAAATTTTTAACACGTATGTAATTATAAAAAGATATTCTTGTGTATAACCCGATAGGAAAATATGCCCTATGTGAGGATGAGATAGGAACATGTGGAACATGTAAGAGTGGCCATATTAGGTATGAGGAAAAGTGGCATGCCTTTATATAACCTATTGAACATGGTTGAATGATATTGCCAAATATTGTATGATACAGAAATAAAATTGCCTAATGTATTCATGTGGAAGCATATTTTGTGGAAGGTGTAACTATTGACTCGTGACTCCATTTCAACCCTTTTTTAAATGAATACATTTGAAATCTTAATTCATTTTTTATATATTCTATTCTCTTGGTGACATTTTTTACACATATCCATGCCTAAGTAGGATCATCTAAAGGCTGAAAATTACATTTTTAGTTTTTTACTTTTCATAAAACTTTATGTGTTTTTGTTTTGTATATAAGGTGTGAAAATATATTAATATGTCACCCTTGATCCTTATATATATTTAAGGCCATATGGGATGATATTTTTACCATCTGAGCTTAATTATAAAATTACTAAAAATAATAGATTTTGAAAACTAATAAAAATAAAAAATTCAATTAACTATAGGATTAGACTTTCTTAAAATAGCATGTTAGTGATGATATAGGACTCTATCATTAATTTGTGTATTTTTATGAATAAATCCCCTATATATCATTAATTATAATTAAAAATATCCTTATATTTTGTTGTTATAATATTCTTCTCTACATATTTTTGATCTATGTTTTGGAAATTTTGGGCATATGGCCCCATCATCTAGTGCCAGAGTAGGCTCATATCTAGGAAGAAAGAAAAAAAATATGGGTTGTTAAAAATTTTAGGCAATATTGTGTGTGAATTTTTCCTATGTTTCAAATATTATTTTAAATAAATTATTTTTTCAAGAACTAGGTTTTAGGAGAACTCTATTTTGAGAATAAATGTGGCAAGTAGAATGGGAGGTTTAGATCATATGAATAAGAATATACAATATTTTCAAAGGATAATGGAAGAGATTGTATAAATTATTGCAAGGAAAAGACCAAGTCAAAAGGGAGATAAAAATCTTGAATAAGGATAACATGAAGAGAGATTCAGTAAGAGGAGGAGACAAGATGAGCCATCATCATTTGAAGACAGACTAGTTAGAATTAAAAGGAAAAATGGAGTAAAAATTGAGGTTTCAAAGTATGGGAAATTCTAATACCAGAGGAAATGATAGACTCATTAAATACTATATAAAATATTTTTGAATGGAATAATATGGCAAAGGAGAAGAAGGTGAAATTTACATGTACCAAATTGAAGGGTCATTCCATGATATGGATAGAAGGAAAGGCAAAGGAAGGGTAAGTAGAAGATCTAGCCATGGAATAAAATGGAGAATAGAATTATGAAAGAAAATTTCTTCCATGTGGACTATTCATAAACCCTCTACAAAAATTTTCAAAACCTAAGATAAAATGAGTCAACGTACAATACTACATAGGTGGATTTTACTAGCTATCCATAGAGGAATAAATGGTTGAAAGGTATGTTAATTCTTTAAATTTTTATATTCAATATGAAATAATTATGCATAAAATAAAGAGAATGGACAATTCATATCAACTAGATTTGAATTCAATATATAATCAAAGTAGGTAGGCTTTTTAATGACCACCTACGATGAAGAGAGGACCATCATCCCCATTAAGGGGATGAGGTGGATTTATATATATATATGGTGGAGAGATAAGAATATTTTAGATATGTATTTCAAAATTAGCAAATAAAAATAGGGTTTCATAGATGTAGGGGCTATGGTGGCAGTAGAGGACCCATGAAGACCATTTCTTTTATTCAGGAAAACTAAAAAAAATCAAAAGTTCTAGTAGATGTAGGAATGACTCCTATGATGAAAATAATAATGATTCTCAAAAGAAAAAACATGTACATGATAAAGACATGGTGAAGGTAAATAATTACGCATGGATTCACACAAACATTTTATGAATAAGGTACACTTTAGGAGGAAAATTATGTAAGGTTATTATTGATGATGGAAGCTATGAAAACATGGTTTTTAAATAAATGGTATAGAAACTAGGTTTGCATTATGAGAAGCATCCTCATCATTATTATATTTTCTAGTTTAAAAATGGAAATGAATTCACTATTGATAAGTGTTGCTTCATCAATTTTACCATAGGAAAGACTTATTAATATGAAACATGGTGTGTTCTTATCCAAATAGATGTGTGCCATATGTTTTCGGGAATTCCATGGAAATATGATAAGAAATTAGTTCGTGATGGAGAGAAGAATGCATACACCTTTTGGAAGTATAGTTCAAAGATAGTTCTATTACCTATTAATTAATAAGGTTAGATGTAAAACATATTATCCACAAAATAATATATCAAGGAGCTGAAGATGATATAATTTTTTTATGCATTAATGGTTAAGAATGAGGAAGGAGAGGATATACAAGTACCAATAAATGTAGAAAAAAATTGGAGTGTTTTGATTCTATACATAATGATTTTTTGGAGAGTCTACCACCAAAAAGGGATATTAAGTACCATATTCATTTAATTTTAGGATCAACTATACCTAATATTTAATCAACTTATAGGATGATCCCAACAGTGTAGAGTTGAATAGACAAGTGACTAAATTGGAGATAAATGGAGGGAGAGTATGAGTCCATGTGCAACTTATGCATTTATAACTCCAAATAATGAAGAAACATGGAGGATGTGTGTTTATAGAATAGTAATTAATAATATCACCATCAAATATATATTCTTATATCTCACTTAGATGGCATGATGGATGTAATTTCTAGAGCCATATTTTTTATCTATATTTATATATAGATCAAATGCTATCAAATGTGGAATCAATAATGGGATGAATTGAATATATAATTCAATATTAAGGATGGTTTTTATGATTCAATGGTGATTTCATTCAAAATTTCCAATTCATCCAGCACATTTATGAGGTTTATGAACACTATGCGTCAAGATTGTATTGATAAGTTTATGATCAAATATTTTGATGATATTTTGATCTTTAGTAAAAAGTGAATAAGAACACTTAAGGCATTTAATAATGATATTATAATTGTTGAGTAATTAATATCTCTATGAAAATTTATACAAAAGAGTTTGATGTTCTTATAATTTATCATTTTTTAAGATAGGGTAAGAATGGATGAAGATAAGGTGAATTTTTGAGTGACCTACTCCATAAAGTATAATAGAAGTAAGTATTTTCCATGGTTTAGCAACTATTTATAGAAGATTTGTTAAAAACTTAAATAATATTATTGCACCAATAATATATTGCACATGGGGAAATGTATTTGTGTGGACAAGGGTAGAAATATAAAGTTTCTAGCTAAATAATAATAAGGTGACAGAGACCCATGTTCAAGCATTCCCATATTTTTGTAAGGTGTTTGAGGTGGTCTATGATGCTTCACATATGGGCATTGGTGTAGTATTGATCCAGGAAGGTAGGTTGATAACATATTAAATTGAAACAATGAATGAGGTAAGTTAAAAATAATCCACATATGATGTTGAATTTTATGCCATTTTATAAGCACCAAGGCATTAGAGGCATAATTAGTACTTAAAGATTTAATTATATTTATAGACCATTAGGCATTAAGGTAAGTGAACATCCAGAATAAATTAAATAGTAGACATGTAAGGTGGGTACTTTTTTATAGGGGTATACCTTAGATCTAAATCAAAAATCATATAGTTGATTCCTTGTGTTTTATCCTTTTATGGTTTTACTATGTAAATCCTAAGCTAGATTAGAAGGTTGGGTTTGTTGTTAATCTGGAATAAAATTGGAATTTATTGATTCTATGGAACTTTCCCAAAATAGTAAATACAAGGAGAAGAAAAAACTTATCTAGAAATATACAGAGTTTTTTGTGGATCAAGGAACTAGAAACGATTGAGCAGACACATAGGAATATTTCATCTTTTGAATATTTTTTGAGATTTGGCTCTAGATAGTAGCACACCTCTTAGGACAATAGTGTCATGTGGCACTAGTGTCTAATTCTGGTGCTAATGTCTTTTTTGTAGTGATTATCTGTAACCTTTAGGGAAGTTTTAAGGGTTTTTGGAGATTTTGTAGGTGATTCTATGTCATGTGGGAGCTCATTTGTGTCAATGTTTTGATGAATACTCTCCAAAACCCTAATGAATACCTTCACACATGAAATAGTAAACTAATCAAATTCAAAAGGAAAATAAAAATTAGGTTATGGGATGTTACGATCATGTGAAGTAGAACCCCTATTATGCTGGTCATTATTAACCCCAATGCTAGGGGTCTCATATCACATGTAATTCTCCCTTAGGGAACATGCACCATAAACTTGCACAATATGCTAGAATCAATTTTTCCTAGGCCCTTCTTTGATCAAGTATGCAAAATTCTAGGAGTGAAAATTGATTAGTATGTAGAGTATTTGAGTTGCACTATTGGTTGATTTTATGTAAATAAGTACCAAAATAGTAAGCTAGATGTAAAATTCCTTGTGAGGATCTTTATATAGGAGGATATTTGTTTTGAATATAATACCTTCTTCATTGGCTGACAAGTTGTGAAAAATATATAAAAAAACATAAGAGAAGGGTCATAAAGGGGTTAGGACTCAAACATGAGTGAAAGGGCCCATCAAACACTGAAGCCACAAGTGGACACTAGCACCACATGGCTCTAATATCCTAAAAGTGGTGTTAATGTCTTCAGTCTTAGAATAGTTAAAAAATTAGGGATGATAGGCTAGGGGACCCTGGGACTGGGAAAAGGTGACCTGTGACTATCAAGAGTGTCAAAAATAGGGAAAATAAGACATAATAAAGATCAAAAGACTCAAGATGACCAAGTGAACAAGGATTATATCCATCACTAAGACCCTTATGTGAAAGAGAAACAAAAAATATTATTTTTGGTTGCTTGACCAAATTAGGGTGATTACATTTTCCCCACTTTTATTTTATTAATGCAATGAAATGAAATTACTAGAGTAAAAGAAAATAGAAATGTGTACATGTACTTACATGTGTGAATGTAATCTAGATTTAGACCACTTCTTGGTCAGAGTAGTAGATAAGAACTGGAGTGTAACATGTGAAGGAAAGACATATAGTGTGAATTCCCCCTATATTGAAACTATGTAAATAGAATGTGTGGATAAATAAGGCTCATTTTCCCCCACTCTAAATCTGAGTAATGTAAATTGAATGTGTGGAGAAAACAAGGCTCACTTTCCCCCACTCTGAATTTGAATAATGTAGACTAAATGTGTGGAGAAAATAAGGCTCATTTTTCCCCACTCTAAATTTGCATATGTAAATTGGGTCTGGTGAAATGTTATGGATCAACCATTGCAAACAGTCCTATGAACCAAACTAGTGAAAACCTGGTGACAATATTGAGTGTAACCTAATAAATTTGAAAATGGGGACCAAGAATGTGTGCTCTACATCATGCCCCTTGATCTTGATATCTGAGTGATGTAACTATGTATCTAAATATATGTAGTAAACTGGTATATCTAAGTCAAAACTATATATCTATGTAGAGTGTACATCTGAATACATGTGTAAAACCTACACAAACTTGTGTAGACCTATGCATCTGTATATTTGAAAATCTATGAATCTAAATGCATGTGTAAAAATATTTATACTTATGTGTCTATATATCTAAAAATATGACTCTGAATGCCAGTGTAAACCTATGTAGAGTTTAGTGTCTTTATAATTAAAATTATGTGCATTTGAATGCCTATGTGAACTTGTGTAGACCCGTGTGTCTGTATATCTAAAAATTTGTGCATTTGAATGCCTATGTAAACTTATGTAGACTTGTGTCTCTATATATCTGAATCTTTATGCATTTTAATGCCTGTATAAACTTGTGTAGATCCGTGTGTCTGTATATCTAAAAATTTGTGCATTTGAATGCCTATGTAAACTTATGTAGACTTGTGTGTCTGTATATCTGAATTTTTATGCATTTTAATGCCTGTGTAAACTTGTGTAGACTTGTGTGTCTATATATCTAAAAAAATGTGCATTTCAATGCTTGTGTAGACCCGTGTGTCCAAAAAATTGAATGTAACTTTGTATGTCTGAAGCAATCTATGCATAATTTCCCCCGATTTTGGTGAGAAAGTTGAGACTGTGATGAGGATATGTGACCAAAATTAGTAAAAATCAATTATAATAGTGTTATTTGGAAGTTGTATTAGATTTGAATAATGTATTGATTGTGTCAGAGTTGATAATTTAGTGTGTAGTTGGATAGATACTTGGTCTATTGTATTATTAATATAATGTGATTGTTTTTGTCATTTTTTATGTTTTGAAAATTATGAAGGGATTGGTTTAACCAATATGGTACATAGTTTATTGTTATCAAGTCCCATGTGCAAGAAACAATTCATGAATCAGAGCTATGGTTCTTAAGATATGGCAATAATAAAAGAGTTGTATTAACTAGAAAAACTGGGGGTAGGGGTAACCTTGATAAGGTGGCATCGGGTAAGTTATGACTTAAATAGGTCATTTTTAATCATTTTCAATTCATGTTCACCATTGGAGTTGGAATCAATTTCAGTCTGAGAGAGAAAAACATGTTGAGTAAATGAAGAGCTAGTTTATTGTGCTATAAGGAGGTCGAGGCACGGATTTAGGCTGGGAAAGATGTTTGCCCAGTAAGGGATTCAAACTTTTCCTTTTTTAATTTTTTTTGTATTTTTTAATTTTGTTTGCTAGAAAAGGATTGTTGTAGGGATGTTTTGGATAGGCTAGTGATAGTGTCCTATTTTAGGTACTATTGTCCAGATCTGGCACTAATGTCCAGGTTGTGGTGTTACTATCCTCTAGGCAGTGCTAGTGTCCAGTAGGCCCAAGATGTGATGTTTAGCATTGTTGACTAATTTTTGATACTTGTTGTTTGTCGGTTTTAGTTTTATTTTACTGATGTCATATTTGGTTGTAATTTTATAGGTTGATGCCCATATGAGAGAGTTTTGTATGGGTAAGATGATGGATACTATATGGGGTTTGCCCTTATTTGATGTGGAGATGGAGGTGCCTGAGAGAGAAATCCTATGATATGTTGATTTCTTGTATCCTATGCCCTAGGATAAGCATATGATCATTGCATTATATGAGAGGTGGGATGCAAACACTTGTACATTATGTCTATCTAGGGGTGAGATAACTATGACATTGGAGGATGTATATTAGATCTTATGGTTGCCAATCTCTGTACAATAGGCTATATTACAGGAGGCCACTGGTCCTTGAGGTATATAGTGGGCATCTAGGTACTTCTCTATCATAGTGGTGGGGACTCATCACATAAAGATCCAGAGTGACATATTATTGACCATGATTATGAAGGTTGATGTTTCATAATTATATAAATTTCTAGCTGTGTTATTGTCATCATTCATTGTTTTAGATGGGAGTAGTGTTTTTATCTCTTACAGTATGCATGAGATAGTGTTAGACATCAAAGAGCATGATACTATGTACTCTTAGGTTTGTACCATGTTGGCTCACCTATATAGAGATTTATACCACTTTACATAGGATATGAGTGTTGGGTATATCAGTGCATCGATACTATTACACTACTGGGCATACGAGCACATAGTTGTGGATAGGGTAGTGGCGCATCCATGGGATGGATGGGCTCATCCATAAGTAATTACAGAGAGATGTACTAGGATAAGGAATGCATTGAGGAGTATTATATAGTGTTAGAAGTTATTAAATGGTTTGAGAGTAGAGGATATCATCTAGAGACCCTATAGGGGGATTATCAAGGGTGGCCTAAGGATAGCACATAGCTAAGGCAGATTTGGGTTAGTTATTGGATACATGATCACTTGGATAATGTATACAAGTGGTTTCATCATGAGAGGGTTACTTGATAGTTTGGTGTTGAATAAGATGTGCACCTAGAACCTATGGTGTGGTTGAGTTATTGGGATCCTACAAGGCTAGGTAGTAGGCCAAGGCCATTGATTGATGAGCTAGCCCATATGCCATTAATGGAGCATGATCCTAATATTGAGGTACCACATATATATGATGTTGGAGTGACCAAGGCCTATGCATCCTGGTGGATTGAGCACAGATAGGCACCTCTATTTTTGGGAGGTGGTATGATAGCAGATGAGGTATTAGATGTAGATCCCCTGAAGGATGTTGATGGTAAGTTAGATAGTATGTTTTCATGTTTTTTGAAAAGTTTATTATGTGTCTATATGATAGGATTCTTATGAATTATGTGGATATTTATAGGTGCAGAAGATGATGAGTATTGGGAGGTCACCATTGAGTCAACACTATGTGAGTTGACACAACATATCCCAAAAGATGTCGTGGAGGATGGATTAGTAGAGTGGGACATCAATGTTTTTGAGGTGCATGCCCATTTATTTGATCAAGCAATGATAATAACTATGACATTCATGCGAGAAAAATTAGATGGAGATAAGTTACATGCAAAGATACAGAGGTTTACCAAGCCTACTCTTAATAATCTAGATGGGGCTAGTAATCATATAGTAGATGACTACATACAACTTCAATGAGAGTATGCAAAGTGTAGGGTTGAGCTTGGCATGTACCATGAAAGAGAGAGAGAGAGAGTAGGTGTATCCATAGATCAAGATCACGTAGAGATAGTGGGGCCTCTAGTTCTAGTTTTGCTTTGTCTAATAGTGAGAGTGAGTGATCTAGTCCTAACAGTCATGTTCACATCATTGAGTGATGCATGATATTTATATTGAAATGATATCTTGAGTTATATATAAATGGTTTTTTTAATTTGTCATTATGTATTGGCAAGTGGATTTGGTTATATTATTTATATTGTTATGTGTTAACTTAGGTTGATTATTTGAAATGTTGATGTTTGCAATTTATTTTAGTTGGAGTAAATTTAATTGATTTTCATGTCTTATTAATGTTTTAGGCATGTGTAGGAGATTAAGTTTTAGTTTTTTGTTGGTAAATGGTATTTTTTATATTTTATAAGATGTTTGTGTGTATAACATGTTATAGTGATATACCATATCTAAACCTGGATGGCATGGAGAACCAACTACCATATTGCTCATGTTGTGTTGATGTAGATATAGATTGTGGAACTGGATCTACCTATGATGTATTGCTAGTATATGATTGTGTAGACTGTAGTGAAATAAGCTTGATTGGTTGATGTTATAAAAATACACTCTAAGTTGTAAGATTTCTTGAAAATATTTTAATTATTATGTGCACTAAAGTTGGGTTTTGATCTCTATGATGATTGGCATATATCTTAATTGGTTGTCAAACTAAAATTGTGCCTTTGGGTTTGTAGTTGTTCCAAAATATCTTAATCAGTGTGCACATTTGAGGTGTATTTTGAGCTCTATAGTTATTTCCATATATTTTTATTGGTGCTTGTACCGAAACTATGTCCTTGGGTTTGTAGTTGTTCCTAAATATCTTAATCAGTGTATGCACTAGAGGTGTATTCTAAACTCTACGAATTAGTTGTCATCATTGTTGAGGCTATGGTGTACGGGTCTGATGATAAATGGCTATCTTAGAAGTCATAAGAATCATATGATAGTAACCAATGGTTCTTTAAAAGAAACATCCTAGGATAACTCCATCATAGAGGAGTGTGATCTAGTAGAGTGTGGTGAATAAGGGCCCAATGCCCCTTAGTAAACTCTATGATGGCCTTACTAACATACTAGTCGATACAAGCTCAGAGTGCATAATAATGGTCATCTAAATGTCTAATTATCTGATAAAAATGACAATAATTCTTATGTGGTACCCAGTGCAAACAGTGTGGTGGATGATGATTAGTTTAAGGAAGTGTGATCATCCCCTTATATAGTAGTGTTAGCAAGATGTCATGAGGCCCAACCTTATCTAAAAATTGTATAACCCCTCTACGTATATCCCATTTTCTAATCATTGTAGATTGTGTTGTGTAGAGTGGATATTTACCCTTGCTAAGTATTTTTATTTGTTATTTCTATTCCACTGGTTTATGAATTGGACATGGAGTAGGCTCTTTTACCAAATTTGATGATTGAGGCTCTGAGGGGTCTATAGCCAAATATGCCTTTGATTATGTAATTACTAATCCCAATTGTACTTATAAGGATATAGTTGTGTTTAATAGATATTGAATGATTTAGATGTTTGATATAGAAATCTCTCCTTGTGAGGATAGATTAAACTTCTAGCAAATATGTATTGTACTTCTAAATCCATTGGTTGATAAATTAGTTGATGCAAACAAGCTTTAAACCATAGAATGTATTCTGATGTAGGCTCTGTCTCGCCCTAGTGTAGTGAAGGTAATCTCTCATGTGTGGCTAGAGGTCCCTTATTCTATATATAATGCCTGAGAAAGACTATCTCTAGCTCCTCATATGTATGTAAAGATCCACTAGGGAGTGTATGGTGGAACCAATCTAGTGCTTTCCCATTTAGGGACTTTAGAAACACTTGTAGTAGAATTAACTTATTTTTAATATGAACCTTGGCTTTCTCATAAGCATGAAAGTGTAAATATGGATCTCCATGTCCATCAAAGATAGGTAACACAATTATTTTAAAGTTTTGTGGCAACCTCATAGTTGATATTATATGTGGAATAGGGTTATTATGTATAACATTAGCATCAACCTGATATTTGTATGCTTCATTATACAAAGTGAGACAATGTTCTTATTTTTTCAAAGCACCCATAGCATGCATTAAATAAATTAACACTTCTGAAGGTATATTATCATTATCAAAGGGTTCCTTTAATGCTTGGATTTTATTATTTATTTTATCTATGGGTACATTATATTATAAATATTGTTTAGAAAGGGTTGGTGTGATCTCAATAAACTTTTGAGGTGTGATAGCTTGGACCTAGTTAGAGGGAAATGAGTTATCACCCTTGTTTGGGTTTGTTTGAGAAATAGGTTCTATTGTAATAAGGGGGATTAAGGGGGATTCATTGGTATCTTTTATATTGTTAGGTTGTGAAGGAGTATCAAATATTGGTTGAATATAAGGTGCTTTATTTCTAGTGAATGGAAATTATTCACATAATAATGTGTGTCTGTGTGTCTTTTTACGTGTGACCTATTATTTGGTTGAACAAGAGAGATATGTGAGGTAAGAGAAGAAGTATACGGTGTATATTATATGTCATGTTCATCATAATCACAATAATCCTCATTATCCCATGGTTCATAAAAATTAAAATTTAATTCATTTGAAGAAGTAAGAGTAGAAGAAGTATCATCAACATGTTCATTAGGAGAAAGAGAAGAAGAAGATTTTAATTTTTTACTTCTATGTAATGTATCATCATATGAAGGTGTAATACAAGGCATTTGTTCACTTGTCATTGTTTAAATGAAATAATAATTATCATTTTCTATTTTTAAATCAAGAGAAGGAGAAGTAACACCCATGTTTTATTTTTGCACATTATGGCATATAGGAGAACAGTTAGAGACGTGCATTATTTATTTGTTTCAAAGAATCATTGCATTGAGGTTGAAATGTGAATGAAGGTGTTAAATTAATTTCATCTACCTTAGTTTGTTCATTACTAAAAGGTGTAACATCCTTTGTATTTGGTTTTTGAAATGTAATTGATAAGGGTAAAGAATATGCATTATTCTTATCTACTTTACTTGAAGCATGCAAAAGTGATTTTCGTGTAGTGCACTTTTATTTATTTAATATGAATAATGAAGTAGCAAAAGTTGTTAAAAAGTTAGGATCGCATTGGAATAAAACACTACCAATCAGAGGTTTTTTTGGCACTATATTTTTAATTTGATTTTTAGGAGTAAGATAAGAGTAACAAGAAAGATAATATGATGTATCTATTATATCCTCATGTTCATTTGTATTGCCATGCTCATAATAATCCTTATAAATATCATTAAAACAATAGTCACCATTATCATTATAAATGAAGTCATTATCATGATCTAATGTACAATCTTGAAAATTCATCCATTCATTATTATAATTATGAGAGAAATTTAAGAGTGCATCAAGTGGATGAGGGGTAAAAGGATTTTTAGATTCCATTTTGAACTTTCCAAAGAAGATAGTGTAAACAAGGAATAATAAGCACATAAGAGGTTTAATAAATCTAACATAAGTATGTGTGAAATGTTTGAATTTTTTGAACAAAGTTTGTAATAGAAAATAGGATTATTGTTGAAACCCTAATCTCTAATATTTTGTATGTATAAGGACCTAATATGTGGATCTAGGGTTTTGATTTTACGGTTGTGTTGAAAACATTTAAATTAAATTTAATAAATAAAACCCTAGTATAAGATTAATTAAATTAGCTAAGTTATACCAAAAAATCATAAAATCATACCTTTTTAACACATTTAATGTACAAAATTTAGAGAAGGTAAACCCTAAGGAAAATTAGGGTTTTGAAGCAATATTCAAAGAAGTCAGGTTCACTAAATATTTCATCCTTTTATGGTTTTACTATGTAAATCATAATCTAAATTAGAGGGTTGGGTTTGTTGTTTATATAAAATAAAATTGGAATTTATTGATTCTATGGAACTTTCCCAAAATAGTAAGTACAAGGGAAAAGGAATTTATCTATAAATATACAGATTTTTTTGTGGATGACAATACTAGAGATGACTGAGCAGACATAGATGATTCTTTCATCTTTTGACTATTTTTCAAGATCTATCTCTGAATAGTAACACCCCTCTTAGGATAGTAGTGCCATGTGGCACTAGTGTCTAATTCTAGCACTAATGTCCCTTCTGTACTGATTGTCTATAACTTTTAGGGAAGCTATAGGAGATTTTGGATATCCTATAGGTGATTCTATGTCATGTGGGAGTTCATATGCATCATTATTTTGGTTGAACCCTAATGAATACCTGCACACATGAAATAATAAACTAATCAAATGTAAAAGGAAAAGAAAAATTGGCTTATGAAATGTTACGATTGCATAGAGAAAAATCCCTATTTTCCTATATGCTACCTACATTAACTCCAATGCTAGGGGTCTCAGATCCCATGTAGTCCTTCTTTAGGTAATGTGCACCATCAAATTTCATGGTATGTTAAAATGAGTTTAACCCAAGCCCTTCTTTGATCAAGCATGCAAAAGTCTAGGTGTGAAAACTGAGTAGTATGCAGAGTATTTGAGTTGTACTATTAATTTATTTTATGTAAATAAGTGCCAAAATAGTAATTTATAGATTCAAAATGTCTTGTGAGCTTTTTATATAGGAAAATATTTTTTTTGAATATAATACCTTATTCACTAGCTGACAAGTCATAAAAAATATATAAAAAACATAAAAAAAGGGTCACTGAGGGGTTAGGACTCAAACACAAATGAAAGGGCCCATTGGACATTGAATCCACAAGTGGACACCAGAATCATGTGGTGCTACTATCCTAAAGGTGGAGCTAATGTCCTAAGGCTCATATCAAATCAAAAACTAGGGATGACAAGCTAGGGGCCCTAAGACTAGGAAAAGGTGACCTGTGACTATTGAGAGTGTCCAAAATAGAGAAAATAAGACATAATAAAGATCAAAAGACTCAATATGACCAAGCAAACAAGTATTGTAACCATCACTAAGACTCTTATGTGAAAGAGCAATAAAACATGTAGTATTTGTAGCTGCTTGACCAAATAGGGTGTTTACACCTTGATCAAATGTATGGAATTATTAACCACTTTGGTGAGTGAGGTAGTTCAATTTAATAATATTAAGTATTAATATGATTTTGATTCTAATTTTGGAAATTTTATAAAACAATGCAATAATATGTTAGAGTAGGTTATTTACCCTTGCTCATGTTCACCTATGTATTTTATTTTATTATTCCTACCCACTTATGTGTGGATATTTTATTTATCTTATTTTAGATATTATGAGATATTACATATTTATCTCTTAGATATTATGGTGATAATCTATAGTTATTTCTATCCTTTATAGATAGTTATCTCTTAGTCCTAAGTTTGATCTCTAACTTGATCTTTTAGTTATGATTGATCGCTTAGCTTGATCTTTTAGTTATGATTGATCACTTAGCTTGATCTTTTAGTTAAGATTGATATTCCTTGCCTATATATGCAACGATATTTCATTGTATTTTATGAGATTATAGAGATGTAATATATGATATAATTTCTTTTTGATTTGCAATCAACTTGTAAGTCTATTATTTCAAATTATTATTTTTATGAATGCAATATTATGCTAACACTTGAGATATTATGGCTTGGAATGCTTCATTTTTCATTCCTTTCAGAATCAATTTGTAAGTGAGATAATTTCTACTCATGATGATTATCTCATGCATGATAGTTGTCTCTTTAAGAAAAATCAACTATGTATTCCAATTGGGTTTGTGATAAGCACCATTATGAGAGAGATTTATACATGTGGTTTTAGAGGATGTTTTGGTAATCTAAACCATATTTTTGGTGGATAATAGTATTTTTAGCTAAATATTAGAGCAATATGTAGAAAGGTATGTATCAAGATGTAGGACATGTCAAGTGGCTAAAGACCATGCAAAAAAAATAGGACTATACATGCCATTTCTAGTGTCAATATACTATGGACAAATTTAAGTATGAATTTTATTTTGGGGCTACCAAACATGCAATGAGGTAATGACTCAAACTTTTTTGTTGTAGAGAGGTTCTCCAAGAAGATCAATTTCATTACATGTAATAAAGCTATTGATGCCACTAGAGTAGAAAATTGTTTTTCAAATAAGTTATAAGGTTGCATGGTGTCCCAAATACCATCACCTCAGACAAGGATATAAAATTTACAAGTCATTTTTGGAGAACCCTATGGAAGAAGCTAATAACTAAACTATAATTTAGTAGTACATACCACCCACAGACTGATGAGCAGATAAAAGTCATAAATAGTAGTTATGGGAACCAATTAAGATGCATTATCAGATAGAGGCCCAAGCAATGGGATTTAGCATTATCATAGGCTAAGTTTTCATATAATATTTTAATGAATAGGTTCATATAAATGACCCAATTCAAAATTATTTATGGTGTAAATTATAAAGTTATTTTAGACTTGGGGTAGCTACCAATTTGAAAGTAGGTAATTGATGATGTAGAATTATTTATAGAACATATACAATAGATGAAAATATAAATAGGAAGCTACAAGAAAGCAATGACAAATATAACATAGTACTAGATGTGAGTATAAGGCCAAATGTTTTTGAGGAAGGATATTTAGTGATGGTATATCTAAGAAAGGAAATATTTGAGTAGAATATATGTAACCATCAAGTAAGAAATATGACCTACAAATAATCAATGGCAAGACATGATGACTAGAGAATCCTCAATTGACAATAGTGGACAAATCATTGACACACAAAATTATAAGCACACACATTCATGAAATATATAAATCATAGGGCATGCAAGAGAATTAGAAATGTAATTATGTCATAATCATATGTAGTAACATGGTGTATATATCCATGTGACACAACATCTTATATGTAATCCAAATCAAGATATATGTAGTCAACATAACTATCTCTATGTGATTAATTAAAAGTATGAAGGATAAAACCTACGACCCGCTAAAAAAATATGTTCCCTAGAATAAGCATGCCCCAAATGTGAGAATTCGCCCAAGTGTGTGTGTAATAAATGTATAAAACAAGTATAAATCCATTATCTTATGTAACCTATATATCATGCATCTCGCCCACTTATAGAATACCATGAGAAGAATATGTGTAACATGTATATGTAAACCTGTAGTATAGGAAGATAAGCATGTTGTGTATATGTGTAGCTAAGTAACCATGTAAACACAAATAATTTTTTGTGTTTTTTTTTTTTACCATGTTGTTGGATTTTTCATTTTTTAGAATAATCTTTCCCACTATGTGGTAAATCTATGTCCAATATGAGCTCAATAATAATGTGTCCTAAATGTAGACAATATATATTTCAATCTAATTATCTAAGTCACATGTCATCTATAGATGTGTGATGTGTATCATGGAAATGTATGTAAGGTTATATACCATATGGATTACAATGAATAAAGGATCTAAAGATGTGGTGATCAAATATGACAAGTAAAATCAAGATCAAACATGTGCACTCAGAGTGAAAAATAGGAAAATAAAATATTAATAAATCAAACTCCTTGGAGGAACAATCACAAGAAAACAACAAAATCCAAGTGTCAATAAGTCATGAAAATGAATCGAGTCAAATAAAAATTACCGATCAATAAAGTAGAAGTCAAATCAATATAAAATGAAATGTCGCCACAATGTCCTTGGAGCTAATAGTGAATCAATGATCATATGTATATAATGTAAGTCTCATAATATCAATTTATTGATTAAGTTATGAATCATTGAAGCAAAAATTATGTTATAAAAGCTAACCAATTATACCATCAACTCCTAAAGTGTCAATATATATAATACGTCGAGGCATAATTGATAAATTTTGAAAAAATAAATCATCATGTTCTGAAGTAATGTCTTTGATGCTTGCATATGTATAATTGAATTAAGTTATCATTGGAGATGTAATAGTATAAAATTATCCTTTTATATTTGAATTTGACCTTGATTCGCTTTTTATAAGGTACCCACTTAATTATTTTTAGATGTAATAAGATCTTCCTTGGGATGATTTAAATTATTTTTCTTATAGGTTCTCTCTCTTTAGATTTTAATTATTTTACTTTGATATTCAAATTTATTTTTCTTATGTGCAATATCAAATGTTGCATTTATATCTTGTAACCATTTTATACCAAGTATAACATTATACAATATTAAAGTAGGCATCACAATAAATAATTTAGGAAATGTGCGTGGACCAACTATGACAAGTAATGTAATATGACCCAATGTCTTAATTTTGTCTTCATATAAAGATATTGATCCTTGAGTTAAATCATCTAAATCATATCCAAGTGTCTTAAGGCAATTTATAGTGTAATAATGGAAAATTGATCATCTATTATGATTCCATGTGTTTTTTCTTTTTATAAAATCAAAAATGACCAAAAGTTTAACATGTGAAGAAGAGTGTTTATAGGATCATTGGAAACTGTGATTGGCACATTTCCATGCTTAGGTAATGCAAGTTTAGTAGTTTGATTTTATACTTTAGAATATGAAACACCATTTTTATAATCCTCTCTACATTAGGTGTACTTTATAACCTAAGGTTAGTTAGTTATATATATATATATATATATATATATATATATATATATATATATATATATATATCACTATCAGAAATATCTTGGATCTTATGTTTCAAAGCATGACATATCTTTGGACAAATGTTTATTTTATGATAATAAAAAAATATTTTTTAATTGTATATTCATGATATATGGATCCAATCATAAAGCCTCATAGAAGGTAAGACAATCATGTCCTTATCAATTAATATTTTCAATATTATACTTAAACTATCTTTAATTTTCTAAAATTGTCATGATATGGTAAGGGAAGGCATAAGACTTATTGTAGGTGTCATTCTATGATTGGCCAATGGTTTATGATTTTTATTGATTGGTGCATGGATAGTATTTAGACTTGAATTATAATGAATAGAATCACAATGTGAATCATGTGTCTCATCATTATATGATCATAAAATTTCATCTTAGATTTGCATGACCTCTTGGAAAATATAATTAAAATATTTATAAGTATGATAAAGCACTTTATTATTGGGGGGACAGGACTTCTACTTAAAATATATTATTTCTATAGATCTATTGCTTGGTATTTCAAATGTGGCATGTGGTTTCCTATTAGTAATAAATCGTGATAGGAAAGCTTCTTCAAATTTAAGGTAAGAGTGTGAAACTAGCCTAAAGCAAGAATGTCTTATTCAATATCCTATTATGAGCACCATATTTCCATATAGAACCACCAAAGTAGTTAAGATGTATATAATGATTTCAATACCCATTGAACAAGGAAAACATGGGCATTATAAAACCACAGGGAGAAAAGAATCAAGAAACTTGTGTACTATAGGTTGGCCATATAAAGAAATATAATCATCCCAAGAGTTAGAGGAAATAGACTTTATAGATAAATGTTTTACTTCTCTTTGTAGTTCTCTTATTGTATTCATCATAGTATAAATCTCATGGGTTGGCATAACCCAACTATGAAGGGGTTCATTCAAGGGTCTAATGTTATTATCAGTTTCAAACATATGAATACTATAGGTAGAAAGAGAAGAATAAATATCATTATAAACTATAGGTGCATCATGTGATGGATTTGTGTTATCCACTTCTTTCAAGATTTTATTAATTTGAGCAAATGTAATAAGGATTTTGCATTACATACATTCAAATTTGTTCCATAAATTCATGACTATATTGTTCATTTATTTCTTTGGTATTTTTAACTTGAAGGAAGATCATCATCAATATGGGCATTCAAGGAAGGTGTGAATAAAAACATATACAGTCAAATAATCATTTTCAATATTTACATTCAAGGGAAAGGGAGGAAGACCATCATTTTCAACACTAATATTTTGATAAAGAGTGAGAACACAATCCTTTTTTATGCTTTCATTCAAGGAAAGAGTATGAATACAATCTTTTCATCATTGGCATAATTTTTAGTGAAAGAGAGAGTAAGAACACAAACATTTTCAATATTTTTATTCTCATTGGGTTACTCATAATAATAACATTATGTTGTATACATTGATGTTTAAAACCAAATTATTATAGGAAATATTACTTAATACTAGCATGTATTTCCTTAGCAACTAATTTCTACATAAAATTTGGTATTCCTTGCACATGAGGGGTCAAAAAAAGACAACCAACACCCAAGACATTCATATTATTTTAATTTTCACATGATCTGATAAGGTTTAAAGTAATTTGTCCTAAATTTTAATCCTCGATATCATAATAATAAAATTGATCGCCATTCCAATCAAAAATATTATCATTTATAACATAATAAGAGAATAATTTATGTCCTCTTAAGAAATTACATCAAGGAATGAGCCATCATGTGTACACTAGAGTATGAAATATATATGCAAAAGGTCAAGGCTAATTGCATTATAATAATAAATAAAACACCCAAATAAATCAAATTTATAACATTAAAATATCAAACCCTAGAGGGAAAGAGAGCATGAAACATTAAGGTTGATAGGATTGAAAATTGAATGAGTTCGCCAAAATTCGAGGAGCATATTTGAAATGTAAATGAGTACAAGCATATAGGGTCAAAGATACATTAATGAGAAAAGCCAAGATCTAAAAGGTGAAATCTGATCCTAGACGGAGAGGGATATGAAACCCTAAGGTTGGATGATCTCAAATATTGAGTTCACCAAAATGTTTTACAAATTTACTGCATAATGGGGATTACAATATGCATAATCTAGTAAAACTATGATACAATGCAAATCCATGTATATATACTAAATACAATAATAAATACAAATCTAAAGTATAACCAAATAGATATTTATATATTTAAAACTTCACTAAGGAGGCTCATAGAATAATACATGATTTTTTACTTACATATGCATTTTCAAGTGCTAAAAATAATGAAAAATGAGTCCAAACAATAAGATGAACAAACCCAAAAATCGTTAAGTAAAGATAGAATTTTTGAAAAGGATCAAAATCATGAAGTGGTCAATTGTGACCCATGTCAGAATCATGGGCCAATTGTGACCCTTTTTCCCACAATTGTGACCCATTACTGCAAAAGTGGCATCAACTTATTTTCATAACCTTAAATTTATGGGGTTACTTTGACAAAGCCAAATAACTGGGAATCTCGATTCACACTATTTGATGATGAGAAAAATAATTTATTTTTCTTCTTATGTGACTTTATACCTAATTCATTACAATGTCACAAGAATATAGAAATGTGCAATGTTAGTGGTTTGATCACCTGTGTGAAGGGTTATATCTGCATATCATATTTTGATAATCAAGGACCAATTTTGTTTTGGTGCTTGTGAGTTTTCCCAGCATGAAATGAGAGAAAGGACTTCACCTTCTCTCCATAGATAATCAAATGTAACTATATGTTTCATTGTGAGCTTCTCTTGGTAATGTATGATGAAATAGGATAAATCTGGATAGAATTGGATCAATGTCCATATTCCTTTGAGAAATATACGTAACTCTTGATAATACTTGATGATTGTGCATGATATACTTGGTTTGTAAGATATTTGGATGATAATAATTGATGATGAAATGGATTAGGGTAAATTTGTATATTTAGGCTTCACAAGGACACATGTACAAACAAAATAACCATATAAAATAGTGAAAGTTAACAATCAAGGCATGATAAACATGGTTAATGTCACCAAATACGCATAAGTTAATAGGGATATATTTATGGGTTGACTACAACCTATGACCTTAAAAGATTGGTTTGAACATTCTAGGAGCATATGGAGTTGTACGTGGGCAAATAAATAGTCGATTTATGGTTTTCCTACATTTCATATTGAATGGAGCTTATATCATTGACTTGAAGTGAAAAAAAGTCAATTTGTAAGTAAAACCTAAGTAAAAGGAAGAAAATATGGGGGCCAACATAAGGGGAATGTGTACCAAAAATATCTAAATGTATGCACATATATTGAATGTGATAAATCATGACAAATGTGTAATGAAAAAGGGTCTCATTCCAAAATTAGGTGTCTACACTCATCATGATGAGATTTGGAATCTTGTTTGACTATATTTAAATATTCTTACTATGAATTTATAACATTCTCTTACTTAAATTATACTCTCAAAATAATATTAAACCTTCTTTATTATTGTAATATAGTAGTCTCATTATGATTGAGGGATGTGACTTTTCTAATATTTTCCTTGATCTTTTTCACTCCATTCTAAAGGAATTTTTACGACTAAATTTTCTAGTTTACCTTATAAATGGGAGTCTAGGGCAGTAAAATGATGCCTATTAGATCATTTTATTTTAATCCTGAACTATGATACTAATATAGTGTTATTACTTTAACACTCTCATCATGAACTTGGTCTTCTGGTTTCATACATAATTTTATATAAATTAAATTATAATTTACATTTATTTGTATTGAACTTATGTGAATACCTTTTCCATATTCTACATTTCCATGATTAAAAAATTTCTATGATTAGTATTACACCATAATATATTATTTGTAATATACTCATTTTATTAAAGTTTGGTTGGGTTTTTAAATTAATTGTAAGAAATAGGTTTAATTATTAGGAATGTTGTCGTGTTAGCTCTGATTTCATAAGAAATTTGTTTTATCAATTAGGTAATATATCATAGATAGTAGGACCATAACAAAAAAAATGTACCTCAAAAAAAATGCAATGTATAAATACTCCATTCATTTTGATTAAAATTATGAATACCGACATAGTATTTCCAACATTTGACATCAAATCAATTACATTCTACTGCAACCATTTCATTTTTTTGTTATGAATCGAATCGAATAAATGTATAATCTTGTGTAAGATTGGAAGGCAATACTTGATGTGCAAAGGTGCTAAGAGGTGTCCAATATGAGAGAAAACATCAAAGTGTTATCTGAGCTGAGGAGTGTAAAGAGGAGGTGTTTGGAAGCATATAAGAATTATTTAATAAGCCACAACATTAATGGAATTGAAAAATTATATCATAATAAATTTATATTTCATAAAAATTTAGGGCATAACATATGTCTCATAGTATAAAATTTCATATAGTTTAAACTTCAAACAAAAAATATTAATTAAATACTTTTGTATGGTAGGCGTCACAACAAATTAATTTGATATCATCATTGGGATTGAATTTTATGATGAATTTTTTCCACCATGATAAAAAATAAATAAAGTTATATAACATTAAGTATTTGGGTTTCTCTTCAACTTTTATGTTGAGTATGTTTTAATTTTTTCTACAAAATGTTTCACTAAATGTCATCTTTTTGAACCAGTTGATTGTGTTTTGTAAATGGATTCATTGTCTATGGTACTTGGAATCTTTACAAATGTATTTTTATCAATGGGGGAGCTCTTATACATGGAGAAAAATATTCAATAAAAACATGATGACTGATATTTCCACATCGAGCGAGCCATACATACCAAGAAGATTCTAAATCTAATGTTGTTTATAAATAAGCTAAAAAATATAAATATTGTGTTGTTTTTGCACACAATTAAGACAATCCCCGTAAATATTTGGGGATGAATATGTTTATTGAAACTATTAGTGGAGATTTCCTTGTCAATAAAATTCACAAGGTGGTGTTGTTTAGTGAGCTACGACTCCCATTGAAGATGAAATCAAATATATTTATGTTAAATGAGGTCGTACTCACATTAAATATGAGATCATATTTATTTTTTCAATTACCCCTAGCTCCTATTGAGATAAAATTAAATGTATTATTTTTTAGCGAGGCCTAGCTCCCACTAAAGAGAATCTAGGTGAGACTCAATCCCACTACTTTTTTTGTTGAATAGTTGAGTGTGTCCCTATTCTCACATAGTTCTCTATTATATACATTTGAGTGTGTCCATATTTACACAATCATGTGTAATGATTTGTTATGTAAATTTGATTCCATCCATTTTCATAAAATTTTGTGCATAAACTAGTCCATAGATTATGATGATTATCAATGAATTGATGAGTGTGTCCTCAATCATCAATTAATAATCATCAATTAATTGTTAGTGTATTGGAATATGCGTGTCCCAATCCACATATGAATTTTCTTCTCTTATATTATCAGGACTATGAAGTAATAAGTGGGGAATGGCAGTATTAATATTATACCATAGTATATTATTTATAATATAATTGGCTTACAATGTTTGGTTAAAGGGTTAATCAATTATAGGATCAAGGTTTAGTTCTTGGGTAGGTTAATGTGTTAATTTCACTTTTAATTTTGTTGAAGGAGCTTATCAATGAGTAAATATATCTTTGATAATATGACCATAACAAAATTTTGTTACATGTAAACAAACTATGCACTGTATAAATATTACATTCATGTTTGAATAAAATATATGATACAGATATAATATTTCCAACAAAATAAAGGATATAGATACAATGTTTCCAAAAAAAAGGATATATGGATGTTCATGGACCACACATGCTCTCATAATGGATGAGTTTGAATGTATAGGTTCAAACTATTAGGAAGTATTAAATATTTTTCTTATTTATTAAGTATTTTATTAAGTTTTTGGCCAAAGCACTTGACATAATTGTTAACATTCAATTCTAATATTGTTCATCATGTTGACTTATTGGGTTGTGTGTTTGTTTTACCGCATCAATTCTGATGGAAATTATATTTCACTCTATTCTCTCTATTTTTGGCTCTTTTTCTTTAATACCTCACAAAGGGAAGGGACACTTTCAAGGTTTAAAAGGTTATAGAGGGATCCATGGGTCTATATTTTGAGGAAAAATTTTCCTGTGATGATCTCTCTCTTCTTATCAATTTTATAGGATGAAAACCTTGTTCTTACAAAACTTTAGCATTCAAAATTTTATTTTACAACATCTACCTCTTGTTGTATAACTGTAATAGTGGCATGTGTTTTATATCAATTATAAAAAAACTTAAGTATCCTATCTAAAAGAGTGTTACAAGTTTTCATAATTAATTATGAAAACTTGTAACACCCTTTTATATAGGATACTAAAGTTGTTTCACAGTTGAATTCTTGAGTAGTGATCTTATACACGAAAATTGTACTTTTGTTGAATTCATAATATTACACCTTGAAGATAATTTTGAGACCTTATTGAGATGATCTTGTTAACTTGTTACTTATTTATAACTGTAGTAACCTAAATTTGGTCACGAATACTTGATCATGCATATTTTACCTAATTGTATCCTTATTTAACTTACGCATTTAATTGAACCCTATTTCACAAATTTGATATATCCTAAGTCTAAGAGAGGACTTATTTCATATTTTAGTTGTCATTCATTGCCCATAAAAATATTATGACTGCTAAAAACACCTATATGCATTTGTATGCCTCAGTCCATACCCAAATTCCATCACGTTTCCTTAAGAGATAGAATCGACCAACAAGGACAATAAAAATCATCGATCATGTCCCTATCCAATGATTATGTCTTATCTCACCAATGACCATATTTTAAAATTATACCCTTCCTAAGTTTGTCCTCCCCATTTTTATGTTTTATATCATGTTTTCATCTCAATGGAATTGTTGTCAATACACATTCAAATCACTTATTACATGACTAACAATTTTAAATTCACAAGGCTTATTGACACAAGCGCATATTGAGAAAAAACTCTATTCTTTCCAAATCAAGTTCCAAGCACTTTTAATAGTCCTCAGCCAAGTCTCAAGCCAATTTTATATAAATATAATCCCACGTGATCAAGTATTCAAGGCAATTTTAGATACATTCATATAGTCAAAGCTACACAATTGAACAAATCATTTAGGTGGGAGAACTACAAGGAGATTTGATCCTTCTTCGAAGTATTGGTATATAGGAAATGCTTAGCACAGTGGGGTGTTGAGGTGTAGCATAACTCCAACTACTAACCGTTTTTTCCTCCTCCTTATCATTTGTCCCCTTGTGTCACAAATCTAGGGTTTTCAACTTCAAGAAGTCACATACTAGGTCTTTGCACAATTATGAAGATGAAATCAGCATAATAAGACCTAATTTTCATTGTCGCCCTTGATTGTTTTAAAAGTTCAAATTTTATGTAAAAAGACAAGGTCGACCAACATGGACAATAGCGATAGTTGCTCTTGTCCTCTGCTAGGTGTTCCTATCCTTGAGGGCACTCAAGCTCAGATTCTAGAAGGTTTATAGGTTTACTACATTTTTTTTTCCTACATCATATTTTCCTACTCAGTTAGTTGACGAATTAAGAAGTTATGTTCATCCCTTTTCTGCATAGTTTATCCTTGTTCATTTATGTTTTGCTTTGTCTATTTCATTAATTTATCTTCAGTTTGATGTTTTAAATTGTGTTTACAACTCCCTACTTTATTCTATTCCATTTATGTGAATTTAGGTTAATTGCAATATTAATTCAAATTCATTATAAATAGTTGGTGAACTTGTTTATTGGTTGAACACTATCAAACCCTAGGTCTTCCTTAGAGTTTCAATATTCTAGGGTTTCAAAAAAAATTCCAAAGGGTTTCAATTTTTTTGTCCTAGAGCTTCAAAAAATTCCATTTTTAGATTTATATTTTAATCATTTTCAAATAATTTCATGGTTAAAATAGATTATTACATTTTGTTTCAAGCATCTATAATATTTATGGCATGTTGTATTCCTTTAATCAATAAAATCATCCATACTCTTAATCAAATGAATCAAATCAAGAGTTAGGACACAAACATTACTAATAAAAAATTTTGTAAGGTAATGTATAACATGGTAGTAAGAGTAAACATTAATTCAAGATGCCATTAGGTCTCCTCTTAACCCTTGAGATGGTGATCGCTACTTTCCTTCTAACCAATTCCATGTTATCACTATCCCACAAAGTAAATTGAGTCACCCTATAATTCCAAATGAAGGTAACAAACATATCCTTCCTCAATCCCCTCCACCTCCCAAACATCTCCTCTTGATGGTGTTTGTATGCATATTCAATTAGAAGTACCTAGGGTTTTTGTTTGTGAAACCCTTAAGGATCAAATCATTATTATGAACAAATCAATATAAGAGTTACTAAAGCAAAATTAGTATTTTAGCTCAAGGATCGCATCATGGAAAAATGATAGCACATATACAAATATTCTAGAGTATGTTAGTGTTTCTCATGCCCATACATCATCTAGTTATTTCGTGCCCAATAAGACTTCACATCAAGATTAGGAGCTAAAATAGAATACATCTACAGATAATGATTCAAAAAGTGCACAAAAAACTACTAAGAGTTCGAGTGCAAATTTAAGAGAATGATTCGAGACAAAGTGATCAAATTACCTTCTACACATCCTCTAAGAAGATTAAAATGGTATTATGCATATCATTTAATGCATGGGCATCATACATATATTCTTTTGGTTTTAAATAAAAAACACAAAGTATCATTGACAGTGGTGATCTTATAATAAATACATAAATCAAGCAACCCACCCACATCATGAACGCATCTCCTAAAGAGCAAGTATGGATACAAAAAGATAATTTAAAGCAAGAAAAGTTTCAAAAAGGCCTAGATGACAAAGATAAATTAAAAAATGAATATATCAAAAAGGCAACGTTGCTAGAAGAGAATTCAGCAAAAATGCAACAACAAATTCAAGGCAAAGAAAGCATGTTAAGAAAATTTCTCTCAAAGGAAGGTTAAAATCTAAATGTGTCTACAAAATTATATGATACAAATGTGGTTGCTAAGGATTCACACATAAAAAAACAAGATGAAAAATCAAGGTTACAAAAGGAACATGTTGGAAAGAAAAGGTTGTAAAGGGAACAATTGGAAAGAGACCAACTATTAAAATAAAAAATTGAAAAAGCAAAAGTGAATAAAGACAAATTGGAATAAGCAAGGTTACAAAAGCTACAACAAAGGAAGTTGCACAAAAAAGTTCAAATCAAACAAGAAAGCATCCTTGAGAAAATATTCCTAACAAAATAGGTTTAAAAACAAGAAATGCCTACAACACCTAATGTTACAAATATGGTTTCAAAAGAGGCAATTACAAGCACTTCATATCAAAAACTTTTCACTATCACTACTCACATAGATGACAAGGAATTTACCAATGTCAAGGTTATGGACTATTAGAAAATGAATCTTTGATCTACATCATTTATTGTATCTCTTGGACATAAGCTTCAACACATAGATAAAACTACCGCATCAACATCATGTCTAAGATCAATTGACTTAACAATATTATTTTCTTAAAAATAATGTCATATTACTTTCAATGTTATTTTTCATCCATTTGCATACAATGTTGTGCTTGTAGGTTCATAGTTAAAATCAATAGGGGCAATGATCAATAGAAGCAAAGGTTTCATTGTATTTGATCATAAAGATAGGGTCTTTTCTATTTCAAATGAGGGACATATTTAGAGCAAGCACATAAATACAATGTCTCTCAATTAAAGATAACTAGTACAATCATAACAAAGGACTGTGACATAGCACATATGATAAAGCAAAATAGTTTTGAAGGTTGAATTCCTCAATATGGGGCAATTGGTTTTACATAAACATATCCAAAAAAGGGCAAGAATAGCACACGACAATTTCAAGATCAAGGGGATAGTTATGACCGTGATAATGACTATGTATAATATGATTGTAATGATACAACTAATATGTAGGATTGATATGGAAATATAATTGAGGATTACAACACACATGATATGGTTTTTTATTATGATCTATATGCATATCGCAGATTTCGTTCAAGACATGTTATTCATTTGCCACTTCTCACATATTTTTATGCTCCTTACATGGGTGAGATCATTTTGTAGCTTATTGCATTTTCAAACATTCTAAAATTTCAAAAATATTTAAATAAAATTCAAAATAAATAAAAATTTGATTGTACATAGTATTGCATCTTCTTTTTCCATTTGTTTGTATGTGCAATCATGTCTTCAATTCTTCTATGTCTTTAGTTTACGATGACTGATTGGCCTCTTGGACCTTATATTTTTCTTTCTGAATCTATACAGTCACAAAACAATGATCAATATTGCTAATAATGACATTCATCTATTTACTTGCACAATTTGTACTAAAATTCTATCATTTACCTACATGACATAATCACCCAGTACAAGACATAAATGTTGAGCATTATTGTCCCAATTGGTTGATTGTGTCATTTGTCTCTTTCCCCAAAATTTGCATTACCAGAAAACAAATCCTTTATTCTTTCAATTTTTAGGATAACTTACTCAATATCAGTATGCAATGTCACATTTTTCATGTAAAAACTTTCTTTTCCAAGCTCTATTGTTCATACATGCAACATCTTTCGACAAGGGTACATTTGAAAAAATGAGAATTTATAAATAGTCATTTGTATATATCTTTCAATCTCCATATTTATAATTATGACAATTTGTGTGCCATAGGGGGAAAATTCATTATATTTGACCATTCAAATCTTTGTTAGTGCATCTCTTTCATTGACACTTGTGTGAACTATCTAGATTTTTCACTTTTTTTCTATTTTCGGCATTGTAGTTTCATTCCAATATTTGATTTTTTTCATATTACAAAATAAATCATATATTCTAAAAAATCTAAAAATATTAAAATATTGTCAAAAAGTTCAAAATTAGCACCTGAACATGATTAGCAATCTAGTTTACATCTTTGAAATATGTTATTTATCTCATGATTAGTACATAACATATTATTTATATACCACACATACATTTCACAAGTATCTATGAAGTGTTGTGCAAGATTTACAAGCATTTTTAAATATTAAGATGTTGGGCTTTCCTCCACCCATTGGCCTTGTTAAGCTGGAGGCATCTTATTCTCAAGTGACAGTATGCATATGTTATCATTTCATAACCCCTATATTTTTGATATTTCATAGTACTTAAAAATGTTTTGCTACCATTTCTATCTTACATAGAGTACATGAACATGTTATTCACTAGGATATGATCACATGGCATATGCATAGCTTAGACTACTTTTGATAATTATATGTTCCATTGACATTGTTTACTTATACCTAGTAGATTGTAATTTTGATTTTCTATTGATTGACCCTTGGCCCTTGTGTGAAATGTTTGATTGATGCATCTCTATGATATCTTGTGTGTTGTGTGCAATATTTGAACATGTCCTTATTTTGGCCCTTGGTCCTATGTGTGCATGACATTTAAATATTTCCCTTGTTTATGACATTTTCATGTATGTGTGTTGTTTGGGACATTTGAACATGTCCTTGTTGTTTGCCCTTGGCCCTTTATTCCATTTTTTACTACCATTTGTGCTTGTTGTGTGTGTTCTTGTTGATATTTATGAGTTTGATAAGTGTCATGATCTATATCATGCACTCCTAACATACTAACACACTAACATACTAATTCTATGACCTTCATTGATACATTTTTTAGGCCTTGCCTCTTAAGTTCTATGTAAATTCAAATCTTATTGTGCTAACACTTTTTCCAAGTGCTACAATTTTCAAATATAATATCTTTACTATGCATGTTTCAAGTTAACTTTTATTTTGAAATGAGTGACTTATTCATGATCAATTCCCTCAACTCAAAAGGGGGGGATTTCAGTGAGCTTCTCATGTATGAGATGAGCCATTTTCAAAAATAAAAATTTTAGTTGTTTGACACAATCACATTTTCAAAGTTGTAAAATATTTCAAATTTCAGCTATTCACACATAGCATGGAGACATATGCCATTGCATATGCACTCCTATTTCAATTTCGAAGAGCAAATTCACACAGTTTCAAAGTTTTAAACAAAATTTACAATGAGCATTCACATACAATTTCAAATTCTACAATTATAATAGGGGCATGATAAAATTTCATGCCACTTATTTTATTTTGCTAGCTGTAGACATGGTAGGATCATGGGTGTACTTCATTCTCTTGTGATCATGATTTCAAAAACCAAAATATACTAGACTAAACTAGAACATTACAATTGAATCTATAATCCATCTTTAGTGGTTGATTCATTTTAGATGCATAGTGCATGACTTAGGGTTCATTAGGCACTCTAGAATTATATGTGTGAATCTATTAGGATTTCAACCCATTTCACATCTTTAGATTACAAATATAGTAAAGATAAATTGAGGTTCAGTGTTCATGAATGAGTGTTATTCTATTTTAAAAGAGGGTTTGATCACCCCAAATTTTCTCCAATGGTTTAGCTAAGGAACCATCTTCTCCAAGTTATTCATTATGAAACCACTTGAATTTATTTATAAACCCTTTTGGTAATATTTTCACAAATATTGGGAATTTTTCAAGGGTTAATACTAATTTTATTACCCTTTTTGTAACCTTACCCCTATAACTAGGGTTTTTTTAAGTTTAAAGAACCCGAGAGCTCTTAATTGATGGTTCATAAAGCTAAATGAGTTTATAATCAAACAAATGATTTCATAAGACTCTAAACTCTTTCTAATACCTCTCCAAATCTTTGGATTGACCTCATGCACAATTTCACACGTGTTTTGAGAGCTATGTCATCAACTTGCATACCCAAATTTCACATAAAACACAGAGTTCACTATTGGTAAAGGAAACAGGGGCATAAACATAATTAAAGCTTGTTATATTTATATTGATCAAGGTTATACATTCATTACAATGTTTTTCTTCCAAAACTTCCTTGAATTATATTGAGAATACTACAAAAATATGAAGACCTTGACTATCTACAATGGCAAACTCTATTTTTCTGTAAGTGTAACCTCCAAATGCTCAAAACTTTGTCTTTTTATGCATGAACTTGCTCTTGTACACCTCATTCTTAGTAGGGTTGAGTCTTATCAAATGATTAATATCTTATCCAATCTTAGGAAGTCCCAATTTTGACTGAAGATTCTTTTCAACTACTCAGCCTTAAGATAGTAAAAGGCCTAATATGAGAGATTTGATAATTACATTTGCTCTTTTTGACCTTGAATATTATTGTGACACTTAATAAGGTATAAAATACTCCTACCTATGTTGAACACACCTAAGCAACCTAAGACAACTCAAAACAATGCACAATTAAACATAATTATTCCTATAATTACATATTAGATATTTCAAATTCTGAATTTTGGAGGGAAAACAATCCAAATGACCAAAGAGACTTAAAACAAGTTACAAATGCCTGATAAAGGCTTGTTGAGACTAAACATGCCTCCAAAAACTCTTGACACAACTTACAATGACCTATTTATAAGTTTTATAGGATGCTCCCAATCCACCAAGGTACCAAAAAAAGTCTTCATGTAGCTTTGTCCATGAACGTTCTTGTACCTACAAATGCCTTTGATTTTATTTCTCTTTCCATTCAATGATTTTCCTTTTCACTGATTTAGACCCTCGAGGATCCCATGGTGTACTATGTTCTTTTTGGTTGGTGTTCCTTTGTCTATTCACCTTAAAGTTTACCATGTTTAGTTGTTCTTTACTATCCTTCATCAAACCTGCACAAGTTAAAAACAATTTATTCTTTTGGATTGTGAAGTCCCTTCTTTTCAGCTGCAAACATTGACTTCTCCTTGAAGGTATTATATTGTATTTGCTTGACCCATTGCTACTTCTTTTATGCTCATATGCTTACTTCCTTATTAATGAAATCACTTTCTTTCACCAATTGTTTGGTGCCTCCAATAGCCTTATCATCATTAATATTGAAATCTTCTATGTTGTCCTTTAAGATAGCCTCATTTTTTCCTTGTACCCACTTTTCATCTGAGAGTTTCTTATCTTTATTGCCTTCCAAGGCAATTTTTTTCAATAAACTAACCTTCTCAATGAATCCCTCAAGGTATTCCATGCTTCTTATAGAACGCAAACTATTAGTCAATCCATCAAATAACTTATCCATGCATTCATTTGACAAAATATTTATTTTTGGAAACAAATTAGATTCTTCATGTGTGGCAATGGTTACCTTGCCCTGATTGGCTAGTACATGACTTATCTCCTTCTCATCTTGTTGCAAAAACTCCTTAGGACCTGTAATCAACACATTGGAATGATCTTTATTAGTTGCATGCTCATCTTTCAATGGTAAGAGTGTACGTATTACCCTATTTTGTTCAAAATTGTAAGTGTTCTTTTCTCCATTATGCATAGCCTTCATATCATATTGTCATGGCCTACCTAGGAGGAAGTGGCAAATGTCCATAGGCATTATATCACACACCACTTGATCTTTGTAGTTCCCTACCTGAAACTCCACTTCACATTGTTCATTGACCAAAATGTGATGGCCTCTTTCAACCATGAGACCTTGTAAGAATTAAGATGTGTAATTTTCTTCAATCCTACTTTATCAACTATCTCACAAGAAATAAGGTTATCAGTACTGCCACTATCAATGATAACTTTACAAACTTTACCTTTGGCTTTGCAAGTTGTTCTGAATAGTGTTTTCCTTTGAGTAGGTTCTAAAAGCTCCTTGTTTGATTTGATTAGAATCCTTTTCATGAGCAAGGATTCCCCTTATTCTAGTGCATCCTCATAAATAATTGATGCAACATCCTCTCCTTTATCAGCTTGAACAATATGAGCCCTCCCTTGACTAGTAGATGCATGTTCTAGATATTCATATAATCTATGTCCAAATTTTTCACACTTAAAACATCTACCACTGAAACCACTAGTTTTATCTCTAACTCTATCAAAAAGCCTCTTACCTCTATAATTATCTCTTGGAGTTGACTCCTGCCTTGGTGAGTTGCTCTTACCTTCCTCATGCATCTACAATGGTCTTCTTCTTTCATGTTCTCCTCTTCCTCTAAGAGGTCTACTTCTTCCTCTTGCTTGTTGAGAATGTCTCCTTGTTTTCTTGTCTTCTACTTTCAAAGCATATTGGTATGCCTCCTCAACTATCTTAGGAGCAAGCAAATCAATTTCATCTTTAATGACAAATTTTAAACCATTCACATACCTGGAAACCTTCTCCATGTCATCTTCAATATGACCAGCTCTAATGGTCAATCTATAAAACTCCTCAATGTACTCTTTCACTAATTTCTCTTTCTATTTTAGATTCTGCAATTACTTAAAAAGGATAGTTTGATAATACTTAAGAATGAACTTACATTTCAAATTTGACACCATTCTATCCCAACTGATTATTTTTTCCTTTCCTTTCCTTCTCCTCTCTATTTGTCCACCATCCCATCTATTTGCACACCATCCCACCATAGGGAGGCATGACCTTTCAATTTTATCACTACAAATTTCAATTTTTTTTCTTCTTCAACATTTTCATATTCAAAATTTTTATCTAAGTTACTAACCCAATCAATTCAATCTTCAACATTAAAACTTCCATCATACATAGGTACATCTACCTTTGGTTTGGAGGTTGTTCCCACTATTGCTTTCACAAGCTTTTCTTCAAGTCCTTCTGACTCTACTTTGAATGGTTCTTCATCATCTCCTTCATCTTCCCTGTCACTAACATCTCCAAGATCCACTCATCTCCTTTGTGTTGTTTTCATAGCTTTCATCCTTCTAGTAATATTTCTGATCTCTTCCAAGAGAGTTGCATTTGTAGCTTGTCTTCTTGCACCTCCTCTTGCTCTAGCTGCCATTTTATCAATATGATCCTTTCAATACTTTTTCTAATTCTATAATCCTCAAATTTTGCATAATATTTGTGATTTAATACCAAAGATGATATCCCTCTTCCTAGACTATCCACAAACTTAAAACCTTAGCAAGATAATATTGTAGACACCAATGAAGAGACTCAAGAAAACTTCGAGATTCCTTGACTGATCTTAAACTTGAGGTTATATTCTTATGGTCTATAAGGACATATTCAACCTCTAATACATTATGGAAAACCAATCCACCTATTGGTTTTATCCATTTGATCTCAAAAAACTCAAAGTCCTCTATGACATTTAGAAAGCCTAAATGCTTCAAAAGGACCAAAACAAGAAACATTTGTATTTAGGACTATAGATTAATTTCAAATAATTTCTCACAATGATACATAGGTAATTCAACTCTTGCAACACCTCATAAGGTCTACTCAAACAATTTGACCAAAAACCCCTTTTAAGCCTACTAAGCCTAATTGAGCTCAAGTACATCAAAACCCAAACTATATTGAATTAGACCTTCTAAACACCTCAGAAAACTGAATTTAGGTGTTTCATGGATGATTCAAGGCTAAGACAACATTTTGGCTTCTTACTCCAAAGATCTCTCACAAAAAATCATAAAACTTTGTTTTAGTCTACTAGAACTAATTGCCCTCTAGTAGGTCAAAACACAAAATATGGATTTATAAATGTAAATGACATTTCTAATAGGTTTGCACAATCATATCAAAGAGGATTCAACCTTTAACTGACCTTACCACACTCAAAATTGATGATTTTGGACAATTTTCTACCCTCATTGTCTATAAAACTCAAAATTATGAGTTTTAAGTGCACACAATCAACTTGTACAACGTTCATACACCTCCTACAGACTTCAAACCACTTGAATTTATTTATAAACCCTTTTGGGAAGCTTTTCACAAAGTTTGGAAATTTTTCAAGGGTTAAAACTGATTTTATGACCCTTTTTGTAACCTTACCCCTGTAACTAGGGTTTTTTTAAGTTTAAAGAACTTGAGAGCTCTTAATTGATGGCTCGTAAAGATAAATGAGTTTATAATCAAACAAATGATTTCATAAGACCCCAAACTCTCTATACTACCTCTCCAAATATTTGGATTGACCTCATGCATGATTCACACGTGTTTTGAGAGCTCTGTCATCAACTTGCAGACCCAAATTTCACATAAAACACAAAGTTCACTACTGGTAAAGGAAATATAGGCATCAATATAATTAAATCTTGCCATATTTATACTTATCAATGTATTATAAATTCATTACAACGTTATTATTCCAAAACTTCCTTGAATTATATTGAGAATCATACAAAAATATAAAGACCTTGATTGTCTACAATGGAAGACTCTGTTTTTCTGAAAGTGTAACCTCCAAATGCTCAAAACTTCATCTTTTTATGCTTGAACTTGCTCTTGCACACCTCCTTATTAGTAAGGTTGAGGCTTATCAAATTATTAAGATCTTCTCCGAGCATAGGAAGTCCCATTTTTTACTAAAGATTCTTCTCAACTACTCAACGTTAAGATAGTAAAAGGCCTAATATGAGACATTTGATAATTACATTTGTTATTTTTGACCTTGAAGATTACTATGACACTTAATAAGGTCTAAAATACTCCTACCTACGTTGAAGACACCTAAGCAACCTAAGATAACTCAAAACAATGCACAAATGAACATAATTATTCCTATAATTACATATTAGATATTTGAAATTTCAAATTCTAAATTTTGGAGGAAAAACACTCCAAATAACCTAAGAGACTTAAAACAAGTTACAAATGCTTGATAAAGGCTTATTTAGACTAGACATGCCTCTTAAAAATCTTGACACTACTTACAATGACCTCTTTATATGTTTTGCAGGATGTTCATGCATCAATGAGTTTGATAAATGCCATGATCCATATTATGCACTCTTAACATACAAACACACTAACATATTAATTCCATGAGCTTCATTGATACATTATTTAGGCCTTCCCTCTTAAGTTTTATGCAAATTCAATTCTTATTGTGCTAACACTTTTTCCAAGTGCTACAATTTTCAATGATAATATCTTTACTATGTATGTTTCAAGTTAACTTTTATTTTGAGATGAATGACTTATTTAGGATCAATTCCCTCACCTCAAAAGGGGGGAATTTCAGTGAGCTTCTCATGTATGAGATGGGTCATTTTCAAAAATCAAAATTTTAGTTATTTGACACAATCACATTTTCAAAGTTGTAAAATGTTCAAATTTCAGTTATTGGCACATAGCATAGAGGCATATGCCATTGCATATGCACTCCTATTTCAATTTCAAAGAGCAAATTCACATAGTTCAAAGTTTTAAACTAAATTTACAATGAACATTCATATACAGTTTTAAATTTTACAATTACAATGGGGGCATGTACAGTCTCATGCCACTTATTTTATTTTGCTAGTTGCAGACATGGTAGGAGCATTGGTGTACTTCATTCTCTTGTGATCATGCTTTCAAAAACCAAAATATACTAGACTATACTAGAATATTACAATTAAATCTATAAGCCATCTGTAGTGGTTGATTCATTCTAGATGCATAGTGCATGACTTAAGGTTCATTGTGCACTCTAGAATTATATGTGTGAATCTATTAAGATTTCAACCCATTTCACTTCTTTGGCTTACAAAGATTAGTAAATATAAATTGAGGTTCAGTGTCCCTCAATTAGTGTTATTTTATTTCAAAAGAGCAAATTCAAAATGGGGTTTGATCACCCCAAATTTTCTCCAATGGTTTAGCTAAGGAACCATCTTCTCCAAGTTATTCATAGGAGGCACTGATTTTCCAATGCTTCAATGAAGCATCATCACCAAGCAAAGTCACAAAAAATTGCATTGATTTCATGCATACATGTGTATTCATTTTGTACTCTCATTTCAATTTTCAAATTTTTCAAATACAAGGAATTTTTATTTTATTGAAGTTTATTTCAAATTACAAATTGCCAAAGTTCAAGCAATGTTTCAAATTTTCAAATTCCAGTTTTTAAATAAATGAAATAACTCCATGTGTTCTTCAAGGTTTGTCAAACTATATAATGTATTGCACGATTGAATTATGTAGCTCAAAGACAAAGTGTCTCTTACACACTAAGATAGATCTTTCCTTTAATGTAGAAATTTCATTTCTACATTGGAGGAAATGTAGTAACCTAAATTTGGTCATGAATACTCGATCATGCATATTTTACCTATTTTTATCTTTATTTAACTTCTGCATTTAATTGACACCTATTTCACATATTTGACTTATCCTAAGCTTAAAAGAGAACCTATTTTATCTTGTAATTTTTATTCGTTGCACACAAAAATGTGTTGACTGCTAAAAAACCTCTATGCATATGTCTCAGTCCATACCCAAATCCAAGCATGTTTCCTTAGGGTACGGAATCAACTAAAAAGGAAAACAACGACCATCGATCTTGTCCCTATCCAACAATTATGTCTTTGTCCCGCCAATGATCATATTTTCAAGTGAACCCACCCTAAGGTCATCCTCTCTATTTTTAGGCTTCCTAGTGTGTAGTCATTTTGATGGAATTGCCATTAATACACATTCAAACCACTTATTACACAACTATAAATTTTCAGTTTACAAGGCATATTGACACAAGTGCACATTGAGCAAAAGTTCCCTATTCTTCCCAAATCAGGGTCCAAACACTTTAACTAGTCCTCAACCAAGTCTCAGCCTAGTTTTATGTAGTGCTCATCCAACACGATTGAGTATTCAAGGTAATTTTAGATGTCTTCATATAGTCAAATGAGCATAATTGCACAAAGCACTTAGGTGGAAGAACTATATGGAGGTTTTGTCCTCCTTCAGAGTATTGATATGTAGGCAGCACTCAGTACAGTGAGGTGTTGAGGTCTAACACAACTCCAATCGCTAACATTTTTTAACTCTATATCATTTATCTCCTTGTGTCACAAAACTAGAGTTTTCAACTTCAAGAAGTCATACAACAAAGCTTCGTACAATTTCGAAGATGAAATCAGTGCAAGCTAATCTAATTTTCATTATCATACCTAACTATTCCAAAAATTTCAATTTTTTGTAAAAATATAATATTTACGAACATGAACAATAATGGCACTCACCCCTATCCTCTAATGAGTATTCTTGTCTTTAAAGACATTCAGGGTCAGATTACATAAAATTTCTTAGTTTTTTATATTTATTTGTTCTTATATTTTATTTTCTTATATAATTAGTTGACTCAAAAAACTAAATTCGTCTTTTTTACATAATTTAACTTTATTTATGTTTTACTTTGTTTATTTCAATTATTTATCTTTTGTTTATTATTTTAATTATATTTATAATTTCTTATTATATAATATTTTATATATTAAAATTAATTGTAATATTAATTCAAATTCACGATAAATAACAACTACCTTTTCTCCTCTGCTCAAATATGCGATTATGCACAAAGTGGCTTGAGAGGGTGGTCTTAAAGTTGGTTTTTATAACTAATGTTTTTGACACCATGGATATGGGTGACTTGGTAAAGATGATGTTTTAAATATCAATGTGGTCAAACATGTTCCTTTTTATTATAAAATTTCAAGTTGGCCTCATTGAATTTAGTTAATATTTATAGCATGATAAATATTAAGAGATTATATGTGAACATTTTTGTGCATTTTGTAGATGGTAAAAGATGGCAATAATCAATTTTGTACTTTTACATCTTTTCTATACTTTTTAGAACTTGGTTTAATATAGAAGAGAAATTCTAAAACCATTCTTGTGTGATTCTACAACATTATTTATCTATTATATATTTTATATTTCAAAAATTTATGTGAGATTAATGAGTATTTAAATGATTAATAATTTAAAATTAAAATTTATGAAAATATAATAATATTATAAAGTATTAATGTTTCTTAATTTTTTATGTTTTAAATTATAGGTAAGACTCTTTTTCATGTTTATGATAAGTTATTTTTATTTGATATAAATATGTTTTAAATTTTTATTGACTTATTATAAATGTAATATAAATTTGACATTATTTTTTGTACTGTAAATATAAACTAAAAAAATATCGTAAATTCATCATAAATTTGTTGAAATAATTACATAAATAAAAATTTAAGTTTAATATGAAAATGATATAAAAAAACTTAAATATATTGTAAATTTGTTAGAAATTTATTTTAAATTTGATTTAGATTTGTCATAAACATACATCAAATTCCATGTATATTTATATTCATTAAAAAACTCCAACACAAACTAGATTCAATAATAGGAAAGAAAATATATAAAAAGAAGAAGAAATGTTTCAAATTCATATTTTGAAATTCAAATATTAAGATTCCTTACAGATAAATAATAATTTTGAATTCAATATTTGTTTATAAAAAATATAACTAAATAAAATAATATATAATAATAAATATAATTAGAAATTACGAGAAAATAATTTATAAAAAGAAAAAATGGTGTTATATATTTATGTATTGTAATTTTAGTTTAGGTCATTAGGGTTCCATGGTAAGGCATTAGCATTTGAATTGAAAATTTCAAAATTTTAAATCGAGAATTTTTAATTTCAATGTGGGGCATAAGGGTTTTAATTAGGGATTTTGGCCTAAAATATGGGGTTTAAATGTTCAATGTGGAGCATGACCGTATGAATTTGGAATGTTGGATTTGAAATGAGGGGATTTAGAATTGTAATGTTGAACACTAAGGATTTAAGGTTTAGCATTTCAATGTAATGTATGAGGGTATGAATAAGAAATTTTGGACTTAAATATGGAGTATCAAGGAATTGAAATTTAAAATTTTCATTACAATATAAAGCATTATGGTTTGAATATGAGAATTTTCACTTTCAAATTTGAGATTTAAGATTTTAATTTCAAGTATGAGGGTTTGAATTTAAAATATTGGGCATGAAATTAGAGATTTAGGATTGTAATATAGAACATTATGGTTTGAATTGAGGATTTCGAACTCAAAATTATAGGTTTATAATTTTAATGTGGGGATTTTGAACTTTAATTTCAAAATATAAGTTAGTTTTTGATGTGGAAAATTAGGGTTTAAATTGGGTATGTTGAGTTTGAAATTGGAAATTTATAATTGTAATGTGAGGTATTAAGGATTGATTAGGATAATTTGGTGTTTAGACTTTCAATATGAATATCAAAATATGAATTTTATTTTTAGGTTCGAATTTGGGAATTACAGTTATAATGTGGAGCATTAAGGTTTGAATTTTGGAATTGCAGTTATAATGTGAAGCATTAGGGTTTGAATTTGGGATTTTTGAATTAAAATTTAGGGTTTAAGGTTTCAATGTGAGGCATAAGGGTTTGAAGTTGAATATTTGACATTAATATTGTAATACGGGACATTAAGGTTTGAATTATCGATTTAAAACTTTAAATTAAGGGATATGATTTCAATGTGCATTTCATTTTTTTAAATGATAATTTAATATAAATTTATTTTTAATAATATTAAATTTGAATTTTTTTTTTAAAAACTATTTTATTTTTGTAATTTGAAAATCATTTATTTCAGATTTTGATTTTTCAACACATTTTAATTAAGCTTCTATCACTATTTATTTTTGTTTTTGTTTTATATTATAATAAACTCAATTAAGGTTGATGTAAAGTGATGAAGTAAACCCCTCTCAGAATGCATTGACATATATGTCTCATAAACTATAGGTTATTTACAATTAATTAATTTTGAAAAAAAAATTACATTTAATTATGTTAATATTTATTTGTTTCCTTGTAATAAACCCAACTTAATCTCCATCAACCAGCCACTACTAAAATGTGAAGATGTCGATTTAAATCGTATAAAAAGAGTTGTAATTATTTTGTAATCAAAATGCAATTGATAATTACGTATTTATATTATATATTTACTTGTTAAATTTAACATATAAGAGGAGTGGGGACTCTTTCTTACATCACATTGAGCATCGAGGGGTTACATATGGTTAAATATGCTTATATACATAAAAGAGATACCTCAAAGGGCATCAAATATTTGAATAACGCTATTGAATTATGTGTTTATTTAATTATGTGACATTATTATAAGGATTAAAAATATTTATCAATATGTTATATTCAATATTTAATAATCATTATTTAATATTTATTATTTTATATTTTAATGTTTAATAAAAATAATTAAATTTATTTTATATGGTTTTTGCATAGAGGTTGTGGAAGTCTTGTTCGTGGCCATAGGTGTGGCAGTGCAACTGAAGAAGCAAGTTCTTCTCAGGAATGGAGTGATGAGACAACAACTTCTTACTAGCACTCTATCATATGGCTTTTCTAGATCTCTCTTTTTTGGAACCTTAATGTTATGATCCTTTTTATGCTATAAAAATCTTGACTTATTGTAAGATAGTATAGTCTATGAATATTTGGCTTTGTTGCATGTGCAAGCTTCAACACATAAGAACACATATCAAATGTACTTTATTCTCTTATGGAAGGGTGAGGCTCCCAATAAAATACCTCATTTGACTTATGAAAATAACAATAATAATAATAATATAATATTTACTAATCAAATTATATTAATTAATAATATAATTTATAATAATATTTACTAATCAAATTATATTATTTAATAATATAATTTATAACTTAATCATAATAATTCACCATTTATTATTTAATTAACTACTATTAGTTAGTAGTTGATTAAATACTAAGATACCTTTACTATGAATTTACAAGCCATTTACCACACATTTATGATGTGAAAATTAGAATGTCGTATTTCAATTAAATTGAGGAAACCTAAACCTTACGTATCGTATAAATGTGCCTATATGACTACGTTTTCAATAGATTTACAATACCTCTATCTATATAAAAGAAACATAATTAGGTTCAACAAATTAAAAGAAAAAATACAAAAAATAAAAATAAAAAAATAATTTGTTCATCTTAAACCTTGTTTAAAATGTACAAAATGTAATAACTTAGTAACTTGTGGAATTAGTTGATTTACACTTCTGAACAACACTAATGTTGCTTATAAAACAAGTAAACTTACCTCTTTTCCAATCACATCCTTGCTAAGGCATTCATAGTGCTCCATAAGAAGCATAATATTAGAAACATGAAGCAAGGAGGAAGGTACTTTCATCAGTGGAGTTGCCCTACACAACCCTACCCATGCAACCATTTCCATGAGCATCCTTTTGGCGTGTGCACCTCCTTGTCTAGGGTATTGTAACTTACCTAGGGAAAAACATCTAAGATTTATTAAAACATCCATTAAGAGACAAGTTTTCTTTGAATACCAATATGGGTGATGCATTAATTGGGGTTGTCATTGTGCAGCACCCTCACTCAAGACATCACTCTCTTGGGTGATAAAACTATTTAGTGATATATGTTAGTGTAAAGAATCTTGTTTAAACATATTTATTGATAGTATAAAGTCTTATTACATTTGTGGAACCCGAAAAACTATTCTATTTATAGATTCAATAAAAAATTATTTCGTTTATAAATTCGAAAAAAACTGCCCTGCTTATAAATAGTATAACGTCTTATTACATTTGGGGAACTTAAAAAACTATCCTGCTAATAGATACAAAAAAAATATATCCCACTTATAAATTCAAAAAAAAACTACCCTTCTTATAAATTCAAAAAATGATTGCCCTGCTTATAAATTCAAAAAAAAAACTGCCCTACATAAAAATTTAAAAAAAAACTGTCCTGCTTATAAATTCAAAAAAAAATATCCTGCTTATAAATTCAAAAAGATGTATCTTACTTATAAATCCAAAAAATATATATCCTCCTTATAAATTCAAAAGAAAAATATCCTACTTATAAATTCAAAAAGAAATTAACGTGCTTATAAATTCAATAAAGAAAACTGTCCTGCTTAGAAACTATAGGAGTATTTATTATGCATGTTCTACCTTAGGAACTATAGGAATATTTATTATGCATGTTCAACCTTTTATCTATCAAGGATGTGTGTAAGGGGTGTGTTCTTAGCAATCGTCGAGAGGGAATGTTTGAGAAGGGCAAGGCATAGCATGTGAAGGGGCATCTAGAGTTAGTTGAGTCTTATTTATGTTCAATTAACCATTCATCTCTATCAAGAGAAAAGGTATATCTTGACCATCATCAATGGTGTTTTTAGGAGGAATTATATTTTAAAGAAAAGGTGTATTGCCTTAGAGAAATTCAGTGAAGGGAAAGTGTTCTTTGAGACCTAGTTTAGGCATGCTATTAAATGTTTGAGATCATAAAAATGGGGCGAGGAGCAACAGAATATGTTAATCATGCTTTGGAGGATTTCTATTTGAATCATGGTATTGTATGGCAAAGGAATGCATTTTATCCTACTTAGTGTAATCGTGTAGCCAACCAAAATAACAAAACAGAAAGTGTCAGAAAATTTGATGCAAATTCTCAAGATTTGCATCCATCAAAACAACAAAAAGTCTTCATTTTAAGACACAAATTGCACTGTGTAGTAGTGATTGACTAGATTGAAGACATCATCACGAAGCCAATTTTAAGGCCAAGTTTATTAGATTGAAAGACTTGTTCACGGCGTTGAAGGCTATCATTGGGGGGGGAGGCACATTAATGCCTTATTTCAATGAAAGTATGACAAGTAAATGCCACCTTTTGTGCCTCTAAGCTATGTTTCACGGAGAACATTATAAAACCCAATATTAGGCCCTAACAAGTAAATGCCACCTTTCGTGCCTTTAAGTTGTATTTGAAGGAGAACATTAAAGCTATAAAGCCCATTATGGGGTCAATTAGGTTACCAATATTGTGGCATTCCCTTGGGATTGATGTTGGTTTAGTAGGCTAGAGGGTTGACTCTCTTTAAATGTTATTAGGAACAGATGTATAAATCAAGGGCTTTGGCCAACATACATCCATCTGTATCATCTGGTACAGTTCATTCTTATGTAGTTAAATTCCTAAAATTGCTTCCAATAATTCAATCTTTTATGATCCTATATTGGATATATTGTGCTTATAAGGGCGTTAAAAATGCCTAACAATATTGTGGTATTTCCTTGGGATTGATGCCAGTGTAGTAGGCTAGAAGAGTGCTGACTCTCCTTGCATGGTATTGGAAATAGATGTATAAAATGAGGGCTTTTGCCCATATACATCCATTTGTATCATCTAGTAAATTCATTCTTATATAGATGAATTTCCAAAAACGCTTCAAATAATTCAATCCTTCTAAGTAATACTAATACAGGCATAGGAAACGAATTATGTGGCAACATCTACACCATTAAAACCTAAACTAATGGGCATGCGGCATGCACTTCAAGTAGAAATAAAAAGTTAACAACTTGAATGCAAATGTCAACATTATCTGAAATTATATACACTACGATGCGGTTTACCCATAAAAACTTTGAATATGACAGCCATTTTACAACCAACATTTCATCAAGGTTGGAAGGATATGTTTTTTTTCCAAATAAAACAAATCTCATCATTTTCATTAATTTCAAACTATTGGCTAAAGGATTGGAAAATCATTTTAATTCTCGATTGAATGAAAATCTGTTTACTTATACAATGAGTCCTATATATTAAGAGACCAAACTCATGTTACATACCTCTTCTTTTTTGACCATTTATCATGCATTTGACTTCTCTCCCTCTTCTTATATATTAAGAGAGCAAACTCATGTCACACGCCTCTTCTTTTTTGACCATTTATTATGCATTTGACTTCTCTCCCTCTTCTTATTTTGCTTGTTAAACGATCTTCCAACTAAAGATGGCTGCTCTTTTAGGCCAAAGCTCTTTGCAACATGACCCAAATGAAGTTTCTTCACCTGAAAAATCCTTTTGAGATCACCTCGATGAGCAGCATATGCACGTACAAAAGAACAGAATGCATCTTTTGCAAGCTGTTTCATACTAACCTGCATATGCAAACGTCAATTAAGACGTACAGTAAAACAAAAGAATCGAAAACTGCCGAGTGCATAAAAGAACTAAATACTCAATCATCACATCAATATGGTTAATACAAACTGTAAAATGGCTGCAGAAGCAAATTGATAGTGTAGAAAAATCATATACCAAGTTTGGACAAAGGATAACATAAGACATAAAGACGATGTTCTACATTTTTTGACAGTTCAAAGATGCTTCCAATGTCGCCTTCAAATACAGAATAAACTCTTCATAAAAACTGGCTAGGAAAGGACAAAGGATAGCTTCAGACCAGTGAAGCATTGCATCTCTTGCACATATTACTACCATAAAAGTATATTGAAAGGTATAGAATGGTAATCAATGCAAATTTCAGGAAGATATGATGAACAGCGTGAGGGATAACCTCTGTCTCCCAAGAGAACTGCAGATGGTCGGCACGAGGGCCTTTAGGCATTTACCCGACGAAGGAGGGCCAGGGCCTTTAGGCATTCACCTGACAAAGGAGGGTGAGAGCTGAGTGCAACTTTACCTTTCCGAACCATTCAGTTAGGTTGAGGGACACCTTATATAAATATAGATAGGGGCCCTCAGCCTCCCAGAGAATTATAGATGGACGGCACAGAGTTATATAAGGCACGAGTGCCCCATATATGGATAGGGCCCTTCCCAATATCTATAGGGGTGGGATGGGGCCCCATATAGAAATTCTAGATAGGGGCGTGGCAGGTCTAGGGAGTCCAACGACACGAGAAAAAATTCAAAGAAATTGTGCCATATGAAAAACTATTTGGGTGAAGGGATATTGTAAAGTTAGGTGTTTAGAAATGTGGGACAAACTATCAAAGCCATGAAATTTCCTATATATGAAGGCTTGCCCTGTTTTTGAGCAATTTTGACATATGTTCCATTGATTAATCCATTGCCATCAACTATGAACAGTTTGGCAATTTCCCCCTGGATGTTTAGGAATGATGTGTAAAGAATATTATCTTAATGATTAAATTTTTAATTTAGCAATAAAAAGATCTTCCGAGGATAACCAAGGTCCAAAGTTCTCCCTCTACCTTGGTGATGTTAATGTCCAAATTTCTAACGATTGAACACATCAAACTTATGTTTGTGAACAGATTAATATGCTAAATTACCTGGGGTTCCCTCATTGTCTAATTCTTGTAGCCACACAAAGACAACTATTTCAAGGGCAAGCCCTCATGGGTACAGAGAGGTCAGACTATTGGGCTTTTAGTTTTCACAAGGCCAGGGTACCTCCTTTGATTAGGTGCAATTGCCAGGCCACCAGCATCACCTGGCCTTTGACAACCAGTACACAAACATTACTAGAGAACTTTCTCTACATCATAGCTTTGAACTCAGGCATCCAATAAGCATGGGTTCAAATTTGAGCCGTGAGCCCTACAGCTCAAGATCAAAATCAATTGCAGTGGAATTAGCTCAGCCCCAATGTCATTATTGTGAATAAAAGTTTCAACTGGATTAGCAATATCGTTCATGAAGAACAACATTGAAGATTTATTATGTTAGATCATATTTTAGGGCAGAGCTTAGCCAGTGCACATAAATGTCCATACGGATTGAACTCTATGGATATGATGCCTGTAGTGAATAGGGTTTCTTTTGAATTTTGATATGATCCTTTTTACGAGGCCAAGTTAACTGCAAAACTAAAAAAAGTGACAGAAATAACACCATGGGCAAACTCTTACAAGCATATCAACTCATTTAACGTCCTCAAGGATAATGCTTGTCCAGGGTCCTCATGTTCCCCATGAAACACTTTGTTGCAATATATAAGTATGATTGCTGCCTTCCATATTTGAAAACTTCTCTTCCAAAAAGAAATGGAAACTAGAGATGGCTATATATAGATCGTAAACAGAATAAGTAGTAAATTAAGCATGTAAGAAGTATGAAAAGGTAATCATAACTGATTAGAACAACCTAGATCCATATAAAAGTTTCCAAGTAAAAGTATACCTCCATCATAATGAACGATTCCAGGGCCTTCTGCATAGACAATGCCCCAGGATGCATTTCCAATGCAATCCATTTTCCCTGTTTATGATTTTTCATTCCCCTCACCTGAATATGGTCCAGAACCCTTTTGACTGAGAGCTCATTCAAGGGCACACCATGTTTCTGCAATTCTTGCAAATAATCTAATTCAATAGACTGCAAAAATAATATAGCTTCCCCCTTCTGGCCCAGACGAGCTGTTCTGCCAACCCTACAAATTATAGCAAATTTAAACATCCTTAAGAACACTGTCCCACATTTAGCAGTAAACAATAAAGAGACAGCTATATAGATAAGATCAGAAAAAGAATTAAAAACAAAGCTACATTATCTCAACAAAAATTCCACTACAAATATCAAGACAGACAAAATGTCATTTGAGAAATTGTCAGTCAAGATAAGATTATCATGCGATTTGTGTTTCAACAACAAAAAAGAGTTCAGAATAGCAAAATTACCTATAAGCTAAGTCACAAGGTTCGAGTTCGAGTTCGGCGTGGATAAAATTTGGTTTAAATTTGCCAATAAATAAAGTTCGAAAAAAATTCACCGTTAAATTCAAACAATAAATAAAATAATAATAAATATTAAAATATAAAAAGCAAATCATTTTAAAAACTTTAAGAAATAATTTAAAACATAAAAAACAAATCATTTTAATATAGAATTCAAAATATTAAACAACAGATAATAAAAATGAAAAATTAAATAAAAATAAACTAAATTCAAAGTAAACTTTAATAAAACACCTAACATTAAACACAAACCATACTTACCTCACGACTCCCTATACACCTAATGACAGATGTGGCACAATACATATTGCCCTGTCTTGCTTAAGTCTGATCATCATGTAGCTGGTTTCGTAATGGTGTAATGTTTTGGTTGTTTCTTCATTGAGAATATCTTTTATTTAAACTATGCTGCTGATTTGTGAATGGGTTGTTGAGATAGGCTACGGCAGGCACTGATGTGGTAAGTCCAAGCGACATGATGGATGGGCATGTTGGAGCCATTCGACTTGCATTAGATACTGAAGGATTTCAAGATGTGTCTATCCTGTCATATACAAAGTAGTTTCTTGCCCGTCCTTTGCTCAGCTCTTTTTCCAGCAGTTCTTGCGTTTCTTTTGGCCACAATTTTTCCAAACATTTCTTCGGCCGTGTTTTTGCCTGCATTTTTCCTTGTCCGCATTTTTTTCGTATATCTTTTTCTCAGGTTTTTTTGCCGAAGATGACGAATCCGATCAGCTTTTTCCAGTCGCTTCAAAAGTTTGGCAAATTTTGAACTTCATGAGAAAAAATCACCGAACCCTGTGACTTAGCCTATAAGTAATGCACGGCACTAAAAAGTAAAATGTCTCTTCAACAAACAGACCAGCATTAGAAAAATCAAAATATAGCGGAGTCTATAATGATGTTCAGACACCTGATAATAGGTTTGGTGGGAATATGCTGACAAATCCTAAAGATGTGTCAACAAAACCTACTAAAGATTGAATTAAGTTAAATTTTTGAGGAAGCTGTGAAAAGAAATCCAGGATTAACAAGAAGAGGAGGGATCTTTCAAGATGACGATGGACAATCTCTATCAGTGTACTCAGTCCACATTGGACTAATACAAATAATAAGGCAGAAGCAATGGCTCGCTCTCTTATAAGGATTAGGACTGGCTAAGGAAAACAGATGGTGCAAATTTCGGCTGGAGAGGGACTCTATTCTAATTATTGAAGCAATACAAAAGGGGCAGTGCAATGACTGGTAAAATATAAAAAATATCATCCGGAAAATTACAATGGAAACTATGAATTTCAAGATCTCGTGCCAACATATCAGGAGGATAGGATAAGGGTGGCAGATCTAGTGGCCAATTTCAGGGTGGAAATGTTCGGAAATATTGTTTATATTCATCCTTTATCCTACATGGCATTACAGCCGGTATCAGAAGACTGAGCCAAAGCAGAAGAGGTGGTTCTTCATTAAAACTTGTAAAACTTGGGATCATTAAATGATGACTTCTGAGAATTAAAATATGTCTGCACTCAATGGTGCCTTTTCATGTTTAAATCAAACAAAGGAGAATGATAAAAGAAGAAAGGGTGTGATGTATAATTGATGAAAGACACTAGCTTTTATGTTTGCTAACTTTCTCGTAGTTGGAATATGCTTGGACTGAAGATATCCCTATAGTCAGAAAAGAAGATGCTTAAAATTGCTTTTTGAATTCATGTCATATTTTTAAATTCCCAATTTGTTTAGCAAATACCAACTGGGAGTTGCAGCTCAGCCAACAATTTTTCCAGGTCAAGGGTCCATTAACCCTAGGTACATTTGGTAAAAAAAAATGATGTTCAGGTCATTGAATTGCAGATTTGGCTTATAGGCATTCTCTAGAATAGAACCACTTGAAGCTATCCAAAAAATCAGCCAATATTTGTAGAAGAGAGTGGTATCTTGTAAGCATTCAACAGATGTCAAGGATTCAAATAGTAACAAGTATGAAACTAAAAAGAAATCTGAGCTAAAGTATTATGGTGGAAGTAACCTGTCTGTATAGTTCCGAGCATATTTGCGCTGGCTCATAATATTCTAGCATTATCTGAGGGCAAAAATGGGGAATTTTTGTCTGACTATATCATCACACAATCTCTCCTGGACACATTATACAGCAAAATACAATGCAAGTAGAATTTTACCCTCCATATGGCATGTTCAAGAAGGTGATTCTTGAGATTTAAGACTTTGTTTTCAAGCTATAATTGCCAGTAAACGCAATGCCCTTTCATTACTTAAATAATAATATCAGATATGATAATAGGATTATCATTTTGATGACAGCAATAATGCTCGTCATTAGACCCACTCTCCTATTGACATTCATATTTTAGCTATAAGTATATGCTTGGAACTCTTGACAATCAACGAGCAAATGAAAGATTATAATGATCCATTGTTATTCAACACAAATGCAGGGAGAGCATCCCCAAAGCATGGGGCACCAAATGTGTACCCTATGTGGGGATGCATCTTCCATACCCAAAATATACAGATGCAAGCAAGATTTCCCAGTGTCCTCATTCTATTTGTCACCAGGAGCGCCAAGGGAGTGACCCATGGAGAATATAAAATGCCCAAACTCTCCCATAATTGTGTCTTCTACTTCTGGATTGGGGAAGAGTCTAAAAAATGCCGTCTTATATCTCTCACTAACCTCAACATCCCTCTATAGTGGGACCCTCTTAGACAAAGAAAGGGTATTCACATTGTAGTATTTGGGAGTCAAGGCAAAAGCACGAAGATGCAATGGGCTGGTTATTTTGTTTTACCTTTCACCTTTCAATGAGATACGACTGCAGTTCCTTGACAAACCTCTCCATATAATCTTGCTTTTTGGCATCTATGATGGACTTAATCTTCCCAATCATTGATTTGTCTCCATCTTAAATTTCATTCAAATATCGATGATTCATATCTACAAATCTCAGCATACTCACAATGGGCTCTGTAAAACTAAGCAAATACTCCACGCGTTCCCACCACCCATCATCAAGAACCAACTTGTTTGCCTTTGTGGCCCTCTCAGTGTTTGATTGCCTCCATACACCCCAAAGGTGGTTGATAACCATGTTTCTCAATGCCTCACGCACCTTGACAATTCATTTGAAGACGAGTCTATGTGAAGCAAACCGCGTCTCAACAACCTAATACAAAATTAAAACAAATAAAATTAAAAAATAAACTAAAATGTTCAAAAATAAAAATTTTACAAATGACAGACTTACAAAATTAAATTAAAATTATACATGAATCATAAATAATTAAAAAAAAGTTTAAAAAATAGATATCTTTAACAACTGCAACTTCAACAAAGACATGAAAATGCCTTGGGACATGTGATGTTTGCTTATAAACATTTGGATCTCACTCACCTCCTTATAGACTTGTTTGATCCAATCAAATTAAATACTCACCTCCTCATAGACTTGTTTAATCCAATCAAATTTGGTAACCAATTTTTGCAACATAAGGTTGAGGGAATGAATAACACAAGGTGTCCAAAATATGTGCCCATACCTTGCCTCAACCAACATGCCCGCAGCTTTGCAATTTTTTTCATTGTCCATTATAACTTGGACAACATTTTAAGGCCCCATAGCCTCAATGGACTCTATCAGAATGTCAGCAATAAATTGTGCATCATTCACTTGCCCCTCACAATCAACGGCCCACAAAAACATTGTCCCTTTATGGCACACTACAACCACATTAATCAATGGCCTATTTGTCGTATCTTTCCATCCATCAAAAATTATGGGCACCCATGTTTCAATCCATGAATCCCTAATGGGTTGCAATGAATCTTCAACGTGTATTTTTTTCTGCTAAGAAGGCGGTGCACACATTTTCATACTCTGGTGGATGGACCTTTTTAAGGGCTTCATTGAGAGATTTTACTATATCCCGCCAATACGGTGATCTAACAACAATAAATAGCAACCCACATGTGAAAACATAACATGCAATATTCTACTCCGCTATGTCCCTACATTTATTTTGAAATACACTTTCCAATTGGCTTGCACCTTCTGTTCTCTTGTGACTAAGAGGTGAATCCTCTTCCACTATGGCCGCGGTGGATGTAGAAAAAAATGGTTGTGATGGGGTCATGGCATTAACATGAGATGGAACAACAGGTGGCTTTAAAGATCTAGATCATTTCTTTTTCAAAGGATGCTTCGATCTTAGGGCAATAGAGGCATCAACTTTTTCTAGCTTTCCATTTATGTTTGGCCCATCAAAAGCTTTGATTCCAAGGCCAAGGAACGCACAAATGATCTTTCACCCAACTATACGAACTATTATATTTAACCTAACACTCTGAGAAAACCAAAATGAAATACCCTCCACTTGGTCCTTGTTCTTACATCCTCATGTACTTCTAAAGGGGTGAGAAAGGATCGGTTTTGAAGGTTGTCCCTTGACACACGAACTAGTACTTTCAAAGCAAGACATTCTAGCACCCTATAGCCCCTGGTTAGAAAATAATAATATTGCTATTACAATTTAAAGCATTTGGTATTTATTGAAAAAATGTTAAAAATAAAAAATGTTAAAACTAGTTACAAATGTTTTTCGATTTGTAATTTTTTTTTTTTTTAAAAAAACACAAAATTTACCTTAAATCAGCAATCCTCTTAGCTACAAGCTCCTTAAAATCCTTGGCGCCAAATAGGTAGTTGTAATGGCATAGAATTAGCAAAAGGAAGGAGTTTCGGTCCTATGCAATTGAAAAAAATGAAGGTGAAACAGCAAATCTGCAATGAATGGTAATTGTGGTGGTGTTTTCTTTTGATAAAATGGATGTGAAACTTGCTTTTAAGGTTTACCCTCTAGTTTATTTTATTTTAAATTGTTTTTTGAAGTCCATATTTGACTTTTTGTAAAGTGAAATCTAAAAATAAAAATAAAAATAAATGTTTACTGGATCCTTCATCCCAGAACCCTGGACCCTGGTCTGATCGTTTCTGATATAGATCCTAGTCCGATCCTGCTCAGAAACGGCCAAGATATTGCACGAGGACTAAGGATTCTCCCAAATCCCGGGAGGATCTAGAGTCCTCCCGCAGTATCATGGCTGTATCCAAGCAGGATCGGACCAGGATCCAGGGGAAGGATCTGATAATGCAGTAAAAATATAAAAAAAAGCCACACAATGCACTAAACAAAAGAAGTGTCAGAGCATAAAGGAAGAGCATAGATTCAAAGAGAAGCAAAGAATAATTTCGGATGAAAGAGCAGATAGCATTTAGGAGGAGAAATATTTTCTTGCATGAAAGATTTGTTTTTTTTTTTAAGGAAAGAGACACCTAGCAGAGCTTTAAAACTGAAATTTTCATTTATAAGCATGTGAAATTTTCTTAGCAAGAGGGCAAAAGAACTGAAGCTGAAGTATTTCACAAAAAGAAACACCATTGTCCCTATAACCATACCCACATCTCCTGGTAATTATGCACAAAACACATGATTTTAAAGGGTTTCAAACTACTTTGGTTGAGAAGGATGATGCTTGTTTGGAGAAAATTATCACACCAGTCAAGGTAACATGGAGCAATGACGTGTACCATTTTGTTGGATGACTGAACTAATGTTAATCACGTGTTTCTAAATTTTGTTATAGCTCCAGTCACAAACCCTTATTCTTTAGGCTAATTGTTGTTGGAGGCAAAAGAACATCATATTAAATGACCAATTATGTGATCTCTTCAGGAGTTGGTCTAGATTGTACAAATGTGAGCCTATTTACAAAGTTGTAGGTTAAATGGTTCAAAAACAATACAAGAATATATTTTGGACTACTCGTTGTCTGCATGTATTGAACCTATTATGTCGCAAGATACAAGAAACGGAGAAACATGACAGCAACAGAAACATGACAAGAAACAGGATCAGAAGAGGTCGTGCATAAGAAACAAGGGTTCAGTACATACATATAATTATTATTTTATTTCTTTAAATCCATTAATTCAACTATACTTTAATTTTAACTTTTAAAACAAAAACATTGTTATTAATTTAGTTTTAATATTTTTTATTTAATTTATACACTAAAATTTTAGAATAAAAACTTTTTAACAAAAACATATTGAAATGGGCCCAAAACGTCATTTCAATCATGTCGCCGTTTTGGACAGTAAAAACACGCGATGGCTAACATACAAGTTATTGAACAATGCACTAAAGGATATCAGCAGATTTGACTGATTTGTGAAGTTGATACGAGATAGAAAAACAATCCAAATGTCTATATCTACGTTGCAGGGGTACGCCCTCCCCCCCAGCGCCTCCTGTTCGGAGACGCCTCCGGCACGGGGACATCCTGGGTACTCCCGGAGGCGTCCGTGGACGTACCAAAAACGTCTGGCACGGCCACGGACACCTCCAGGAGTACCTAGGACGTCTCCAGGCGTGCCCGAGGGATTCCGACAAAAAAATGGCGAAACGTTTTTTTAAAAAAACCTCGGAAAATCCTTTAAAAAAAACCCTAAAAACTAAGCAACCCTAAATGTAAATCCAGTCCGAACCCAACAATATATAAATAAAATAAACATTTAAGTATAAGTTTACATTATGTCCATATCTAAATGTAAACTTATACTTTAAGTTATATTTTATTTATATACTTTCAAGATGTTTGAGAGGGGTTTCGGACTGCTAGGAGCTATAATGCAAATTCTAGGTTTTGGAGGATCCTATCATATTTCAGAGTTAGTCAGATTCCAGGGTTTCAGGGTTTCAAACTTAGCCATATTTCAGGGTTTCAAGATTTCAAGGAGACATCATAGGAGGTATGAAGGCTGCATGAAGGGATGTATGCGTGATAGAATAGTATGAGAATATCTCTCGCAAAGTGCCACAAGCCGATCCCACCCCATTCCCTATGCACCCCTTAAGGCATGCACTCGTGAGATTCAATGCATCGATGAGCCCTTGTGAGAGAAAGTGTCAGTAAATGATAAAGTTGAAAAATAATGGGAGTGGCATTCATGATTTTGTGGACAATCGAGATGATATATTCTAGATTTGAATGTACATCTTGTCTTTGAAGTAATGAATGAATGATTATTATATATTTTTAAGTGTTTTATCATTTATAGACAAATATTTTCACACTATGTAGTTTCAAGTGTTTTACTAAAAAAATGAGTAATAGACAATATATATATATATATATACACACACAGATGTACCCACAACGTTTCTAAATCAAGGTTTTTGAAAAATGACATACCCGCATACCCGAGACGTCCCCGTATCTGTAACCGTACCCTTACCCAAACAACATAGGTCTATATGCAAACATTGCCAATTACAATGACTTGTTAGTAAATTTGGAAAGGTGGACGTGTTAAAACCTTGTAACCACAAATTCATTTGCTATGTCATTATTATTAAGCACTTTGTTTAGATTAATGATGCATTATATACCACCACAATTTGTGATGTGTATATCATGACAGCAATCATGAACTAAGATTGCCATTAAAGCGAAACAATTAATTCTTGATGATCGTATTTGGGCTCATATCAAATTTGTGCTTGACTTGATTCAGCTTTAGCTGTGAGATGATCTGCTTTGTGGATCCAGATAGCCCAGACTAGAGGGTACTACCCACGTTTTGTACAATATAACTTTTATACTAAATGGGGCACATGTAAATGGCAAACAAGCCTTAATGCTGCATTGTAGCGCAATAAATGTGGTAGTTGGCCTATTTATGAGATGCAACAAATTTAATGCAGCAGGTAAGGAAAAGTAGCTAAAATTAGCCAAGAGGGCAAGAGATGTACCATGCTCTTTTTCATTGTAATGTTATGTTGCTGCGATGTACTACAGAAGTTAATTAATATATTTTGTTGTTGTTAATATAATCTTGTGCCTTTATGTTTCTGTGCATCTGCACTTACTGTATGCTTACTGCTTATGGTTACATGTTCTGTGCTGAACCATTATGTATGGTAGATAGGAAATCCCTGAAATGCGGGTAGATAATATTGGTCTCCTTAAGTACCCATTAACACCGTGTTTACGTGGACTTTATTAAAACTGTCAAGGTCACCAGAAACATGGGGACTTTTCTTGATCTGGGGCCCAAAAGGTGACCCATTAGACAACACTCTAAATGAGGATCTAGATGTGTTATATGCATATGCGAAAGCTATATGAAATAATATGTAAAGAATCAAGAGAGATAATAGAGAATAGAAATGTGTTAATATTATGTGCATCTTATACATGGGATACTCTTGAAAAAGATGTATGGTTGTCTATCTTTTGTTTGATTGCTGACCAAAGCTACAGATGCATATACATATATTAGGAAGCCCTGAAGGCATGAAGAACCATTGTGAAAGTTATACCATTTCCATGTGTGACTCTTCATCTTTCGATGTTTATGTGACTTGACCGACACGTGCGCAGTTTGCTAACAAATGCTCTAGCATAATGCAAGCCCTAGGAGTGCCACCTAGCATGGCACAAGGATTGTGTTGCTCGGTGTTAGAAGTGTAATCCTAGGAACAGCTTGGTGTTGCGCAATGTGAGTTAGCCTTTGTGGTTTGACTTGGATGTGTGTCAAATCCTACTAAAGCCAATGGTAGGTAATGCAAAAGGTTGGGTACATGCATAGGTGGTGGCAGGACCGATCTCCATAAATTGCACTGCGCCACCACATTATTGTGTGGCATTTGTTGGAGATGGATGATCTTGGAGGTACCACGAACCTCGAGAGTTTGCTTTAAGATACAGCGAACCAGTAGGTAGGAACCACATTTACCACAAGTTGTGAGAACAAGGCTGGTAGTATCACTAAAACCATTGTTGGGAGATCCTCCTAGATCAATCGCCCCTCATCGTAAAGTAATAGTCTTGATTGTGTTAAGTCTATGAAGCAGGTGTGGAACCTCTTCTAATTGATACCTTGTGAACCATTTGGCTTGTTGCAGGAGCTAACCTACCCAAACAACTTTGTACATTGGCATTAAACAATTCTATGTAAACTTGGTTTCCAAAATCTAATATGTCTTTGTCGATTGAAGTCATGTGTCAATAGGAGGTGTTGTTTTGAATGTTGAATATGCATAGCCATATGGCACAATCTTCTTGAGAGTTGGCAAAGCATTATAAGAGCATGGAATCACTTCAAGTATCCAGTATCTCCTACTGCCCACTAATACAACTTATCTACAAGGATTGGTGTTGTACATACAATTGTCATTGTGCATGTACGAATGCCCAAGGAGTACATCACAAACATCAATTGGCACTACATCACAACCTAGCTCCTCATGGAAAGGATGGATAGCATATGAGAAGCGGCATTGAAGAGTGACATGTAAACCTTTGAGCTTGTAGGAACTAAACCATCCCAATTTTTAAGGTTGCAGATGAGACATGGTTGGCAAATTTAGTGGCTCAACAGTTGCTTCAGAGATGAGATTCTTCATGCTACCACCTTCGATCAAAAAAATCCAATGATTGTCTTTGCACCCACATCTAAGAATGGAATAGGTGTTTCAAAAGAGTATCTTTGCACTATTAGTGTTGCTTGTGTGGTGGCTAGTACGACATTGGGATGTGTTAATCATTTCATTTGAGGGCTTGAGTTCATAATCCTCTATTTCTACCCACAACCAAAATATTCTATGCATGGCACACTGCATTTGAGAGGTTGATGTTGTTGTGCTTCTCACACCATTTATTTGTCTAACTACGGTTGCTTTTTCTCTAAAGAAGCCAATTTCTTTGATGCAGACAATGTGTCCCGCTTGCCCTTCATCTTGAACTCTTTCTCGATGGTTGTTGCATAGCAATAGGCTTCTCCCATCGGTTCTTGCTCATAGGCAATAGGTTGCTTTTGGAGATGGATATGTGTCACGCTTGCCCTTCATCTTGAACTCTTCTCAATGGTTGTTGCATGCTGTGAGAATAGGCTTGGCAGTATCACTAGAACCGTTGCTGGGAGATCCTCTTGGATCTTTTATAGGACAAGCATTCTAGGGAAGAGGATGACCTGCCATATGAAATATCAACATATTGTCAAAAAAGAAAATATTCCTACTTAAAAATTATTAAAAAAATCATAAAAATTACATATTGAACTTGGAAACGTTTTCAGAAGCTAGAAATAGTCAACTAACATTTTCAGCCTCTACTAGAAGCAATTCCCACGTGCCAAAAATGTCGGCAATAGGAAAACATTGTTTCCAATGTCATTTCCTCATCATTCTAGTGTTTCCATTTTCCGATACATGCCGGTGACAACTTCCTATAGAGGTTTTACTGGAGTTTGGAATAAAATAAAATAATTAGATCAATCACAAATTGGAGGGGAAATGTTTATACCCCTTGATGGAGGCTAAAACATATGGCAGATGGAACAAGATAAACACACTTCTCCCTATGGATTCTTGCATCTTGTGTCCAAAATGATAAGTTTATAGAGTGACAAACAAAAAGCCTTTGTCTCATGATAGAGAGGTACTCGAGGGATTCTTTACTGCAGCAAATAAAATTTATGGCATTGTGGAGGAGACATCTATAACTAGGAGTTAGCTTGCCCAATTTTAAATGCATGGGGTGAGTTTGTTTTAGTGGAACCTTGATATTGTACGTTTGTACAATGGGACACGATATAATGGTGGACTCTCCATTGTAAAAAAGCACTTCCGTCATATGGGGGGCATCACCCCTTTAGGAACGAAGACAAGAACTCTGTCAACACTCAGCGGTACCACTGATTGTGAGTTAAACTTGGCGGTTTGGTTTGTCAATATTTGGGATCCTAATAAATCCAATGATGAAAACCGCATAAGGTTTGGTGCACGCTTGGATGGTGCCACGTCCGATCTGCCCACATAGTCTTGCACCATTAGAAACGTGTGCGGCATCTCGAGGAGATGGATTGATGATTTTGGAGATACCGTGGCATCTGGTCTAGATGGATTGATGATTTTGGAGATACTACGGCATCTGGTGGAGATGGATTGATGATTATAGAGATATTGCGGCATCTGGTATTGGCAGTTCCATAGGTCATAGAACATGAGACAGCATTACTGCAGGCCATGAGAATGGGCTTTGCAGTACCACTGAAAGAGTATTTTGAGAATAAACCTAGATCACAGCCTGATCTTGATCAAACTGGCCATGCTCGGCATAGCCATTGATACTCAAATTTATTGAATCGTCATGCTCATTGATGCTCATCAATATTCAAACATATAGACTCACCATGCTCACCAACACATTTTACTGCATTAAAAATGAATCGTTTTATTAACTCAATATTCTCAAGTTTGTTGAGTACAAATGTGTTTGTGTCAACTAGTACGAGTCTAGTATGTGTATTGCAGCTTGTCTCACATGTAACAAGTTTGTGTTTGTGTGAGAGGAAATGCAGGTTAGCTTAACACATGATGAAGATCAAAACAGATTAGCATGATGAAAGTATGCTGACTAAGGGGAGAGAGACTGTAATTGATGAGGATGACGAAGATCACACTTGATGATGGCATAGACTAATTTTGGTTTTTAATTTAATTTTGAACATCTTTTTGATACATTTTTTGCATAAGATATCAGTTAAAAATATGTAAATATTATATTCTAAATTCAAAAAAATTAATTTAACCATATGTACTTGACTCTAGTTCTTGCTTTAAATTCCACGACTAGTGTCTATTCTCTATAATTTTTGCATTTATGCAGTTTGTTATCGCTGTCATTTTAATTTATGGTTCATGAATCATTGTATAGTTATTGATTGTACATTTACTATTTACATGCCTATATCCATCCCATGCACCAAGCAACTACGACATACACAAACACACATGCCTTATTTGACATAGGCATTTAATCATTATCAATTTTGTATTAAGCTTTCAGAAGAGGAAGGCGACTTGACATGCACCAATATTTGGATTGTCTCGCCTTTGGCACTTAATGGGATCTGCTCATAGTCTTTTGGATTCCCATGCCCTTTGTACTTAAATGGGATCTGCTTATAGTTTATCTAGTGAAGAAATCATAGTTCAAAAAGAAATCCCAATTCAGAACTTTTAGGTAAAAAAGGCTTCACGTGAGACCTTAGTCCAAATCTATCTCAACATAAATCCAAGCAAAAGCAATCAAACCCACTTTGGCATTCTATTATACCAAACTTACATATTTTATTTCCAATGACAATAAAGACTGACAGATAATGGTGGGGAATAGTTTTTCCCTTTAAAGTTTAAAGAGATGTCCTAAAATTTCATGAAAAAACAACTATGCACCATAATCTAAGGCCCACCATCAAATATTTTTAAGCAGTCGTTTTCTAAGATGAAGGAAAGAAGGCCCTCCTAAATAGTGAAGTTTTGATCTCAACTTTTGGTTGAAGACTCCAGTTTCTATAAATCCAAGAGTTGATAAGTCTTCATGGATCATGCATCAGTAATTTGCATCGCAATCTGAAGAGCTAGGTACAGGAAACTTTCAAGTAAATCAATGATTCATCATCTGCAGAAAGAGCACTTTCTCATTTCGTGATAAAAGGTAGCCATTCTTTTCTGCCAACTTTCTAGAACCCCCAATTATAAGGTTTCTTGCAAGTTCCAAGGATTAGCCTTGTTCTCTAGAAAGCAGTCATGGCTATATAAAAGATGACAAGGAGACTGTCCCCTGCTAAAAGGGCCCCATCATTAAAAAGGGGCTCAGAGAAGACCTAGATTTGACCCCCTGGTGAACTACTAAAGAGAACATGAACCAAAGGAACAGAAAATAGGAGCAGGAAGTGTGGAAGGCAGCAAGATTGAACGGAAAGCTTAGAGTCAAACTCAATGGCTTCTTTGATCAGAAATATATAAACAAAGATTTTAGATATTATTGAGACAACAAAATGAACCTTATCATGTAAAGAATGTAAATAGTTTCTATAATATAACAATTATAAAAACACTATAAGAAGTATCGAACAACATCATACAATTTTGAAATGAAAATTGCATACTAATGGCTAGGACATACCTGTGCACATATTCCTTGGCATCACCTGGAGAATCATACTGAATGATGCACTTCACTTTTGGAAAATCCAAGCCTCTAGCTGCCACATCAGTACATAAAAGAAGAGCAGATTTTTCTTCATTGTAATGATGAAAAGTTTGTTTCCGATCTTCTTGTGCCATATTGCCATGTAGACGAAAAGTTTTGCAGCTTATGAAGCTTCCCTCTTTTTCATCCTTATCCTCTCGAAAATTTGAAACCCAATGAAATTCACTTATCAATGCATAGTGGAAATCTACTGCATCGCATGTGGAGAAAAAAACAACCACCTGTACATGTGCAAGTTTGATCATGTAATGAGTGGTGATTCTCTGAACCATAATGCTAATAAATATAAACATACTCAACTTTTGAAAATAAAGATATTTGTACTGAGTGCTTCCTTTGGAAATTTATATTATACAGAACGATGGCAAAAGTCCAATCCTATTTCTATAACATCTACATTTGTTATGCCTAAACAATACTTCTTTTTGTTTCTCATGTTCATTAAAAACTTGCATTCCGGTCCCAATGTTTACGATATTTGCAATCACAATGTCAAAACATTTCCTTGAAAATGGGCCTTGATTATCCTCTTGCTTGAATTAGATGTCTCTTGTAAACATGTCAAAATCACCTAACTGTGACGAATTCCACTATGTAAGAAAGTTCGAATGTAGAAAATATGTTTTCCATCATTGAGTATGATGGTAAAGGGTGACTTGAATATCATTACAGGTGTCTACTGCAAATAGTTAATTGGAAGTAGGCTATATTAACATACGATTCACCCTTCAATTTTTCCCTACTTTACTACTAGAAAATTTTATTGAAGTGTTTAAGGGTTACATAGACCTAGTAAATTCCAACTAGAATGATTAATGGAATCTAGCCTCCCAGAATAAGTAGATTCACAACACAAATGGATGTTCCTTAAATCAAATTCAGAGGTGACACACAAAGGCATATCCAGAAGCCATCATGACCATAGTTTTAAAACTTCGAATCAACAAAAATTCGGCAGCCCTGAATTTTTACTTGCACTTGGGATTTGGAAGAACTCGACAAATTAATAAAATATATAAATTCGTGAAATAAACTTATAAAGCATGTAAAATACTGTTAAATAGCATAAGAAATGAGTGCAAAGAACACATAGGTATATTTTCTATTAGTTTTAAACCCGAAAAAAGTACAATGCTCATCAATGCACCATAATATCATATGATGACTGATCATTATCACAGAATTACAAATTCAATAAAATGTTTTATAAATTTCTTGCCCCCTCCAGCTCATCAGCTGCATCTCACAAGTGGAAGATAAATATTCCTCCTCGAGACTAAAATAATCCCAAATATGTCATCATCCTAACCAACTTGATGCAGTTGTGGTTAGGGATCTTAATTAAAAGATCCCTTGGACCATACGGCCTTCAAAATTACACAGTGAAAAACACAATGCAATGAAATGCAACAACCACAATGTTCTTTATTTGATTTTAATAACAGAAATACAGTTTCCACACACACTACAGCAACTTGCAATCTCAAATGAGATGTGTTACAACATCAAATCTTTAGATCTCTACATATTAACTCGTAGTCTTTGCTAGTTTAACTATCTATCTCTCATTTCAAATTTGACTAACACACACAAACATAGGGGCATGTTTACATAGGCACAATACCCACCTACTCGCAATAATATGCTTAACAACCCACTACAATCATTAAATACCTTAACACATCACCATGTGCCACAAACATTAAGTACGCAAAACAATCCCAATGCACCATAGCACACAACTTAATGCATCACGGCATAGCACATCACAAAGCGATATTAAATGAAATTGCAACAACCTTCCATGATTCTATGACCTTTTAAATCCAATGCCTAGGAACTCGCAATGGCTCTTGACTAATAGCCACATTTGCCTCACAAGAACCTACGCTCTTTCAGATGTTGCGAGGAGATCACAACTAACAAGTATCAAGTCGCAACCATAGTTACCAGGTTCGGAAATCCGAATGCGTTCAAGAGGCCAAAAAAATGCGGAAAAGCGGAATTCTTTTTAAAAAAAAAATCCGGTAAAATCCGTTTCAAAAAATATATATATGTGTGTGTGTGTGTGTGTGTGTGTGTATGTAAAATATTTTAATCTACTAAGGACTGAACACTGAATATTAATTTAACACTTGCAAAATTGAGAAATGCATAAGTTTTAAACTTGAATTACATTAAAAGATAGCAAAATGTCCATAGTTTAGAGCCTAAGCTCAAAATTGATGCAAAACTTAAGTTTCAAACATTTTCAACATCAAACCCTGCTTCAAAATCAAAACTAGCACTAGCACCATCAGCAAATCCTCTATCAAGATCATCAATACTATCAATATTTTCTTCAACACCTTCAAAGGATGGTTCTACTTCACGATGAAAATTGTCATCTTCTTTTGCAAGATTGTGCTCAAGCAATCTTAAATTGCTATGAACAAACACAAGATCTAAGAGCTTTTTGGCTCCAAGTCGGTTTCTCTTGTTAGTATGGATCAAATCATGCGTGCTCCAATTTCTTTCACATGCAGAAGCACTGGCACACTAACTGTGGACATGCATGGCAAACTTTTGTAACTCTGGAGTAGAAGAACCATATGTTTGCCTCCATGAGGATTCATACTAACAATGTATGCTTGTGCTTCTTTCAGGGAAAACAAGCCTTCTTGGTTTTTGAATGTAGTCAACTGCCTTCTCTCCTTAGCCTTCTCATTTTCATCTTGAACCAACCTGTCTATTATTGCCAATACACCATTCTTTACCTCGTCATTTGCATCATGATCCACATCTATCAACTTTGGATTCAAATAGCAACTTATTGCATGTATAGGTCAATGTAACATGTTCCATCGGATGTCCACAATGTCCCAAATACGTTGAACTTCATCACCATCATCTACCAATACTTTTTTGATCTGTTTTTTTGCTTGTTTTAAGCCCTCATACACAAAACTAATACAAAGTTTCATGCAATCAGTCAATCTCAACAATTGGACTAGTGACTCAAAAACCTTTAGGGTCTTCTTGGCGCCCTCCCAAAATGAACTACCCAAGATAATTCTCTCAATATCCTTTGCAACGCTTTCCTTTGAAAGCTTAGACTGTGTCCATTCTTCACTAACTACAACTCTTCTCAATGCTGTCCTCTCCACCTCCCTTTGTAAAGTGATAAAATTAGATGCAAATCTTGTTTCAGCTAGAGAGTTTCACACTTTGCAAATGAGCGATACAAACTCAAAGTCAAGCGGTGATTAAGTATGAACTTTGAAATTTGTTTTCCTTCTTTGACAACATTATTTACCCTCCCCAACTTTGCAAGATCTTCAAGCAAAAGATCTAAAACATGAGTTGCACATTAAGTCCAAAACAAATGAGAAAACCTGCCCATTAGAAGATCCCCTGTTGCTTTACAATTTGCTGCATTATCTGTAATAACTTAGACAACATATTCCTCTCCAATCTCCAAAATAGCAGATTCAATGCATTTGAAAATGAAATCTGCAATCTTCACATCATTGCTTGTATCAACTGATTTGATAAACATAGAACCTTTAGGGCATTGAGTCAATATATTGAGGGGTCTTCGCTTTGTGTCAGACCACCCATCACTTATTATAGTGCAACCTGATTTTTTCCATTGTCTTTTCATTTTATCTAGTTCACTAGATATAGATGTCACCTCCTCTTTCAACAGAACAGTTCTTAAGGTTTCAAAAGATGGCATTGTGTACCATTTCCCAAAATTGGCAATCCCCTCTACCATTGCTTTCATATGTGGATTTCGAACATCATTGAAAGGGATGGCATTTGCATAGAAAAATCGGGCCACTGATTTGTCTACCTCATGTTTTTCCTGCGGCTTCCACATAGCTTTCAAAGAAGGCTAGGATTGGGACATTTGACGTGCACTTTCGCTAGCTTGGGTAGACGTTGGGGAATACACTGAGCTAGAAAATGAGCCAAATTGTGTCAGACTGCGTTGAATGTTGACCTTCTTTGAAGATTCAAATGCTGATGCAATTGTCTTTATTTCATATTTGTTTCGGATTTGACTTACAAATACTGCATACATGGGGTTGTGCAATGCTATTGGACAAATCTTCACATCTAGGCCTCCAATATAATGGTTCCAAACCCTTATCGTAGTCCCTATGATATTTGAGCCACAAAGAGTGCATTGCATGTTTTTGGGATTCGCATCTCGCTGAATAATGTATTTCTTCTCAAGTGGTTGACTTGCCATGATGATAGGTTGTCTTTTGCAACTTACCCTGCAAAAGTGACGTATATAAAATAAAATTATAAAACTATAAAAAGATAATAAAAAATTAACACGTATCAAAATAATATTAGATTTAATTTTAAATGCCCTATAAAAATATAAAATGACAACTTTAAAAAATAAAATATATCAAAAAATTATTATTTCTAATATAAAATAAAATCTAAACGTATTCATATTTAATTTTTAATGTTTATTTTAAATATTTATAATTTTTTATATTTATTTTGAAATTTAAATTTTATTTTAATTTTATGCAAATAATGCTTATAATATATTTTTTTTTGTTAAATTTAAATTATATATATAATATAAATATTTATTAATTATATAATAAAAAAACAATTATAAATTTATATATTTATAATTGTTAAGATTTATAAATATTTATTTAAAAAAAACAAATATATAATAAAATTACTTATTTTTAATGTGTTATTATATTTATAAACAATTAATATATTTATGATATTAAATATTAAATTTATATTTATTTTTTTATATTTTTTAATTAAATTTAATTTTATTATATATATTGTTCGATAAATTTTATATATTTTTATTTTTATTTTACTATTTTTTAATTTACATTTAATTTTAATTTTAAGCAAATGAACTATTTTCTATTTATTTTATAATTGTATTATTATATAAATTTATAATTATTTTTGTTTTATTATTTAATTAATAAATATTTATTAAAAAAAAACAAATCTATAATAAAATTATTTATATTTAATATTTCATATTATATTTATATTTATTTTTTTATAATTGTTTTTTTTATATATAGTTAATAAATATTAAATATATATATATATATATTTATTTATTTAAAAAAAACAAATCTATAATAAAATTATTTATATTTAATATTTCATATTATATTTAAATTTATTTTTTTATAATTGTTTTTTTATATATAAAAAAAACAAATCTATAATAAAATTAATTTATATTTAATATTTCATATTATATTTAAATTTATTTTTTTATAATTGTTTTTTTATATATAATTAATAAATATTAAAATAAATAAATATATATATATATATATATATATATTAAAAAAACAAATCTATAATAAAATTATTTATATTTAATATTTCATATTATATTTATATTTATTTTTTTATAATTGTTTTTTATATAATAAATATAATATGAAATATTAAATATAAATCATTTTATTATAGATTTGTTTTTTTTAATAAATATTTATTAATTAAATAATAAAACAAAAATAATTATAAATTTATATAATAATACAATTATAAAATAAATAGAAATTAATTCATTTACTTAAAATTAAAATTAAATGTAAATTTAAAAACAGGAAAATCAATATTAAAAATATATAAAATATATCATTCAATATATATAATTTAACTTATATTAAACCTAAAGTTGAAAAAAAAATGCAAAACCGAAAAAAGGGGCATACCTTTCCCTGCGTCGTTCGACCACTTCTCTGTGCGGCGACCAAGTTCGTCTGAAACTCGACCTTGTTGTTAGTGTTCGCTAAGCCTTGGCCCTAGTTGTTCTTGTCGTGCCTTTAATGCTTCACACTCGCTCCAAAGGGCATGCTCCACGATTCTGCATCGCTGTCAAGTTTGAAGACTGTGCTTTGTGGATTTCTTCAAACAAGAAGTTGAAATTTCCTTCACACTTAGTCGCCTACTCAATCCCAAGCAAATCTCCTTCACTCGCAGTCGCTTACCCAGTGGCCACCAGAATATTCAATCGCTGTCAAACTCAGATGATTCAATTTTTTTTGTGTTTCCTTATGCTTACTCACGACCTATAAATAAAAATGTTTTAGGGTTCCTAGTTCCCGCGCTTAGCAACAGTGATTTTTAGGGTTCCCGCACTTAGCGAAAGCACTTTTTAGGGTTTTTGTTTTTTTAATGTTTTAGATTTTTAATAATAAAAAAATGTGCAAACTCACATTAATTCGAGACCTAAAAAAATCTAGGTTTTGCCACATCTGGCCCAGATGCAGCCGAACCTGGTAACTATGGTCGCAACACTTCGCAAACAAATTTTGCGCCTTAGAAATCCATGCATGGATTTGCGCAACACACTCCGAGTTATATTGTTATGCGCTCGTGCTTCTAGGTAAAATATCGCAACCCTTGCAAAGGCAAAGTTGCGCACAACCTAGCATCACAAAACTCCAACTTTTCTCTTATGCATTATATTGAACAAAGACTTGCACAATGTTTCACAAGTGTTTGTAAGTTGTGCGCACAAACAAGGCTGCGCAAAACGTTACAAAGACTTGCGCACAATTGCGAAAATTGCTTATTTTCTACTCCGTGTTTTTGTGTGATGTGTGATTATTTGTGAACCCGAATGCTCCTACTTCACAACCCCCCCTGATGCTTCTACTTGTGCTTGCACCTTTGCTATTGTTGCCTTTTGTCGCTTCCCTTTCAAAAGTTTTGATATCCTACTTGGTAAACATGGGCTCCACATCCTCAACAATCCAGTCTAAATATGGATCGATGTCATCCAATTCAATTGCATCATGATACTCCTTCCGCTCCACTTGTTTGACATGAAGACAAAGACTATATCACACAAAAACAAGGTCATTGAGGCATTGTGTTGTCAATATGTTGTGCTTCTTCGTGTGAAAAGCCTCAAATATGCTCCAATTGTGTTCACACCCAAAAGAGCTACAACGCTGACACAATATTGATGGCTAGCCTCTAAAGATTTGGTGTTTTTGCACCATAATCTTCCCACCAGATATATAAATAGGGCATTTACAACTTTGTAAATAAACTAGAATTACATTTTTTAAAGAAGCATAGTATCAATGAGTAACAAGACTACAATCAAAAGATTCAATTTATTTTACTTGGTTGTTGGGTCATTCTCCTTCAAAATCATATAGCTGAAGAAAAGAACCTCCACTCTTCACCCTTGTAAATTTACAACTCATCAAGAATTGTGTAAGGATTTCGTCGGACATCATCCTCTCTATGCATGTGTTGGGGCCATCCATAACCTCCTTATCGGCCTTAAACAAAACAAAGACGAAACATTTGGGGTTCAAGTAGTAGGCTATTGCATATATGTGTTGGTGGAGCTGCATATTCAATCTCCGATCAATTAAATGCCAAATGAGTTCATATTTTCTTTTATTTTTCCCATAAGAATTTACTCTCTCCCCCTTGGCCTTGCCCATGGCCTCATATAGATAACCCAATAGATTTTTTTCATCCACCAAAACATAAAACACTAACCAAAGGCTCCCTTACCTTTAACAGGAATATTATGAAATTTTAAAATTAAAATTAAGAATCAAGAAATTTGAACCAAAAAATAATAAAAATCTGACTTCTATGAATTAAAACTTCATTATTTTTACAAACTTACAAAGTAATGGATTTTATTACTTTGTAAGTTTGTATTCGTTACATTTAAAATTAACTTAAATATCTCGTTTATACTCTCTGCAAACACATGATCAAAAATAGTCTTCACGATCCTTTCCCCTTCCGCCTTCCTACGATATGAAGACTCCAATGACCGAGTGCTCACAACCATCTACTTAAAATATGTTAGTGAGGCTGAAATGTGATGAAATTTGTAGCGAATCGTAACTCCCGATAGTACTCTCTCATCAAGCTTCACACTCAGGGTTGATTGTAGAAATATTTGGCAATATTTTTGGCTTCATCACCCATAGTCTTCACCATCCAATTTTCCCTAAGTCCTCAAGTAAGAGATCAATGCAATGGGTTGCACAAGGGATCCAAAAAAGGATAGGGTGCCTCTCAAGAATTCTCTGTATGTTGTTGCATTGTCAATCACAATACAGATGGCATTCCCTACACCCACTTCCATTACCACCACCTCCATCACATCACACAAAATCTCTGCACTCTTCACTTGGCGGGAGGCATTAATGGAGTTGAAAAACACCAATTGCCCACTTGAAGCCACTAGAAAATTTACCAAAGTGTGATTCCATCCATCCACCCATCAAACAAAATATTGAAGCTTATTTTGCACCAAATTATTTTTGATCCTCTACTATCATCTACATATGTTTTATGGCTTCCTCCAACAAGGGCCCACTCAAATCATGAGTAGGTGCCTTGAACACTTTCCCAACAACAATCATTGTAATTATCAATGTCTCTCAATATAGACTACTGACCACATTGAATGGTATGTTTTTATAATACCATAAATCTGCAGTAGCCATCCTTGCTTCATTATGCCTCTCGTAATTTCAAGAAATACCTTCAAGCGAAGGTTGTGCACCAAGAGTAATGTGAAAAACCAAAAAAAAAATTGTGAAGCCAAAGGCATTCAACTTGAAATGTCTCCAATGGATGAACACCAAATTCATGGGCCAATTCAAGAGCCTACCAATTCATCTAAATCATGGGGGCAATTCATCATAGATGCAATTGTTGTAGTTGTTCTCTTTTGTTATATTTTCTACTCCACATAGCTCGCATGGAGAGCATTAATCTCTTATGTGGCTTCAAGTTCTACTTTGAGGCACACTTGCACATCTCGACCAAGGATTCATGCAAAGTGGAGTTTGAAGTAATTGACAGTCTCTTATCAGAAAACCACAATAGTAGCATATCACAATTTTGAACTCCAAACCCTGTGTGTAGTGCTTCCAAGTATGGTCATCGGACTTCAGCTTCCTACTACCGCCACCTGAGATTGAGGATGCCATTCTCGTATCTCACGAGCTGCAAACCCTATCAAACAAATTAAAAAAATAAGTGATATTAAAACCCTAGCTACCTATCAAAAAAAGATGAAGAAATAAGAAAACATTTGCCGGAAAAACAAAGTTTCCAACCCTGCAACAGATATAAATGGAAGAATAAACTTCAAAAGCCTAAAAGAAAAACAAAAAAATTGAGCTCTTACCTCTCAAATTGAACTCCACCCCTCAAAATCCTTCAAATCCAATTGAAATCACTTCATGGCAACTGGAAAATAATCTCAAATGTTTTAGCATGTAAGAGCAGAGCCAAAAACAGCAAGAAAGTGGAGGTAAAAGTGAAAAATGACATTTTTGTTTAGTGGCTGTTATTGTGCAGCATTTGCCAACTTTTTAGTGCAGACTTAAGAGTTTCCGCAAGTCCATGCTCAAAACACTCCATGCAATTTGAGGGCAAGTTACTCGCCGACATTTGTAACTTGCAACTCCCACAAGTTTCTGGTGATTTTTTGCAAATTTTTGAACTATGATTATGACTGTCATTTAGATGTGTAGAATTGGGTCCCATCACAAAATCAAATAATCTAAGAGTAATCGCCAATTTGAGGTCTATTGTGTTTCTCAAGCTGTTATCAAAATTAATGTGCCACCCAGGCCTGTGCAACTTGAAAACAAAGACCAAACAATGGAATTGTTTATTGTATAACTTTATTGATGCTTGGGAGGACATGGAGTAGACTACAAATGCCAATTAACAAGCTGATATCAAAACTATTTCAAAAATGCTTAAGAAAAACCAAAATGGCTTTCTATTGTAGCAAATATTGCAAGAGTTGGAATATACTTCATATGGATTGTCCAAGCTAGTTTTTTTATGCAGATTCTTTCCACCAACCTCAATAAAGCTAAGACCAGGGAGTTTATTATTTAGTCTTCACAAGTCTATTAGATGATTATGCCACTGGCACATGCCCTCTATGTGCTTGAAATTGGCGTTTTACAGCATTTTCTTCCATATAGTAAATTCCAAAGTAAGATAAATAGAATTCTGCTATCATATGAGCCCGGCAACAACTAGCAAATGGACGTATTAATGATTCTTTCCTCATAGCAAAACAGAAAAACAACATATGCTGTCTATTAGTACAGTGAGACATTTAACAAGGCCCTGGTTCTGATATTGAATGGAAAAAAACTGATAGATATAGACAACATCAATGCTTGCAGCCCCCAGCAATGGAGGAGGGAGAGGGAGAAAGTGAGCAAAACATCTCACAACCCAATTTCTAGCTGCGAAAGTTTGAAAAGTCACCCAATATATTGCAGGAACTCATGTTTGTACCCTTCTTTGTGGGTCCAATCCAAGTTAGCCCATGAGAAACTCAAGGATGCTTGGACTTTTCCTGAGAAAAAGTTAGGAAGGAAGAATAGGATTTAACACAGCCAAAAGGTCCATATGCCAAATTGGTAGCATGAGCATAATTGATATTCAGTTGCACTGCATTTCCCTTTGCATTAAAATATATGCTTAGAAGTTAGAACAATGGACGGAATAGAAGCCAAAATTTTCAATAAAAACAATATCCTAATAGGGATCACTCACAGGAAGAAGTGCTAGGAAAAATTGATTATTAGAAAACACCAAAACTATATCTTCTCTCATTAAAGCTCGGGGAAATTTTACTTTTCAAAGCATTTGAGAAGTAATAGGATGTTTGCAAACCAAACCTGAATGGAATGGTTAAAAAAACAAGAATAGGGATTCCTGTCAAAAACTATTCAGTATAATGGTCCCTAATCCTAGCTCAAACTGTCATGCCCTAAGGACCATACATTACCCCAATGTTGTCAGGTGCTAGAGAAAGGGCAGCAGAATAGTCAAATATCTTTTTAAATCCTTGCAGAGAAAGGAAGTTGACTGAATGGAATTGATACCAAGTTAATTTGATAAGGTTATAAACTACAAGATGATAGACCTTAACCCAGGTACATTAGTCAAATAAATTATGCTTGCCTTTTGGTGTTGCCAACAGAAAAATCACTTCAGAGGCTCTTTTCATTTCTATTTTCCAGCAAGCAACAATCACTGATGTCAACTAGGGTTCTGTCGCCCTAGAGAGTCTTATGCCCCGCATTCCAACTTTCTCCATGAAGTGGCAATATCCTCAAACTGAGGCTCTTTTTTCCTAAAAGAATCTTGCTGCTCAAAAACAATTGAATATCAAATTAAATCATCAATGCCAAGGATTTCAGCATCATTGCTAATTGCCGAAGGCATATCAATAAAAAAAGAAAGAAGATAAAACATTTATGAACTCCCATTGGTCACTAGAGGAAACACCCAAACAATGTAATTTTCCCTTTATTCCCTCATCCCTAGAAGAGGCTAATCCTAGCGCAGCACAAGTGTGCATCTAAATCCATGTCTAGACATATAGGAAATAGATGTGGCCACCACATACACGGGTACCTATCATAGTGTTGAGACTAGATCCCAGCTTGGACTCAGTAGACCGAGTTCAGGGTTGGCCTCGGACTCTGCGGTTTAGAAAAACATAAAACATAGAAAACTTGAGAAGGGTACATGTAAAGCTTTGCAGACTTGCCCAGACTTGATATTGACTCAGAAAGACTCATGAGTCAAGTCAATGGAACTTATTTGGATTGACTCAGCTCGCCATTCTGGCAAGTTCTACAAAAACCTGTTGAGTCTCAAAGCTATGGCACTAACATGTACCTAAGTAAGTGGAAGCCCCCTTACAACCAAGACTCGGGCAATACCCTTCAAATATAAGGTAAAGGGTAAGATAATTGTGGTTGTGAAATACATAAATGGAATCAATTTCTCAAGTAAATCAAATTGTCCTAACCTGAGACAAGAAGTACTTTTAAGCAGTTCACACGCAATTTGGGACTGCAACAGCCTATGCTTAGCTGTGGAACTCGCTTGAGTTGCTTATCTTTACTTGTCTCCCTCAAGTGGGATTGATTTTGTTGATTGCTTATATTTGCTACAACTTTTTATGCTACCCTATGGGAGTATGAGTAGCTAATTTAGGTTGAAGCGTGACATCATGTTACCATCTTTATTGCAGAGTGCACCCTAAAATATCAGATATAATGATTTTTGTTTTACGATAGAAATGGAAAGTGAGAGGGAGGAAAGGGAAGGGAAATATATTTAAAGTTATGGTTTCTTACTATACAAGGCCCGTGTCTCACGAGGAAGTCCAACTGGTTAAGAATCACAGGTTTAAGTTTCCAGCTACAATCTTCAGGAATCCATATCCTGGTGGCTAGAACATGTTCTTCTATCTGATCATCTGAAGCTCACTAAGTTGAAGCCACAAAGTTGAATTGAAATTTCAAAGTCAGGATCCAACAGAAAATATTTAAAAACTAATAAATTGATCAATGTAAAGCATGCATGTTCACAATTGACATAAATATCTTTTGTATCAAGGAAAACCAATATATAAGTTCTTAAGATAAGGCAGATTTTTCAAATATACCACATTACAATTACCTTGCGAGAAGGTTCCGCTGCAAATTGAGATCGTAGAAGAGCCAACAAAACCACCAACCTCATACCCCAAGGTACTGTAGGCAACATTTCAAATATCAGAAATAAGAATGATTGCAGTACACTCAAGAGTTTACCAAACTTTGACAATGGTAGTTGTGTATTTGATGAAATATGGAGTCACCTTTCATGTAGCTTTGAACTAACAGAGCTGGAAATTTATATTCTGTTGCTGCATTGCTAGCTTCAAACTGAGCCCTTTCCTTTGTTTCTACATCTGTGGTAGTACCAGAGGATGATTTGATCTTGCCATTAAAAGACCTACTCTCTTCCAGCCCAATGGTGACTGGATGACATAAGCTGATTTTTGCAAGATTATTAACTTGTTCATTCAAAGTGGCTGACAACAGCATGCTCTGCCGCTGATACTCATTGTTAGAACAATCATCGTTATCTGTCTTCTCATTATTATATCCAGGTTGCGCTGATTCCAGCAGGGTCAATATCTCCACTATGTCTTTACCAAATCCTAGGTCCAAAAGTCTGTTTGAAGCATAAATCATATGAATAAAAGGATTACCAACTTAAGATTATAAAAATGAACAGTCCATGGGAACCGTAACTCAGAATTATTATGAATGTGAAGGACTCTAAGAAATGAAACCTATAATCTCCACCAAAAAAAAATGTATTGCTACTATCTGTGTGCCAGCACCTACAAGTAGCAGTTTTCAAAGAAACTAGCCAACATCCTTGACTATAGAAATCTAATATGTTCACAAACAAGAAGTATTAGTATGCACCTGTCCGCTTCATCAAAGACCAACCAGCGAAGGCGATTGTGAACAAAAGATGAAGTATGCTTTAAGTGATCCAAAAGCCGGCCAGGAGTTGCAACTAGAATAGTTATCCCTGAAATGGGAGAATATGTTTGTATTAAAAGAATTTTCAAAATCCATAAACCATAGATAATTCCCTGAGAAAGCACAACCAATATAAAGGCAATAATATGCCGATGAGATGTGGGTGAGTTGGTAAAGTGGCTTGGTTGTATCCAGCCCCACCTATGTTCAAATCTTGCTGAGGCATGTGAGACCAGTTGTGGCCGCTAGTGGTATTCTCGAGGCCGGCTGTGGTCGTTGTTGGTATTCTAGAGGCCAGTTGTGGCTGTTGGTGGTATTCTGGAGGCTGGTTGTGGCCAATGGTGATATTTTGGAGGCCATTTATGGCCGTTTGTGGTATTCTCTTGGGGATCTGGGCCCCCATTTGTGTCCCAGGCCGGTTGCAGCTCTGGTCAAAAGCAAGTATCGATCTAAAAAATATATAAAGGTAATACAGAAAATAAATTAAATAAATATAAGATGATGCAGATTTTCAAGAAATTAATGTTATTTGTTGCAGATTTCTGGAAACATCATGTTATTGGAAACTGAATTTTCATTTGATAATATTTCTGATGTTTAAAGTACATTATGTGTACTCAACCTCGGGGAGAAATAGAAAATGAATTTTTCTCCAAAGAAATCACCACTGTTTTGTCTCCATTAATAACAATCTGTAAACATATTGATGGTCAGCTATCCTACTTCTACACCACCCTAATGCTAAAATAATTTAATAAATTAATTAATTAAATTGTAAGCTAGCTAATTATATTAATTTATTTATCTAATCCAATAGCATGAAGACTAAACACTAATGTTTATCCTACCATCATTCTTTTCTCTAATATGATTTAATATTGATCTCCACGAGTTGCCCATGCCAAGGCTGCCACCCCTGTTGAGATTATCCAGTCTCTTTTTTAATTTCAATGGTCTCCCTTACTTTCCTATGCCAATAATGATCCTCTTGAACAAGCAATCTCACCTTTTCTATGCACACGTGGTGTTTTGTAAGGTTCTAGTGCTCCACTAGGGCAGATTCTTCAAGTCTTGAACCATTGATGTCCTTGGTGTCTTTACGTCTGGTCTGAAGAGATGTTCTCATTTTACCCTAGATGTGGTTTACCACATGACCAAGGCACCAAATAAACCCCTTTTTGTAGACTAGCATTTAATGGATCCTTTGCAGAGTCTAGAGTTGTGTAGAGGGTATTCTGAGGCTTAAAGGATGTTTGAATCCCAGTGTTTCTAAGAATTCTAGCTAATTTTTCTGGGATTCCTCTAAATAATCAATGTTAGATGGGGATGTGACTGAGCTTGGGACAGCCATTTCAGTGTTCCCTGAAATTTTTGGGACAAAAGGACAGACAAAACATCCCTGAGCTGCCTCAGGCACACCCACACCAACTCTAGGATATCTCGGAATCGTCCTAAGCCTTGAAGGCTGTCCCCAGAACATCCATTAAATTTTCAGAAAGAATGAGGTGCCTTGAGTCCTGAAGATGCCTTGGGGATGTGAAGACAGCCGTTGCACTGTCCTAGAGACAGCTGGTCATCACCAAATGATTTTGGGACACCCACCCATCCTCCTGATAGGTCAGAGTACACCTAAATATCTCTCAATTGTCCCAAGCATGGCTGGGCACCCCCAATGATGACACAAATGGAAACAATGCAATCAAAGTTTTTAAAAACATATTTTAACAGTGGAATTTGCAATGCTTATTCTTGTTTATCTTAGTACATTGCTATTATCATAATTAGATTCAGTTCTATCATCATATTCCTAAAGAAAGTATAATTTTCAGCCATAACATTAAAATTGAAAACGCATATTTAAATGATTGCAATGCTAAATTGTACATACCCCCGACCATGCTTTGGGATGACAGTGCGTGAGAAGGGTCGTTGTTAATAGTTCCAAACTGGCTGAAATTCTATTGTTAATGTCCAAAAAACATTTATGTAACTAGCCAAATATACTTGTAAATACTACAGCAGAAGCTTCCGGACAAATTGGAAAGGATTTAGGAAATTGATGTTTCAGACCACACTTCAGGGTCCATCCTCAGGGTTAAATGATTAGATGACAAACTCAGGATCCTTATATAGATAACCCATTAGCAACAATAAGAGATAGATATCACGCTACAAGTTATGATAAATTAAAGCTTATTTTCCATTATTAATACCAGGCGATACAACATTCATAATTACAGCCCATTAACCATTCCACCTGTGTACTCCTAAGTAAAGGGGTGATGGGATTCCATGAATCACTAAGCTCCATTCCTTCATCCCTACTACGATTATTTTGGTATTAGTAAGTGTTCCTCTCTCACCAGAAGTCTTGCTTTGCCTATGCAAATATCATGAGATTTATTACTTGTAAATAGCTGAATATACTCATCGTAGATAGCTGAAAATATTTGTTGTCAACAACAACCATAATTTGCTCTGATTTAGGAGTAAAATGCTTCATAAGTAAAGGACTAAGTCAATGATATGGGTGAACCTCATTGCTGCAATAATTCAATGTATCACAGAATGATTTCTCCACAGTTTAATTTGTTACAGATGAAGTAAGATGTGTCTGAAAAAAATTGAATCCTGCTTCTTTGTAGTGACTAATTTATTTCAAACTTAAGATTGTTTAATGATGCATGATTACACCAAAAATATTAGAATTTCGCATATTATTTTTCAAAGTTTTATGATTTTTTTATACTCGTCTAATTAAATTTATTCCTCTTGGGATAATGCAATAATGACAGATCAGGAAGAGGATCCATCAGCCAAGGGTGAGATGAGGAGGAATAGGTTAGGCTCTTCACTAATCTTTATTTATAGGAACAGGATGACTAGGGAAAAATATTTAGGTTGCAGATTTATCTCTGCAAGTCACCAAGAACATCCCAATTATCCATATCTTAAATAGGGTTCTAGGTAAAGCAACATTAACTCTTTTTTATCAAACCCTGATTTGTAAATTTATTAGAGCATGACCAGGAATAAAGGCATTAAAGAAATGGATATAAAAATGAAGGGCATGTGGAAGACCAGACATCAGATTTTTGGCTAAAGGATATTTGCAGGTCACTTCTCAGAAAGTTAAAGACAGATAAGGTCATTTTTTTCTTTTTTTTTGGGGGGGGGAGGTCGTGGGGAATAACTCTGGCTTACAAATGTGCCCCTGGCCACTCCTTTTCAACCCAGAGGCGGAATTACCACAGAAGAACCTTTGTGAGTTAGGTTTTATAAGTTACCTCGAGAGTATTGGGGTGAGGAAATTCTAAAACAAATGGTAAACCAGATTGGTCAATTCATGAGCATAGCTGACAGCCAGACACCACAAAGAGTAAGGAATTATCTACCTGCGCTGGGGTTTGCATCAAGGTTAATCTTTCGAGGCCCATCCTAAAAGCTATACGGATATGTTATTCTTCTAAAATATGGAGTCCAGAGCCAGATTATGAGTGTCTTGTATCTGAATGCTTTAATTGCAGGACAATCAGACATGTTATGTGGGATTGCTCCAACCTTAAGACTGTGAAGCCTCAAATTTGAAAAGGCCCCATATAGCACCTCCATGTCATATCCAATTCTGCTAGAATTAGGAGGCCAAAAGTACCCTCAGAGTTTAAACAAGCAGCTTTCCATTAGAGAAATCATGATCAGCCTTTTCTCATTGACAGCAAAGCCAATGTTAATCCCACATCCCCTAAAATATATTTTGAAGGGGACAAGGAAACCCATTTGGGATCAACAAAAGCTACGCCAACTTGAAGAATTATTGGAAAGATTAGAGGATCAAAATTTGGTTAAATGTCAGATAAACCAAAAGATCAGTCAATGATATCCATGAGCCTTTAAAGATAGAAAGGCAGGATCAGATTCATGCAAAGGAATTGATTGAAATATTGGAAGAGGAAAGCATTGTTGTAGAAGAAGCAAAAGGTGAGGAAGATTCATTGAGTGATGCAACCGTTGGCCTTGAAAAGATTTCATAGAAGGAAAGCTCTCCTAGAGAGGATGTCAGTGAGGATCCAGTCCGTGAATCTAATAAGCTTCAGTCAGAAGCAGCAGCAAAAGATCAGCAAGCAAGAAAGGGCAGGTGGATAACATAGAATGCAATTGAAAAACCCCAGAAATTTTTGTAGAAGATACGTACAACCTCGGCATGCAGGTCTTAGCCAGATACAAGTGTACTTAGCACAAGGGCAGGTGGATATCAGAGAATGCAATCAAAAATCCCAGAAATTTTGGTAGAAGATACATACAAGCTCGGCATGCAAGTCTTAGCCAGATACAAGTATAGTGAGCACAAGGGGGAAACCCAAGCAGATATAGAAAGTGGCCATCAAAAAAAATTACATATATCATTGTGGGTGGAAAGGAGATTCCTTCCATCAAGGGGCTATGAGGGCCTCGAGTTGGAATGTCAGCAGCTTAAATGCCTATGACAATTGATGCTTGTTTAAGTGGCTCATAGAAGAGTAAAGTCCAGATATAGTTTTTTTATAGAAGAAAAAAATCAGCGAAGAGCACCATCAAATTATTGCTAATGGTATTTGGAAAAGATGAAAACAGAAGGCTTCAAAAGCTAATGGATCAGAGGGAGGCAAAGTTGTTCTTTGGAATCCTGAACGCTTTTCTCGTAAGCTTATCCTCAAATCAAAACACTCAAAAGGAGATCTAGTTTTTACCATCTGATGTATATGGCCAATGTAAGTAAATAAAAAAGGAAAATTGGAAAGAACTAGTTGATTTTAGGCTGAACCATAACGATCTTTTCCGGATCGTAGGGGGGATTTTAATGCAAATCTTAGAGTGGCAGAGAAGCAAGGGAGCTTGGTTAGTGTCATAAAGCATTATAGATTTCAATTCATTTTGTAAAGACACGGCCCTTGTGGATATTGAGCCAAAGGAAAAAAGATTTACTCAAACCAATCAAAGACAAAGGGATTAATTAATGTCAAAAAGGATTAACAGGTTTCTAATAGGTGATAAATTGTCAACCTATCCCGACTACTGGATATGGGGGTGCTTTGCCTATGTGGGTTGAACATTAATAGAACATGTCCACAAGACAATTAACTATCTACAGGAAAAAATGGAACTGTATATGTCAAGATCTCGAAGAGGGCTGAAGAAGACTGAATCTAATGAAAAGGAGCAGAAGGGACCTGACAGGGATGATGCTGGTTGTATGCCCTAAGGTGCCATATCACTTTCTTGCTTATTTGTTCTATGACTGCTCTAATTTTTATGTAAGGGAAAAAGCAAAAGGGACCTGACAGGGATGATGGTGGTTGTATGCCCTAAGCGGTTGTATTGCTTTCTTGCTTCTTTGTTCGATGACTGCTCCGCTTTTGATGTAATACTTGGTTAACTTATAGGGTAGGGCTGATACCAATGTGCCTGTGATATTAGACTGCCCATGTATGGGGCTTATTTTGTAGCTTTATTTTGAATTTTGTTTATACTATGGCCTGTCTGATAGGACATATGTTTTTTAAATATTTTCTTCAATATGAAAAAAAATAGGAGATATATTGGTGGAAGCAAGCTTGAAGTTCAACCCTTTGTTTTGACAGATCAGACCATTGGTTGGTAAGCCTGAGCTTGGAAGGGAGCACGTGCCCCAAGCGAGTCCTCTTTAGGTTTAAATTCATGTGGATGCAGGATCCATCTTTTAAAAGTAATCTCGAGCCATGTTGAAGTACATCTGTGAAGGGATCCAAATGATTCATCCTATCACAAAAATTGAATAATGTGATGATTGAAGCCAGGAAATGGAACAAAGGGCATTTATGAAATATCTTCTAAAAACAAATCAACTTTCTGAGGAGCTGAAACAGGTTCAAGAGGACAACACCTCTAGAGGAATGGATCAGCAGATCTTAGGGCAAGAAAAAGCCCTGATGACTGATTTTTAAAAGGTACTTCGAATGGGGAAAAGGCACTGAAAACAGAAAGCTCAGGTTGAGTGACCAAAGGAGATCCATCTCTCTATCGTAGTTACACAGAATTGTAATCAAATCGACAACCTGGAGAACAGATACTGTCTGATAATGAGAAAATCAGAGCTGGAGCTGGAAATTTCTACAAATCGATAAATCATTTATTCAAGAATAAGTATTGAACAAGGCAGGTTCAAAATGATCTCCCTATTAACAATCCCAAGTTAATTATGGGGCAAGATAACAAGTTAATATTGGTGGCCATTTTCAAGGTCAGGACTGAAGTATTTAGCTTTTGCTCAAAAAAAAGCTTTTGGACCATAAGGTTTCCAGGCTGGCTTCTTTTAGAAATTCGGCACATTATAGGTGAAGAAGTTGTAATGCAGTTGGGGAAATTAGAAAGAAGAAAGCTATCTTAAAAGATTGGAATTATAGATTTCTAGCCCTTATTCCCCAGGATGATGCTGAATACATTGATGATTTTCATCCAAATGTGCCATGTAATATGGTTTACAAAATGGTAACTAAAGTAATGCCAACCCTGGCAAGAAATGCCTGCCCAATATCATCTCAGACACACAAGGAGGTTTTTTGACTGGCCACCAAATCTTGGACGTTATCCTCACTACCAATGAAGCCTTGCATTGTGATGGTGATGGATTAAAATAAATAGTAAACTTGCAGTCTTCTTCAATGAGAACAATAGGCCTACAAGCCTAATTGAGAACAAAAGAGAACAAATGAGGAATCTTTTTGATGTAGAAATCTTTGTCACACTTACTAAGTGTTATCTCAACCCTTCATATTGATCTTTTCCTTTGGATTTACTTGAAAACTCAAAATATGCCAAAACAGGGGTTTCTAGCCTTTACAAATAGTCTTGTTGACTATGTTTTGGCGATATCTCCAACTACAGGGCTTCTTTCCTTATGAGACAAATTCAAACACTTCAAAAACCTCCTAATATACATGCTCAGAAAATTTTAACTCATTTGCTTCATTTGTTTGGGAGATATGCAATGTTTTTGTCTTTCTAAAGGGTTTTAGACTTGCCTTTAAGACTGCAGGTCTGCGTTTTGATTATAACTTGAGCTACAGACCTCTAAAAACTTTGAATCGCTTGGAAAACTTCATAAACATCAATATGCATGTATCCACAAAGTTTCAGCCAATTTGCATGGCTCATTTTTGAGATATAGAATTTTTAATGCTGCAAAAACCCTAGTTTTCTGAGTGAGGCCAAGAGCATTTAAAAAAGACCTAATTTGAATTTTATAAAACCTTTTCTAATTCTTCCACTTGGAAATGTTCTGCCCAATCAATATATATTCTTGCAAGCAATTTCAAGCCTTGAACCATCTCTAACAGTGGATAAAACAGCTTATTTCTTGACCATACCTATAGGTTTTGTTGACCGCAAGAACCCTGTTTTGTTCTTTAAACCTTCAAGTACGTATAAAAGATGTTCCAAGTGATGCACAAGGTTTAAAGCAAAATAACATTCACTTACAATGGAAGACAAGATTGAAATGGTAATATCAACACCATAAAACAGAATTTTATTGTGTTTGGAGACAAAATATATACAATCCTGATTACACAGCCCTGTTTTTACACAATTTTCTTATTTTTCTCAAAATCTTGATGTTTCTTGGAGTCTCTCACCTTCTTTCCTCCTTCCCAACATACTCTTCTCAACCTCCTTGCACGTCTCTATGTATCTTATCGTCTTCTCTTTGAATAACGTCCACTTCCACTTCTTTTTCCAACGTGCCAACTCCTTCCAAACATATACAAATAATATGACACTTATCTTGGACTAATTTTAGCTACGTTTGACATGTTTGTTATTGTTTAAATCATAAGACACACTCTAGAACATGCCCTTAAACCTAAGTGACCCCCTACAAAGAAGACCATCCTTTTACATTGCTTCTAATGATGAAAAACACCCTTAAAGAGCTAGTAAAAATTCAAATTTTTAAAATATAGATTTTGGCGGGAAAATAATTGATGCTTTAAAGATCAAGATTCAAAAAACTTCTAATTTGGACACCTCCCTAAGAACCTAAATAGACCTTCAACACTAAATATGACCTATTCGAGACAAAAATAAAGTATACACAAGCTTCTTATGACCTTCAAAGCTGACTTAAGACCATTATTGACAAAATTTACAAAATGGAGTCTCCTAAGTTGATGTACCTACATCAAACTCCCAGACTTCAAAGTTTTTATGAGCTCCTGCTCATGAGATCCTACTCTAACTGTTGAAACAATAATGTTCTATTTTCCACTTCTTCAACTAGCTTCTCATACAAGTGCACATGTTCAATTGCACCACACTTGGGTTTCTTCTTGGATATCTTCTTCACTGCCATACCTGCACATGAGACAAACATGTTAAGAGAATCAATCATAACATCATGCCTTTAAGGCATCTCCAATTCTTCTTCATTGTTAGCATGTTGTCCATTCTTCCTTCTCAGCTATCCAATAAGATGTCTTTTCTTCATCTAGAACTCTGATTTCAGCTTTACTGCACAACTGATCCTTATTCTCAATTTCAACCAATTCTTCATCCAATACTTAAACCTTGGAGTCATATATTTTATCTTGCATGTTCCCTTTAATTTCCTATAACGCTTCTTGATTGTTATCTTCTTCCATTATCTTTAGCAACTCCTCCTTGGAAACATCTTTTTTTTTTCTATATCTGTCTTCTTCTTCATGGAATGTTCACAACCATTTTCTTTCCTATTGCCTTCCAAGGCAATTTCTTTTAACAAACTATCACTTGGCAACTCATCCTCTACTATGTTAACAAACTCATCTAACAATTTTTCAATTTCATATTGCAAATTTGTTACCTTAGAGGTTGTACCAATTGTTCTTGGCTTGGCAAGCATTGTACATTCAACTTATTTTTCTTCTATGGACTGTTCAATGTTGTCTTCCTCCATGTTGTGTTCAAAATCTACCTTAGATTCTTCACATGAGAACCTCTCAACCTCCTCTTTCTAACTTACATGTTGTTCATGTTCTTCACTTCCATTCTAGGCTTTCACAAGCTCCATATCAACTATCTCTTCTTCTTTATCATATTGCAAATACAAAAACTCTTTTTCAGTCAAAACTTTGGTACCGTTTTCATTTGTTGTAGCCCCTTTCCTTTGTGCAAGCTCCATTGCATCTAAACATGCATTCATATTCCTCAATTCCTCTAGTAACATTGTTGTTGTTGATTGTCCTATCTGACCTCTATTCTTTCTCTAAATGCTATCTTTACTCTTCTTCTGAATGCAATCTTTTCACTTTTCTACAAGTGTCCGTTTCACCACCTGTTGCCCTCTCTCTTCAACTTTCTTCAACAGGTTTCTATTTCATAACCTGTTCTTTCTTCTTGGGTCCTCTGACAACCAAAAATGATGGTGATGAATAAAAAAAAAGTAAACTTGTATTCTTCTTCAATGAGAACAATAGGCCTACAAGCCTAATTGAGAACAAAAGAGAACAAACAAGGAAATTTTTTGCTATAGAAACTTTTATCACACTTAGTGTTATCTCAACCCTTCATATTGATCTTTTCCTTTGGATTTGCTTGAAAACTCAAAATATGTCAAAACAGGGGTTTCTAGCGTTCACAATTAGACTTGTTGACTTAGTTTTGGTAATATCTCCAACTACATGGCTTCTTTCCTTATGAGAACAATTCAAAAACCTACTAATACACCCGCTCACAAAATTTCAACTCATTTGCTTCATTCATTTGGGAGATATGCACATTTTTGTCTTTCTAAATAAGACTTTAGGCTTGTCTTTAAGACTGCAGGTCTGAGTTTTGATTATAACTTGAGCTACAGACTTTTAAAAACCTTGAAATCACTGGGAAAACTTCATAAACATCAATATGCATGTATCCACAAAGTTTCAGCTAATTTGCACGTTTCATTTTTGAGATATAAAAAGTTTAAGTGCTGCAAAACCCTAGAATTCTATGTAAGGCCGAGACCATTCAAAAATGCCTAATTCGAATTTTATAGATCCTTTCTTAATTCTTCCACTTGTAAATGCTCTGTCCAATCAATATCTATTCTTGCAAGCAATTTCAAGCCTTGAACAATCTCTAAAAGTGGATAAAATAGTTTATTTCTTGATTGTACCTGTAGGTTTTGTTGGCTGCAAGAAGCTTGTTTTGTTCTTTAAGCCTGCAAGTATGTATAAAAGATGTTCCAAGCAAAAAACAAAATAACATTCACTTACAATGAAAGACAAGATTGAAATGGTAATATCAACTACATAAAACAGAAATTTATTGTGTTTGAAGAGCAAAACATATACAGTTCTGATTACACAACCTTGTTTTTATACAAAATCTTCTTTTTTTCAAAATCTTGATGTTTCTTGGAGTTTCTCACCTTCTTTCCTCCTTCCCAGAGTACTCTTCTCAACCTCCTTGCATGTCTCTATGTAGTTTATCACCTTCTCTTTGAATAGCATCCACTTCCACTTCTTTCTCCAATGTACCAACTCCTTCCAAACATAGACAAATAATATGACACTTATCTTGGACTAACTTTAGCTAAGTTTGACATGTTTATTATTGTTTAAATCGTAGGACACATTCTAGAACATGCCCTTAAACCTAAGTGACCCTCTACAAAAAAGACCATCCTTTTACATTGCTCCCAAAGATGAAAAACACCCTCAAAGGGTTAGTAAAAATTCAAATTTTCAAAATATGGATTTTGGTGGGAAAATGACTATGATGCTCTAAAGAGCAAGATTTGGAAACCTTCTAATATGGACACCTCCCTAAGAACTTAAATAGACCTTCAACACCTAAATATGACCTATTTAAGACAAAAAGGAAGTATAGACAAGCTTCTTATGACCTTTAAAACCTATTAAGACCAATATTGACAAAATTTACAAAATGGAGTCCCCTAAGTTGATGCACCTACATCAGACTCCCAAACTTCAAAGTTTTCATGAGCTCCTACTCATGAGATCCTACTCTAACTGTTGCAACAATAATGTTCTCTTTTCCACTTCTTCAACTAGCTTCTCGTACAGGTGCACGTGTTCAACTGCACCACACTTGTGTTTCTTCTTGGATATCTTCTTCATTGCCATACCTGCACATGAGACAAACACGTTAAGAGAATCAATCATTGCATCATACCTTTGAAGCATCTCCAATTCATCTTTATTGTTATCATGTTGTCCATGCTTCCCTCTCACACCATAACCTCTCCAATAGGTTGTCTTTTCTTCATCTAGAACTCTGATTTCAACTTTAAGGCACAATTGATCCTTATTCTCAATTTCAACCACCTCTTCATCCAATACTTCCATCTTAGAGTCATTTAATTTATCTTGCTTGTTCTCTTTACTTTCCTATAACGCTTCTTGATTGTTATCTTATTCCATTATCTTTAGCAGCGCCTTCATAGAAACATCCTATCTCTTTTTCCATATCTTTCTTCATCTTCATGGACTATTCACAACTATTTTCTTTCCTATTGCCTTCCAAGGCAATTTCTTTTTTACAAACTATCACTTGGCAACTCATCCTCTATTATGTTAAAAGACTCATCTAGCAAGTTTCAATTTCAAATTGCAAATTTGTTACCTTAGAGGCTTGGCAAGCAATGTACATTCAACTTAATTTTCTTCAATGGACTTTTCAACACTGTCTTTCTCCTTGATGTCTTCAAAATGTGCCTTAGATTCTTCATATGAGAACCTCTAAACCTCCTTCTCTTTCTCACTTGCATGTTGTTCATGTTCTTCACTTCATTATGGGCTTTTACAAGCTCCATATCAACTATATCTTCTTTTTTATCCTGCTGCAAATGCAAGAACTCTTTTTCAGTCAAAACCTTGATATTGTTTTCATCTGCTGTAAACCCTTTCTTTTGTGCAAGCTCCATTGCCTCTAAACGTGTATTCATATTCCTCAATTCCTCTAATAACATTGTTGCTGTTGATTGTCCTATCTAACCTCTACCTCTTTCTCTGAATGCTAACTTTACTCTTCTTCTGAATGCCAACTTTTCACTTTTCTACAAGTTTCAGTTTCACCACCTGCTGCCCTCTCTCTTCAACTTTCTTCAACAGGGTTTTGTTTCACAGCCTGTTCTTTCTTCCTAAGTCCTCTAACAACCAACACCTTCTTTATCTTTCTCTCTCCTATTCACGTATCTTTTGTGCTCTAATACCAAAAATGATGTTCATGGATTAAAAAAAAGCAAACCTGCATTCTTCTTCAATGAAAACAATTGGCCTACAAGCCTAATTGAGAACAGAAGAGAACAAACAAAGAATCTTTTTGTTGTAGAAACCTTTATCACACTTAGTGTTATCTCAACCCTTCATATTGATCTTTTTCTTTGGATTTGATTGAAAACTCAAAATATGCCAAAACAGGGGTTTATAGCCTTTACAATTAGCCATGTTGACTGAGTTTTGGCCATATCTCCAACTACAGGGTTTCTTTCTTTATGAGACAAATTCAAACACTTCAAAAACCTCCTAATACACCTGCTCACAAAATTTCAACTCATTTCCTTCATTCGTTTGAGAGAATGCACGTTTTTGTCTTTCTAAATAAGGTTTTAGGCTTGCCTTTAAAACTGCAGGTCTGAGTTTTGATTATAATTTGAGCTACAGACCTCTAAAAACCTTGAAATCACTTGGAAAACTTCATAAACATCAATATGCAAGTATCCACAAAGTTTCAACCAATTTGCACGGTTCGTTTTTGAGATATGGAAGTTTTAATGCTGCAAAAACCCCTAGTTTTCTGAGTGAGGCCGAGAACATTCACAAAGGCCTAATTTGAATTTTATAGATCCTTTTCTAATTCTTCCACTTGGAAACATTCTGCCCAATCAATATCTATTCTTGCAAGCAATTTCAAGCATTGAACAATCTCTAAAAGTGGAGAAAACAACTTATTTCTTGACTGTACCTGTAGGTTTTGTTGACTGCAAGAACCCTGTTTTGTTTTTTAAGTCTGCAAGTATATATAAAAGATGTTCCAAGCAATACACAAGATTTAAATCAAAATAGCATTCACTTACAATGAAAGACAAGATTGAAATGTCAATTTCAACTCCATAAAACAGAATTTTATTGTGTTTGGAGAGCAAAACATATACAGTCTTGATTACACAGCCCTGTTTTTACACAAAATCTTCTTTTTTTCAAAATCTTGATGTTTCTTGGAGTCTCTCACCTTCTTTCCTCCTTCCCAACATACCCTTCTCAACCTCCTTGCATGTCTCTATGTGTTTTATCACCTTCTCTTTGAATAGCATACACTTCCACTTCTTTCTCCAATGTACCGACTCCTTCCAAACATAGGCAAATAATATGGCACTTATCCTGGAATAACTTTAGCTAAGTTTGACATGTTTATTATTGGTTAAATCATAAGACACACTCTAGAACATGCCCTTAAACCTAAGTGAACCCCTACAAAGAAGAGCATCCTTTTACATTGCTCCCAAAGATGAAAAACACCCTTAAAGGGCTAGTAAAAATTCAAATTTTCAAAATATGTATTTTGGCGGGAAAATGACTATGATGCTCTAAGGAGCAAGTCTTGAAAACCTTCTGATTTGGACACCTCCCTAAGAACCTAAATAGACCTTCAACACCTAAATAAGACCTATTCAAGACAAAAAGGAAGTATAGACAAGCTTCTTATGACCTTGAAATCCTACTTAAGACCAATGTTGACAAAATTTACAAAATGGAGTCTCCTAAGTCGATGTACATACATCACATTGCCTACATCATACAAAGAAAGTAGGTATGGTCATCAAATAAGAAATGAATAAAGCTTATGACAATGAGAATTGGAGTTCTCTGGATAAAATGATGAAGAAATTCGGTTTCTCCGCAGATTGGCCTATCGGGCACAGAGTTACTTTTAATCCCAAGTGCAGATCATACATCCTCAGCAGTCTGTTAATGATGCGATTTCTATTGGCAAAGTCAGGATTTCATGATAAAACCTGCAATAGATTATAACATTTTACTGTTTTTTCCGGAATTTCAATGACCCAATTACTGATTTGGAAACACAATAAAGATTCATTCATTCACATAAATCATTAATAAAAAAATGCATCATCAGTCCTCAGCCATTTTGCATCAAAAACTTTCATGCTTGTCTTATATAGATTAAACCCCATTTGATGCCCCCACAGCCACATAAAATACCAAATTAGTGCAAAGTTCTGTCTCAGAATAATTAGAAACCAAAACATCATAGGCAATTGAAGATGTCAATAATCAATGATCATGAACTCAAGAAAAACGAGCTTAGTTCTTTTGGCAATAATAATATCCATCCTATACTTATTGTCCTTCAAGAAATTATGGTTAGAAAAATTAGATAAAACCTGAACAAATGCATAAGATGAAGCAGACTTATTTCTGATGTCAATACAAGCTAATACCCCAAAGAAGATGATAAAAATGGTTCAGTGGGGCAAGCAAAATGCAAAAAGGTCAACTGCATAGAGACTTTTGGATAAATTGATCAACCAAAAGAACTCGAGAAAATATTGGACATGTCCATCATGAACAGTGGAAGTCGATACCCGTATAAAAATTAAAGGAATCATCATCAAGCAATGCCCTCCGTGTGGTAAAAAAGGAATCTAAGTAGTAGTCAATCTAAAGGACATGATTTTGTCTAGATTATTACAAGTGAATGCAATAATATCTCAAAGTGATCACTATACCATCATCATTTGTCACGTGGCATTAGTGCCCCACAAAAGTTTGACGTTAGATGAATCATGACACCGTATAGTAGCTAAATTAGTGTAAATTTTTATAACATGCCATTCTAGCAATAACATTTCTGTTTTAACTTTCTCTTTCTATCCGTGCCAGAAGAACCAATCCAAATATAAATTCTGTGCCAAATTAAAATTAAACAGCATTATCAATGCTTCTAGCCACATGTAAACTGTATGGAAGGTGATTATAATTTGAAGGTTTAATTTTGTAACAAAAAGCTTTCAACTTTTGAAGGATAATTACTAGATGTCATCATGGCATATTAAGCTAAATCTTTATTATTCACCGTTCCCATAATGTCTATGTAATCCAGATTATGCCAAAAAGAGATTCACAGAATCGGGTATCAATCAACATAAAAGAAAATTCCAAGAGTAAGCTCATTTGGAGAAGGGAATTTCTAGTGTTTCTTCTATAGGCATTTGGTGACCCTTATTATGAATTTCTGGCCTCCCTGTTCTTTGAGAACGCTTTCCCCATCTAGCTTGCCTAGTAAGTGAGATCTTGAATACTCAGTTATCTTGTTATGTTACAGCATGAACAGCTAGTTGTGGGTTCAAGCAGCACATTGTGCTTTGTGGATGGAGGATGCACCGTGAATGTTGAGCCCTTGTCCAATTTACACCATGGATAAAGGGCATCTTAGGTCTTTACCTTGTACCTTGAAGGTTTTCAATAAGGCATAGTCCACCTTGGATGGCATAGTTGTACTTCCTATTAAGCTCTGTTGCAAACCAGTCACGGAGAACATACGTGTATTTAACTTGTCATACAACCTCCTCCTTGGTTGCCACAATGGGGCCCATACACAAACAATTGTAGAAAACATTTTGCTTCTCAACATTTCACAAAGGAATACATATCAAATAGGTGTGCAAAATGCATAATAAAAGTAAGGTAAAGACCTTTTTAAGGTCCACGATGCCAGTTGCCTTGTTTATGGTTTGCAACGTAGCTTACAGCTTATGAGACCACCTCATACTTATTAGTATTTTTAGTATTTTGGGGATCTTCTTGAACAATAAATAAAGTTCAAAAACGAATGGAATTTAATCAGTCAAAATGATGTGGGATTTAGATATCCCAAAGTAACAGTCAACTAACTTTCTCAGCTTAAAATAACTTCAAGCTATGGTGTTGAAAATTTTCCAAGGGCTTTCTCTAGTTTTACTACATGGTTGAACTCTTAAATAGTTTCCTTTTTGAAGGCTGTGAGAATAACATGGAATAATCATTGTTTATGATAATTCAATTATAAAGCAAAAATATCTTAAAATCTGAACTATTTGACAAGCATTTGCTAACTAACCTTTACGCAACCTTGCTTTCTCCTTTGACCTGTTCTCACCTCCCGTTATATATCCTGGAACAATCCAGTGAAAACGGTGCAACAGCTTCTGCAATACTTCATAAACCTGCATACACAATTCCCGTGTAGGCACAAGCACCAACGCTGGAACTGGATATGTCAGCTCCTACCATAAAACCAACATCATGATTTAACCAAATTTTTGATATAACCATATTAATATTTACCCTCTATTAATTCTACCAAATCGTGATAAAAAAATACACCTAAGAATGTCTTTAATATAATTAGAATGAACATCTGGAATATCTCATATCTTCTCATCCAAGAAAGTACACTTCGGACTTTAAAAATAAAGGTTTACTATGGTGAACATATTTAAAATGATATTTAATCACGAAAATAGATCACACACAAATCCCTTTGTAAATAATTGAGCCATTGTCAAATGAATTCTTATCTAATTAAATCAATTATGGTGCTTATCATGCACTTCAATAGCATAACAAAAGGATATCTTATTCAAAACAGTGAAGCAGTGGATTATGTTTTCATGATTCTTGTGCCATACTCAGTTGAGAAAATGTCTTCATATGAAAAATTCACACAAGACAGTTGGGTTGGATATCATTATCCACTGTAAAATATATAAAAACTTAAATTTATCTAATGACAAATCAAGGCTTTGTTTATGTTAAATGACTATTAAGAGCCCAATGTTATGCCAAAAACAGCAATGGATAAATAGTCCGACTTCATACAAAAACTGAAGTAGAATAACACGCGTTCGTGAGATTAGTATATCTAAGTTATAGGGGTTGATAGATGACACAAGATGTCGTATAATTTTCCACAGTTTATGCCCAACTATTAAGGGGGCATACAGAGATAAGAAAAGTATAGTAAAATTTTAGAGATGCTTGTTCACAATTGGCTATAAGGCCACCCAAAGTAGGTATAGGAATGCCTATTTGGCACAATACTATCAAGTTGAGAGATTACATCATATCACAACTAGGGAAATTGTCTATGTGACAAGGTTTTCTAGATCACCCCCATCTTTGCAGGACAGTAATTCATTACTTCCATCTCATATAACACTCGAACGGGAAAATTCTCACTTTGCTCATCAAGTGAAGGACATATTAATAGAGAAATGATGTTACAGCTTCAAACACTAAGATGAAACCTTACCTAGAGTGCAGATCATCTTATAATGAACCATGGTGCTTTGGGTTGCAAACAACTTGGATATGGAAGAGAGAAATCATAAAGTACCCTTCACAAGATTAAAATAGGCAAAAGCCTAAATGCCCCAAATGAGCTTAGTGAAGTCAAAATAAGAGATAATAAGAAAGCACCGGACCACCACTTTTTAGACATAATAAACCCTAACAAGAACCTTTTTAATGTTAAACTGTGGAAAGAAGGCTGGAGTTACCAATAGACAATACAGGGAAACATAATGGTAAACTTAAGGGTTGGGAGTTAAAGTGGTTCAACTGCCTCCCAAAGGAAAAGAAAAATATGTGGAAGGTGAAACAAGGGGCCAGAAAGCAAGGAAAGAGATGATGAAGTCCTCTTTATAGAAAATTTTACCGGACAAAGGAGTTACAATATAACTTGTGAAGTTACATATCTACGAGAGGGAAGGGGGTACTTCTGACCACAAAGTGATTCAACAATGACCTCAATAGCAAACCCAAGTGTCGACTCTCGCCATCTAGTGAAGTAAGTACCTATAACGTCTCCCATAGAGTAACTCAATGATATAAAAAAAATTGACCATGGAGTGATTCACCAATGGCCTGGTCAGCCAGCGAGTGTTTCAGCATCTAACCCAGATATTGAAATATGTAATAACATCTTCCACCAGTCACACAATGGTGGAAGATCTTCAAACCACATAGTGAATCTGTAACTTAACTGTTTTCAATTGTATCTGATTGATTTTCCCTTCACATTAAAATCGCAGATGAATGTGTGTCGTGTGACAATTAATTACATTCTAGCTGGTCATCTCAATCCCATTTGTGCCAAATTTGATTTTGCAATGACACTATTCTTAGGATTGCTAGTATAATATGTGAAAAATGACAAACTATGCTTGATGTATAGAAGGAATGTGATCATGGAGAATGTTAAAAATAAATTAAAAAACATAAATTCATCAAGACCTCGCATATATGTCCAACCCCTTCACTGCACCATGCAAATGGTGCCTGCTAATTGACCAATGGCACTTTAAACCAATCCACTCAAAATTAAAATCATTAACATCTCTGCCTATTATTAGAATTTCGGTCTATCATTAGAGCCCACAGGTCCCAATATTATCTCCTTGACCATTGCAATCTTCTCTCTAAATTACGAAAAACCATATAGAGTTCATTACACTATATTGTTTGTTTTTACCCTTTTTTCTTAGAATAAATAAAGACAATGCTTATAAATAATCTAGTGTTCCATGTAATATACACAAGTAATCAAAGATACAATAATTAAAAGAAATAATTTCAATGGTAGTTCAGTTCTTACCAAATGTTCCATCAGACCGATTGATACGAGGAACATATGCTTGCAAGTGGTGAATAATAGGTGCTAGGTATACAATTGTCTTTCCAGTACCAGTTCTTGCATTCACAAGTCTGAATTTTTTTCATTAATGAAAACTAACAGCTCAGCATCCACAAATCAATACCAGCTGCTAATTCAAGGTTCTCAAGAATCAAAATGATTGCTGATTGAAAAACCATAATAAGGAAAGGGAACAAATGGATACACGTCACATCCTGAAAGGATGAGAGGGATGCTCTGCTTCTGGATGTGAGTTGGGACTTTGAAACCCATTCTATCTGTGCCAAAAGAATGGTAAACTACTTCAGTAAAACAACATATTTGTATTAAAGACTTTGAGCTTCCACAATCCATGATTATCGGGGGGGGGAGGGGGGTTCTTCAGAAAAAATTGCGATAAAGAATTTAAGAAAACTTGCAATAATTACTTTAAAACTATCTATTGCAAATTTTTTCCAAAAATTTGTCCCCCTAACATATTTGAAGTGAAAGCAAATTCACTGCATCTTTTAATGGCAATAAAAATCTCCAAGAAACTGACAGCTGTTTCCAAATGCAAGTATGCTGCTAAAAACATTGTTCATTTTTGCAAAGAATACCCTCAATAATATTACAATAAATTATTCGTTAAGATAGAAGAACAGTGTACAACCTTACCAAACCATAAAAAGAAATAAAAATTGAATGAAATTATATTTATCTCAATATATAATTTCAAAATAATTAAAAATCAGGGACAGAAAAATCCCTCTTCCTTTGGTGGGCTGAAGAGAACCTCTGAATTTCAGTGCTGACCAATATTAATGTCAAACCCTGTGGGCAATAAAACCTAGATGCACGAGTTCATAAGTTCATATGCATATCCCAGCTCCAGATAAGTATAATCCATCACCTAGATGGAGTCAGAGAAAGAGTGCAAAAAACCAACATCACCAGTTCAAACTCAAAGTAGATCATATTCTCTATAAAAATTTTCTATAATGGAAAATATTAAGCAAGGCAGAAAAACTACCTACTATAACATGGTATTCAATACAAGATGATCTATCTACAGCCTGGTTCAAAGCTAAAGTCAGTCGCAATACAATTACGCACTATGAAGGATCAAGATCTTGTCTAAAAATATGAGGTCTGTGGCCTAATTATGTAACAGAAAGTTCAAGAAGCCATGGTCTGATCTAAAAATGATAATAATTCATGATAAGCCAAAACAAGCTCCCCAAACGAGTGAGGACCCAACTCCTCTCACCTACATCCATGCTATGGCCCTCACAGTGACTCCCTACTGTATGTATATCTGTAACGTGGTAGGAATCGAAAATTAGTACATGAAAATGTTTGAAGTGCCAGTATTAAAAGTGAGAATTGCTTCGTCAGGAAGCCAAAACTTTGGGGTAGACTTCTTATGGAAACAGTGAGAATGAGGATTTGGAAGCTAACGGTATCAGAAATGGCAGAAACTCTTGGAAACAGTACTGCAAACCTATGTTTCAGAAACGAGAAACCAAGACACGTGACAGCAACGATAATGTAATGATAAACAGGGTCGGAAGATGATGCATATGAGAAACAGTTTCCATTAAATTTATAAATTCAACCCTATTTTTTGTTTCATATTTTAAATTTTACTTTTTTATTAATAATATTTTATCTTTAAAACTTTTTATTATTAATAATTCAATTTTAATATTTTGAACAATTATAACGTTAGTTTATAAAAGTGAAAGAAATGCATGTTTCCTGTGCATCCCTGATTCATGACCATAAAGAATTTTGGAAATCTCAAATCCAGGGCAGAAAACTTCTAAAAACTGCAGGAAAATGGTTGGAAACTACTGGAAATGCTTTGAAATTTGCCAGAAACATTTCTGGAAGTTTTCAGCCACTCTCTAGGAGTTTAGGGAGTTCCTCAACTTGCACAAACTTGGAAAGGGATTTCCAACCTGCTGGAAAAGGTTTTGGGGATTCCAATATATTTATAAATTGCAAATGCCAGTATGAGTAATGCCTGCCTTCTCCCAATGCAAATAAAGGTAAGAATAATTGAATTTGACTTTTCACAGCATGCTAATTAAGCATTGATCAACTAATACAAAGTGTCTGAATACAATTTGGGAAGTTGTAATGGTCCCTAGCGACTCGCATCATCTCAGTTGGCCAGTGCGCACTCTTTATGGAAGAATTCAAGACACGCATCAAACCACGGAAGATCCAGCAGTAGAGCACTCTGTCGTGCCAAGAATGGTCATAAGAAGGGCGTAGATTCGAATCATCGCTGGTCCACAAAAAATTAGTAATTACAACTCTGCCAGTCATACAAGATCATGGTCACCTAACTAAGTGCAGAACATGCATCCGTGCCCTGAGTCTTACCAACTCGACATTACAATAAACCCAAACCCCTAACCCTAAACTCTAAGAAATGGCCCTGGGTCTAACCAACTCGACATCACGATAAACCCTAAGCCTGACCCTAAGAAATGACCTAATGACCAGGAAACAAATATTAAAAACCCTGCACAAGGCAAAACTCGCTTTGCAAAATGCATGAAAAGAAGAAAAATAACATCAAGTATGTTTAGTATTATACAACATCAACATCTACTGTTCAAACTATAAACTTTTCATTCGGGCATTATTTACTGCTCATGTGCTACATTCAGCAGCCCTTTTCGATGCTAATTTACATGAGCCACTGCTAGTCATTGTTCAACATATCGTTCTTTCATCGAAAATTATATACATGAAACAAAGCAACAAAAAGGATTATTTATTCACCTTTTAATTGTTCAGAAAGAGGAGGGTTGAGGCCCAAATCTGTAAAAGAGCAATCTGCAAAAATTCCATCTCCATCCCCGTCCATTTTTATTTGAGCTTTCAGAAAAAAATCCGCTGTTATTAGTAATTTTAAACACTTTAATCAAGCGTAAGTCCTGTATATGTATTCTATTGCAAAGCACGTTACAGTCTTAAGCCGCCATGAATGGTGCTTTGCGCGTAGTCTTTAAACGCAAATTTTCTCCAAACATAAAAATACGTTTAAGCGTTATTCGTTGTGTTTGCTTTTCTTCCATGCAGATTTTCCCTCGCACACTGTATTAACAAGTGAATAACTAATAGTCGTAGTGATCAAAATAGAAGTGTAATTCAAAATAGGCTATCAAAAACAAATCAAAGTTTATAAAACATTTGATAACGTTTAATTATATAACATATTAAAAATGATAAAATAAAGGTTATAAAAAAATGTTTATCAATACCATATTATTATTAGTCTTGAAGAGATAAATTAATGGATTTAAATATTTGTAGTTTTCCAATAATTAATTTGTACATTTCTTAACTAAAAATATGGAAAAATATATTTATTTGTGTTGTGATTGGTTAAAATTGTTAACATGTTATTAAAGGAAAACGGTTGACGTCATGTGTAATTGGCGATAAATAGTTAGAAATAGAACCAGCTCTAATAAGGACTAATATCATCAACAATAACAATAGTAACAAATTTAAATTCTATTGTTGGAAGATTTGATCGTGTGAAGAAATGTGACATTATTTTAGTAATTTATTTATTGAGAACATATACATAGTAACTCCTCTGACTGAATGGACAATCTTATTCAGTGATGTTTATGTAGCGTATTTTATTTAGTGTTAACGCTCCTGAGAATCCATTCGTAATCAAAACCTGCCTAAACGCAAGAAAGAAATGCAAAGTAATAAAATTAGTACCCCTATTTTAAATAATGGGGAGTACCAAACGAAGAGATTAGCTCATCACTTACTGTTGATACTGGATTGTAACTTCGCCAGCATTAATATTGGTAATAGTAGTGATCACATCTGTAGATAAATTGAAAATGCCTTGACATCCAGCGGGATAATAATCAATGATTTTGACAACTATGGAGCCACTCTTGCAAGGATTGGAACGCCCTGATTCATTGTGTCGATGCAAGTGATTCTGTTATTTCTCTTGCAAGCCGCTCTGTTATCCCAGATTGCATCGCTTGCTACCGTGAACAAATTGCCTGCTATAAATTATGACAAGTCGTTTATATAACATGATGATGTTGCCACCATTATTATGGCTTCAAACAGCAAAAGGAGCAATTGGCGCTGAAATATAGTTTGCACACATAAAGTACAAGGAGGAGATCCAAATGGGCAGGATCAACAGCGCCTAATTTGCAAATTAATATAGCTAACACCCACATGGGATTGGAGATAAATATATAAAGAGAGAGAGAGAGAGAGAGAGAGAGAGAGAGAGAGAGAGAGAGAGAGAGAGAGAGAGAGAGAGAGAGAGAGAGAGAGATTGTTCTTGGCACTTCTTATAAGAGCCTCTGATCTGGAAATGATGGATGATAATAGGCTTATACTATAGTCTTTCTTGGTGTATTTGATGCAGGTGGGGTACTCTTCTCCTACGTAGTCTGCAATGATAGAGGACCTTGGCCTCACTCTATTTTAGGGGCTACTAATACTCTCTTGAATGTTTTTTTCAGGGCTGTCTTCTGTAATTTTAATTAAAATTATTTTTTGTTCTTAAGAATTAGTGATAAATAAATTATTGGTTGAAATTATCCTTATATGGTATATGAAGTCTTAGTCCCTTTTTATCATTTTTGTTCCGCTAAAATTTTAATATGGGATCAAATTATCATGATGATGGGTTAGGAAGACCCCAAAACTTTGTAATTAGAAACATAATAGCAGTGTTGGCCTTGATTTACTTTTATAGTGACAATGTTTACCCTTTTCACAAATCTTTAATATTATAAGTCTTTTGGAATCAACTGCTTAGAAACTATTTGGTCCTGACATTTTGGGTCTCTCTGCAGGACTTCTAAATATTTTTGTGGAATCTTTATGTGTCCACTTTTTCATTCATCCAATTCTTCCCAGTCATGTAGGTTGCTTTCTTTTAGCTTCACACACTTTGTGAGTCATGATTTTGATTTTCAGCATCCTCTTATGGCTAAATCAGGGTTAAACTATATAACATCTAGTTTATCCTAGAACCATGTGGCTAGCTGATATAGAGTTGTTAAGATCTAAATATATTGTGAATTCAATAAATATGATTCTAAATTCATCTCCTATATGTTCTTGTGCAGTATTCTACTTTTGGATCCCTATTGACCATAGGTGCCATGATTGGTGCAATAACTAGTGGTCGAATTGTAGATTGCATGGGTAGAAAAAGGGTAAGTGCTCTAATTCCTCATGCAAGTCCCTTGCATCACTATTATGTATTGAAAATCAAACATGGTGGGATACATTTTAGGACTGCATAATGATCAAAGTACGGTAAACGAGTTGGAATTGGAAAAAAAAAATCCATCAGTATTCTATGACCTCAGTCCAATAAGCTAAAATGTTATTGCTTTGACAATACAAGGATTTGGAGTAGCTTCAACCTCTTATATCATTGGATGGCTTCAAAGGTTTGGTAGACTCTTTTTTCAACCTTTTTGATATTTTAATGTGTGCATCACATAGAGATCTTTCACTAATTTCAATACGTGATTCACATAGAGATCTTTCAGTAATAGTTACAAATAGATGTCAAGTTTGTTTATATGTAGAATATGGATATGCCCTGAAAGAGCAGGGGACAATGAAAATGTGGACCTTCTTTTTGGAATACTCATAGTTAATGGCTCAAAACTTGCTAAAGTAAGGACAACATCCCTGTTAACTCCACGACGTGTAACTCCAAGGTCAAAAATCCGCTTGCATGCATGAAGATAAAATCCAAAAAAAGATAGTCACATGGTAAAGAAATTCAAATTATTATTGCAACTGTTTTTGGTTTGAATATGTCTTTTGTTTCCATGTTAATTTTTTTTTCTATTTTTTGTTTCTGTAATACATATATCATTTTTCAGTGATAGTCAAGAAGCACCCAGCACTCCAAAGGCAGATGCAATGTTCTTCATCCCCAGCAAAACTGCAATGGCACTATTTATTCGACAACCTGATCAGTCTTCTCCCTTTGTTGCACTCAAGCCAGTAGTAAATATGAAGGAAATGACCATACATGTTAATGATCAGGGTTAGACCTGATGTTTTACCCCTTTTGTGCTAGGATTAGGGGATTATCCATAGATTAGTTGATGATAATTGGATTGCAATTTAGATATTTGTTTTCTGCTATTAGATATTTGAATGAATCTTGGTTGCTTATTCCTTTTTGACTTGATCATTGTTGATAGCTTTGTTTTGGAACTTCGTCAATCTCATAATTCTAGGCTATGGTCCTTATTCTTGAGATTTGCTTGATGATGTAAAAATTGAAACTTTCTTAAACGGTATTTTGTTTGCCTATTTGGTTGTTATCTTATATATGTTTGCATTTTCAGGAACTATGGCAAATTATAGCAATGGGACATTGTTATATGAAAATGATGCTTTTGATATGAATTAAGTTACAATTAAAATTATTTTAAGTTATCAAACAAGAAATTTTAAAAGCCAATTTCTATACCTAAAATTGCATTTAAATACCTAAAATTACATTTAAATACCTAAAAAATTCACCAAACAAACATATCTTAAAACAATTATTTATACAAAGAACATAAGGCATTAAGGTTAAAACTTTTAATTTTCATAAACAAATAAGCTTAGAACACAACATTTTTTCAAAGTTTTATACGCATTTTTCAAAATTTGTTTCCTTATATTTTAATATAGTAAAAAAAAAAGTTTAGAGGTGAATTTGTTTCATTGAGAAAGAACTCATCAAGAATCATGTTTTATATAATACAATAATTACACAATCCAAAATGTGGTCCAACAAATAAATATAAAAATCAAACCAAAAAATAACATAAAATAAAAAACTTTAAACTATGGCTTAAAATTTCACTTTGGTGGCTTCAATTTGAATGTTATATAATTCATATCGAAATAATTTATTTCAAAAAACTTGTAACTCGTGTTTTTTATTCACAAGGGCATAAATATTTAAGTTGTTATCTATTCAAGTATCTTGAGTACTGAAAAAATCTAACTACATATTGACAAAACTTCACTAGTATTATTGTCAATCAATTCTAATTCTATTCTGAATCTCGCAGGGACTTGGCACATGACACCTTTGTTAATGTAGGGTATAAATTTTGAAAATTCCAATTATTTTATAGAAAAAACAATGACTGATAAAAATGATCAAAAAGTAAGACAAAATATATGATATTCAGATAGACCACACTAAAAAAATTGTAATTATTTTTGGTTTATTTGCATTTATACTTTAAAGCGATAGCGAGTTCTACTTTCTCATGTATGCATCATAATACACTCTAAATCTGGATTTAAATGCATGTATCTCATCAAGAGAAGATTACGATTATGAGATATACTCTCAAACAACTTTGTGCCGCTACTTAAAAAACCATGTCATGTGACATTTTATTAATTGTGCACTACATTCTACTTTTTGGTATCTTATTTTCATTTTCATTTCATTACAAAATATTATGTTTTAACACATAGAGTGAGATAAGTATTCATAAATCTAAAACTATGTGATGTGAATCAATAAAAAATGGTCTTAACATTATTTTTATTTATTTTCATATTATATGAGTTGTTTAATGTCATGTTTGAATAAACAATGCTTCTTTTGTTTTCCTTAATATTTTTATTATTTAGAAAATTATTATAAATAAGTATTAGTTCTCGGTTTTGTAAACTATTTTCAACATATGATATCCAAAATAATAAGTGTATACACCTAAATCCGCTCACCCTAACTCTTTTATTAATCTTACTAAGTAACCATGATCATAATTAAATGAATAAATCTCATTTCCCATTATATATATTTCCTATATTATGCTAACCCTCTTCCACCTCTCACGATATATTAATCCTTTGATTATCCCACTAACATCCTATTAAACCATTAATCCCACTTTATCTACTAACTAATTGTCCCACTTGCCAATTTAAAATTCAAATATAATCTATTTACCCCCTAACTAACCTACCCCTAGCTTCTCCTACACACTTATATCCTTAAACCTCCCCAAAATTCCTAAACTAATCCCTATTAAATCTTAATCAAACCTATAAGTCTCTAAAATCTAGAGCCTTCTCTAACTCTCTAGAATTCTCTAAAACTAGAGAATTCTTATAAATTAAAAATTAATTTTAATCCTCACCCATCATCTTATAAATAACCAAGCATAGAGCATGGTTAGACTAATTAGAAAGAACTTTTCCATGCATATATAAGCTCTCTGAGCCATCATAATCTCATTGCATCTACATTACCCTTGCATCTGATAAGCCATTAACCTGTTCATGTTCACTTACAATTTTGAAGCCACCATTATCAAGCAGTCCAACAAGCAAGTCAATAATCTATTGAAGAATTTATTTGAAGATATTGGAGGGAAGACAAGAGAAGCAAGATGATGGTAACAACCTCTTATAAGTTCTGATTGATTGTATATTCTCTCTCTTTGATATTTTTATAAGTTTTGGGTTAAGTTACTATATATAATATATTGAATCCATAGCTCAAATTTATAAGCATATAATAAGTATATATTGTTAAATTTTATTTTTCTTATTCTTATTTTTCTTAAAAAAAATATTAGTGTTGTAGCATAGTATGATTATAAAGGTGTTGGAAAAAAATTTAACATGCTCATTCATTAGTATCTCCTTAATATTTTATTTTAAATTATCTCAGTTCAATTTTGCTGGTTTTTATTATTTACAAAATCCAATATATTAGAAGAGAACATAGAAAGGGCCATAATTTTAACATTGCATTAGTGTTTTGGGTGAAGAGAGAAACTCTAAAGAAGCATGTTTGGCACAAGTAAAGATATTTATATTTGCAGATATTTATGTTTCCTTGCTTAGAATATGAACCTTATTAATTTTTAGTGCATAAACAAATTCAACTTTATCTTCCACTCATAAATATAAGCATCTCAATTTTCTCGCCGCATCTACAAGTCACCTCCCTTTTGATTCCACAAATCCTTGAAGATTATAGCCCATGCTATTTCAAATACAATAAATAAGGAATTAAAGGATATTTTTATTTTCAATTGATTAATTCATATTAAATATTGGGTAGTTAAATTTTTTTCAAATACTATTATATAAAATTATTGTATTTATAATTTTTTTCAGAATTAATATATATATATATATATATATATATATATATATATATATATATATATATATTTTGGATTGAAAGATATTTACTAACCTAATACTTGTTAGTGATATTTCCATTAGTGTTTATCCCCAAATTTGGTAATTTTTATCCTTACCCAACTTTCCTTGTGATTTTACAATCATTGAAGAGTTTCATTTCAATTATTCTTACTCCAATTTTTATGTTTATCATGTTAAATAGGGTACATCCAGAAGAATATAGACAGAATCACTCGAAGATGGCATTGACTCTTTGTGTTGTTTGTTCCCAATTAATTTTGCTCATCTTCTCAAAATTCATCACCATTTATCTTGAAGATAAAAAATTAAACCACGTACAAGAATTTCAATGGTTTAGGATCATGATACAAATAAATACAAAATACATATAGATAATTTGACAATTAAACTATTGCAATAAATTTTAATTTCCATTCCCCTCATAGTTAATTTAGTAAGCAAGAACATGAATTATTAAAATATGAAGTTTGATGATCATAATCAATATTTAATTTAAAAGATAAGAATTGTTCTTATGGTATAATATCCTACAACTAATGAAGTGTGGCTTCTTTAAAATTAGAGGTAGGGGTTAAACTAGATGGATACATGAACTTATTAAAGCTTTCAAATAGTGAAATACGGTGATTTCTTTTAATATTGTATGAGATGAAGCATGATAAAGATTTTATATTTGTTATCTTCATAGTTGGCTTTATATTGTTTTAACATTACAAATGTCTCATTTTTAGTCAAATTATAATCTAGAGAAGCTACAATTTTATCATTGTAGTATTTTAGAGGAGTTACCAGAAGTAGTTGGGGAGCTCTCATCTTTAATGGAGTTGAATTTAAAAATTTGTATTAAGCTAAAATAGTTACCACCAATATTTGGTTAGCTAAGTGCCCTTGATTCTTAGTTTGAAATGTTGAGGTAGTTTTAAAGAGCTTCCAAGCAATTTTGAAAAATTGGATTCATTAGAATATCTAAATTTGGAGGCTTGTTATGAGCTTCTTGATCTTCCTTGTAATTTTGAGAAACTTACTTTATTAGATTATCTAAATTTAGAGACTTGTTAGGGGCTTCTTGAACTTGTAATTTTGAGAAACTTATTTGATAGAATATATAAACTTGAAATTTTGTTGGTGGATTCTTGGTCTTGTTTATCATTTTGATTTTTTTTCTTTATTAAAATATCTAAACTTGCAATTTTTCTCCACACTCTAAAAAGACTGTAAAATCAAAATATGTTAAAATGAAAAAAATGCTATTTTATTAACATTTATTTTAATGTCATGTGTACTTAATTTACTCTTTTCAATGAAAGTGCAACTATAGCTTTCAACTTCTCATCATGGAAGGATTAAATGATTAAATACCCTTCAAATTGAAATTAGGACCAATCCTTCAAGTTTGATCACTGCAAGAAATGCTTGGAGGGATTTGTCTTTTATCTTTTAAATTTTTTTAATAAAATATTTATGATATTAATTAAGATAATAATATTATTATAATAAATTTATAATAATTATAATTATATAATATTAGAATAGTGTCTAAAAATTATAGTACTCCTAATCATAGTATAATAGATAAATTTAGGTTGATACATACACAAATTTGAAATAATAAATGACAAAATTAACATAGTAAATGTTTATGTGAAGATGGCACGTCACACATCAATTTGTATTCTTCACCAAAGGTGCTCAATTACAGGTACAAATTTGTGATCTCCAACCCTGAAAGTGGCAACAATCTCAAGAAGACTAAATCAAAAAATATTACAAACCACTCAAATACAGAGATGAATAATATTCTATATATAAGCATTCTCAAACCTACTAAAAAATGGCATTATCGACATATAACATGAATTAATAAACTGTAAAAAGACAAATATTATGTTGATCTTGTCCAGTTCTAAGAAAGGGACTAGTAATAGTTTCCCGAGACAAATTAAAATATTTATTTTTACATAACATTACATAAGTGGATCTCTATATTGACTGTCAATCTAAAAATTGAAATTAAATGTATTCTTATTGTATCTTGTTCTTCTCATATTATACGAATAATATTGTCATCAAATGTTTGAGAAGGTCTTAAGCATGTTCAAATCTTCGTTCAACACAATCACTACTTTGTCATAATTTTCATATTTTTAGAGAGCAATACCATATGCATGCATCGATACAATCACAAAGGTCCAACTTATTTAAGCCAACCAATTGAAGTATCAACGAACTCAAGTAACATGTTCTATGAGACTAGATCCTTTCCCTCACAAGCATACAAGCACTTGATGTGAGGTGACAGAGATTCCCTTGGCATAAGTGTTTGTAGAGAGAACACAAATAGACATTGGCATTCTTATGTCATTGTAGACAATCGAACTTATATGGAAAATTTGAGCATTCCCAAACCATAGTGAAGTTTGGTAAGCAATGAGCCAAACAATATAGAAATGAACTGCCATAATCCATCTCACATCGAGGAAGTCAAATTAATAGGGCTCCCTATAACCATAGAGATCTAAAAAGGACTAAGAAAAAATTATGTAAATGTACACATATCTAGTATCAAATGCACATAACGGACATTTTGGTTCTATCTACCATACACTCTATCACATTTTCTATGGTGGATTTTTAATTTTTCTTAGACTAAATAGCTCACCAAAATTACCTCCATTGATACCCTAAGCCAGCGTACCTGTTTTGATACAAATAGTTTTACATTATGTGAATTCCTCATGATTACCATTTTGTATTGGGCTTGACTCTATTTTTGGAATGGCCTTAGTTGGGTGCAAAACCTACAGTGACAAAATGTATAAATACAATGAATTCAAGATTAAAATAAAATTCAATTACTTATAATAAGGGGTTTCATCCAAATTATATTACCTTCATAAATGATGCAATATCGCAGAGTAAAATGATAACATCGGGGATGGAAAGCATGTGTAAAGCCTTTAGAGCGACAAAAAGATCTAATGGAAAACAAAAACCTATTGGAAAAAGTGGGTAGAAGATGTTCACAAGGAATAGGTTTATATCCTATTAGTTGAAACAAGGATACCTTTATAATCCTTTTAGTTAAGGTACAAAAACTAAAACAATCGAAAACACTATCTCAATAAAATTCATGTGCTAATTTAGAACATGAGTTGCAAGCCTTACAAGCCGGTATTTGAGCTACCTTCAAGAATCCTTGAGATTTCCTCACCACTAAGATGTCTTAGGACATCTAATGCACAACAACCAATGGTAATTTGTAACATCGCACTAGATTTTATTTCAAGAAAAGGTATACAATCATTCATTTATAGGTTTTATGCACATAATAATCAACGTATTGAATAACCTAAACAACCTGGATTTGCAACACAAGTTATATGCATGTATTTAGTGATTTTCTTCATGTTACATTTGAGAATGTGAAAAGAGTACTAGTAATTCACATTGGTAAAAAGGATGCCAAAACACTGCAATAGTTTAATAGTAACTAATTTAAGTTTTCAAAGTCATCCATATTAAATGTATGTTGCATAAACATTGATAAGATATATGAACATTTCATATTGGGACATGATACATCATATCCATTCACTAAAGGCATATGTCATTAAAAAGGTAAGAAATTTCACCATGAAATTTTTTTGTTTATGGATAAAACACAAAGAAAACCATCAAGCTATTTACGGAAATATAAAATCATGGTGTGCATCAAGTGTAGATAACACAAGGACAATACATGAACTAAACCTTATTTCTTCACAATAATCTCATCACTGCATGCAATCTACAAAATAAATTATAATGTCACATTGTGATATTACATCTTGTATGTTGTATATTATATTAGTACCATAATATAATATTAATGTATAATATTAAATTTTTACTTTTTATTAAGGATTCACTGAATCCAAGAATGGGTGCACCTTTTTCATCACATAATATGCCATCAGCTTTAGCCCAACTAGGGTTCACTTTAGTAGCCCCATCAAAATTTAGCTTGATGGAAATACCTTAAGGAGGTGCCCAACCAACCCGTAAACTACCTCTTCTAATTTTTATAACTCTTATATCAAGGATATATAATAATATTATTATAATTAATGGATTTTACTATATACAAAATCCTTCTTGTTGATTTGAATAAAAATCTGATATGTCTACTATGTGTTTGGTGTAACTTTATTGCTATCGTTGAAGATATGAGGTTTTGTTTAGCTCTCATTGTCATTGCCCCTCACCATCAACACCCAACTCACCTTGAAATTTTTCATCACTTACATGTTATATATGGCGTTTCCCTTCCAAACCTCTTCCTCATTGCTCAAACTCACTATAAAATAGAATGTCACCTCTTGACATAGCTCATTGTTATGTCGTATTAACAAACACACCACCTAATTTTTCACTGTCACCTCCACCAGGATTATAATATTATTGTTGCTTAATGATTTATGTATAAACTATGAGACATGGTCAGTGATCAAAGGTTTTAAGTGAGGTACGACTCTCAATTTACATAACTTTGTTTGACAAAACCTCACCGTACAAAATAAGTGTCATGATGCAAATTTAGTATATGTTGCTAAGAGGAATATTTACAGTTAATTGGTGTTAATATTTTAATTATAACCATGGATATTAATAGATCCCATGAGCCCAAACGGACAGTTAAAGTGACTATGTGAAGTGTTGTTATTTTATTTAAAAACATCTAAATGTGGAAATCATTAATAAGGCATAGGTCACAGAGAAATATTGTAGTGATGATAATATAAATGACAAAGATATGGAGTCTTTTGATTCATACATGTGCAATAAGAGAATAAAATAATAAGTTAAAGTGTCCTACAACTAAGGAATTAAATTCACTAACAAAGAAGGATAAATGTGCTCCATTGACTAATATTCTCACAACACAATCATATGGCTCTCAAATTTACTTCTTGTTTCAACAATATAAAATTAAAAAAAAGTATGAAAAGTATATTTTTTTTGCTTCCATAAATACCAAATTTAGCTAAAACGTTATTTTTGACACATTATGTTTATTATGTATTGCATGTAAAAAAAATCCATGTAAGTATAAAATGACTCTAAAACCAATTAGATGAAAAATTGAAAATACTTCTTCAATGAAACCACAAGTGCTGCCAATTTTGGGTAGTCCATTAGACCTGAATATGAATCCACACCAATCTTTACATACTCTCTACAAGCACTTTGGTAGTCTGATGTATCTCAAAATAATCACCACCTCAATTATTATAGCTTCATTTGCGGAAGCTAAAACAATCTTAATAAAGAACATAAGTTGCATTGAAAGGGATATAAATTTATATTTTGGTAGGAGGGGTTTGTAAATCTAAAGAGCATAAATCAATGGTTGTACCTCACTAAAAACCCATCACCCCTGGCCCTATCTCACCTTTTGTGCATAAAACATTAAGCACAATATTATGATATTCATTTTAATAATCTTTCCAAGACATTTTTTTCTACGAGTGATCCATTAGATTTTATGTTTTTTTTTTTTTCAGTATGGATATATAAGATGCTTATGTAAACAAGCTCCAATTGTGACCAGATTTTATTCTAGGATTCAAGTGTGATGTTTTAATATGTTTTTATGTCTGGTGTAATTACTCTAGGTGTCAATATATTTGTAACATGGATAAATGGAAGCTAAAAGATAAACTCTAGGACCTCAAATTATTGCCTCAATGTCAGCAGTATAGCAACATTGATTCAAGTTGCACATCAAACCTCACAAAATTTTAATGCCAAATAAATATTTTAATAAGGAATTATTATTGATATTGATAGGAATAGAGGCAAGATGAATATATCTACTATTTTTTTCTGCTAACTTAGTCTTGCAACTTCTATAAACATTGATAAGGCAACCAAATAATGCTTTTGTAGAGGATTTGACCTCTAGGATTCGATGTTTTTCATTTGCAAATGGAACTTTTAATTATGCAATGATATTTTTGTAACAATTTGAGGATGAAGTTAATTTCCTTTCTCAGACACATGTGGATGCGACACTTAGAGGATCTTCTAATTGAGCTACCTCTCTATCATGATATGAGTAGAGGATCTAGAAGAACCGATGAACACAGTCGAGGTTGTTTCTCTACTGGATTCCATCAATATCCAAATCTCTATAATGACTTCAAAGCATAATAGAGACATGATAAAAAACAAAAATAAAAGTCCCATGCGATCTCTTCTTCTTATGATGGCCTTGGGTCGTTCCTTGGTTTGTGCTTCTTACACCATGATAGATGCTTCTATTTAATTAACTCCATAACCACATCCCCTATTACTGTCATTGATACTCACTGCATATACAAAATGGGTGAAATAGAAATGTAAATGCATAAAAAACAATTCAAATGGGTGAAAATTTACATTAATGTTTGATTGCAATGATGTGGTTGGTGGGCATATAGACAATAGTGAATGATGGGACATATTAAAGACATGAATGGCATATTTAGATCCCCAGATGACTCTAAGGTGCCTTCCTATGTCCCAAAGGTGCAAGTTACACCTAAAAGTATGTAGTATTTTATTTTCATAAAGGGTTTTGTAAAGTGAGGATGTATAAATAGATATGGCCACCCTATCTCATTTATGTACTAAGGGTTAAGTAATAATATTCTTATATTTCTGGTGGAGATGATGATCGAAAATGAGGTTGTGTGTCTCATCATTCGGTGTGGCAATATGTTACGTGGAGAAGATACATTTTGTTTCATTTCAAGGTTAAACAATGGAAAAGTAGTGGGGAAAGGTAAAGCCATACAGTACATGCAAGTGGTGAAATATTATAAGGTGAGTTGAGTGGTGATAGCAAGGGCCAATGACAAGGCATTTCAAGTGATATTGTACACCAGAGGGCCCATATTATATACCAAACCCGAATTCAAGGCAGTCAGTGGATTTACATGACATGTCTACATTGTAGAGGGGTTTGTAACCTATAGGGTGTCAACATGTTTAATTGGTCATTTTCTATTATCAAAGGGGGATAAAGACTTCATGAACATTGATTGAAATACGACATGCTCCACATATGATGTGTGGTTAATGTGGGATAAGACATTGAGTTTTTGAAGTCTATATTATAGTTGTTAGATCCCAATTTTCCTCTAGACTCATTAATGTATTAATTACTAGATTATGTAGTTAATGACTGGTTAACTCAATGTTTTAAGTGGTTGGATTAGTAATATGTTGATTGTGGAATATGTGTGTGTGTGTGTGTGATCATAATAGTTAATTTGTTGTTAGTTATTTCTATTTTGTTATGGTACATTATGCAGTTTATTCTGTTAGAGTAGTTTATTATGATTATTTCATGATATGATCTATAACTACTATTTATTTTACTAAGGTGGATGCAGGATAGAGTCCACCCTCCTGACTATGACTAAGGGAGGGTGTCATTGGAGAGGATGGAGAAGATGGAGATGAACGGGGGATGAGAGAATGAAACAAGAACCCTGCACACAACACTTAGAATAGATTTATATTTGTTATGTGTTAATTGGTTGATATTTATTGCTTGTGGCATGTGTATGCACTTAAATTCACTCGCCTACATTATTGTCACTAATATTCCTATTAGTCAACACTAATTTTGCTTGATCTAATTTATTTTGTTAATTTATCTCCTTTCTAATTATTTATCTAATATCCCTCCTCTTCACTTATTCATTTGCTAACCTTATTCTACCACAACAATTAATTAATTATCCTAAACCCCATTATCCCATTCTAATCCCACTAAACTATTATTTAAAAATTTAAAATTCTCAGTGGCCCACCTACTAGCCTATGCCTAGGCTCTCCTACACCCCTAGTCCCTAATCACCCACCTAATCCCTATCTAATCCCCTGTCCTAAGCCTAATTAATCCCTAAGAGGATTATAGAATTGGAGGATTCTAGAATCCTCTCTATTCTAACCCCTCCTCTCTAGAAGCCTCTAAATCTAGAGGCTTCCAAGGAATTTTAAATTCTTTGGATAATCCTCATCCCTTGATCTCCTTCATCGAACTTCAAATCTCCACCATTGATCTCTCCCGCAAAAATCTATTTAAATCCACTCCTCCTCCATGGAAACCAACTTGAATTCTTGTGCCATATCCATGTCCAATTAACAATCTTAGATAGACATAGCAATTCCATTCCAAACTAATCTCAAGCATCCATCCAACAATCATTGATCAAGCAACATCATTATGTCAAAAATCTGAGTCAAGGTAATCCTAATCCCAATCCTTTTGTTTCCATGTCCTGTTTGATCATGGTGTAGAGAATTTAACTTTAGGATCATAGTGTTGGTTTTGAATTATAATCATCCATTTGGATTTTGGTTCTAATGGCTCTATCACTTTACCTAGTGGTTTGAAGTTTGAGTGATTAAATTGTGTAGTTTAATCCATAAGCTTGAATTTTAGGCTACAACATGCATTAAATTACTAATTTATTTTATTCATTTTGTAGTGTTTGATTATCATGATTTCATATTACTTTAATCTTACTTGAGGTGTCTGGGATGTGTTTGTATAATCTAACATCTTATTGGTTGCAAATCACATATTTAATTATCCAAATTCATGCATTGATGTCCTTTGATTATCTTGCTAGAACATGAATTCAAATGTATAAAATGAGTTACAATGGTAGCTTCTTAGATGCTTATATGATTGTTTATTCTTTCGTATTGAAATTGTATGGAACTCACTGCATAGGTGGTATATGTATTAATAGTTTATGAAAATGTTTGACATTTTTATAAACATTGTCAAGTATGCAAGGCAAATATAGATTCATTCAATAGTTAATAAAGTGTTGATATTCATTGTGTGGTATGTTTTAATTTAAATGAGGATCACATTAGTTGAATGGCACATTGAATTTTTAACATTAGTCATGCTTGGTTAAAAAGAAGTCATAGTTTATAATATTAAGGAGCATGATTATTTTATTTAACAAATGGCTTACCTTAGTCTACATTGAAGCTAGTAACTTGGTTATAGTTTTTAAATCATGCATGATTATTTTTATGGGTCAAAAGCCCCCTTTCGAGCTATATTGATTTGCATGATTATTTGATTGGCATATTGTTTTGGTCAAAGACCACCATGCAAACTATAATGTTAATGTGATTATTTTCATTGGCATATTTGAAAAATATAGGTTTTTTGAGCTATGTTATTTTTAGACTCTTTGAGTCGTTATGGGAACCACCATTGACTTGGTTCCCTGCATAGTTTGGTTATGATGGTTTTTCTATTGGTTAATTCGACTGTCAAGGGTTTTTTTATCGAGTTAGCATACCAAAATTTTGGGAAATAATGATGAAATTAAAGATTCATTTGGCAAAGACCCAGTTTGATGGATTTTTTTGGGTTTTGGAATGCAAGTTGAAAATTAATGGAGATATATGGAGGCTGAGGGTTTTTTAGATGAGGTACGGTGGTGAATAGAGCTGAGAGGAGAAGGAACTAGTCTTACACTACCTAGATTTGTGTTTTGAGGTAGGGTTTGTTGAAATTTTAATGTTGGTTTGCCATTTTGAAATGTTTTTAGGAATACACTGTTGAAATGGGTTTTTGTTTCTGAGTTGATAAAAAAATGAAAAAAATGGCTAAAATATGTCATTTACCCTGAGGATGGGTACGACCTATCCACAAGGCCAAAGACATATTAAATCCTGCCCTATTCGTATCGACTATGTATTTCTTTACATTTTGTTTGTTAAGGAATCTGGGGTTAAATTTTTAGCTTATTCTTTAAAGCTAGGTTTTGACTAGCTTTAAAATTGTTTGGTGATGTTAGTGTCTAGTTTGAATCCTTTTATGAAAATTGCAATGGTTGTGTTTGATTAAATATTCAAGGGGGTCGACTTATTCTACCCTAAATAACTTATGTAAACTAGGATATATTTGTTGAAATCTCTTTTTGTGTTGGATAAAGAGTTTCAAGTGAAATATATAAATATTTTATTTGATTTTTTATTATAAACAAACTATGAATGATAATGAGTTTCCACATTCATGAAATAATTAAAAAAATGGGGTCATTTATAGACGACCTTGTGGAAGGGTTCGGCCCATCCACATGGCCAAATATAAATGAACCTACATCTTTCCATTTAGGGGTTGTGTATGATTGTTTTCATTATGAATGAACTGCTCTTAGGGTTTGTGAGATCTTTAGATCTTTATGTCTTTTGTTTGAAATTTATAACAAGTTTTAAATACTGAAATATAAAGGTAATATGCATATCTTAAGGTTGAGTACGCTTATATTTTTGGGGTTTATATGGCCAGGTATTATTCCATAAATACATACATAGCTAAGACAAATAAACTGAATCCTTGTTAGTTACAGCTGGGTGTATAGAAAATTTTAAAAACTAGAAAGTATTTAAGTTTTTATTAATATTTTGTGTTTTGACATAGAGTAAGATGGAATAAGTGAAAAAATTGTATTTTATGTAAACTTAGTTTAAATTTCATTGAGTTAATTTTGAAATGAAATTAAATGAATATGGTTTAAGTATATTAAGGGATCAACTCGTTTGTTATTGGGTCAAGCCTATAGTTTATACAGGGTTTCCATAAGAAGATTGGTGATTTGAGTTTTTATTAAATAATTAAATGGAAACAATATTATGACCGTATGTCTATAAATATTTAGACATTGTTAAATTTTGTAAGTTTGTCGAAATTACTTAAATAGATGGTTTAAAACTAAACTGTGCAAATTTTGTGTGTGTGTGTGTGTGTGCGTGTGTATAAACCTAAGGGTCAATGGAATAATCCATAAAGACTGTATTGTTTATATATATGAACATTTATAATTGTTATATATAACAATATTCAGGCTTATTGTTATTAGATATTTTATTGGATTTGTATACTCTTGAATTGGTATTTAAGTATTACATGGAATATATTTCTCTTTTGAGTATGATTTATGAACATATACTTGTATTATGTTAATGTGGATATAATACGGGAATCACCCGAAATCAAACTTTGGTTTGGCATAATTTCTTCAATTACCTGTATTTGGTAGTTATTGCATGAATATATAGATGATAGTTTGGCTGGGAATTTAGAATGAAGAAAAGAGTATTCATTTACATAAAATATCATAAGGATGTTATGTGGTTAATTGGGAAACAAGAATTATGTAGGTACATGATTAGAACTTTATGAAAAATTTGAACCTAGCTGAAAGTTGGTTTGTATAACAAATGATCATTAATTTGGATGGAGAAGTAAATGATTAATACTGTTGTGCATATATTAAATAAATCAACTAGTTTATTTGAACCCAGTTGAAAGTTAGTTTAGTTAGGTAATCTATTGTGATCATAGTAATCCAAGAAGGGAGGTCAGTAATATGTTAGTTTAAGTAAGAAAAAAAAATTAAAAACACAATATTACTTACACTCCAAGGCTAGAACTTGGTGAGAGCTTAGTAACAAATAACTAATGAAAGCACAACTAAAATGCAAAAGACAATAACTCTTTTACCTTCCTTTGGAGCTCCAAATGCATTGTTAATTATCTTGCTCAACTCGTGCATCAAAGAGTCTTTGGAAAATGAAGCTTGTTGGTTCCTTCTCTACCTGGCACCATTGGATTTGATATGGCTTGATGTAGCTTGCCTCAAGATTTTGGCATTATAACACTTCCTTGCAAGTTAATTTTGACATTATAACATTAAATCACATGGTTTGTCTCTCTCCAAATTTGCATTATAACTTTGGCTTATTAGATCTTAAAATTCAATAGACAAGGGCTTGTATTTATAGAAAAAGGTTTTAACTTCAACCATATGAGAGTTAACATGGAGTTTGTTGGTCCCCAAAAATGTCACTCATTTTTGGAACAACATATGAGCTACCTTGGTCCTACAGGACCAAAATTCCTCTCTTCCCCTTTCAAAAATTATTATGAGCATTCAGGTTCTTCATTTTTCAAAGCTTTCTTAGAAAACTACGGACTCTAAAGGCTTGAATCTACGGACTCTGAAGGAAGAAATCTACGAACTCTGCAGGAAGAAATCTATGGACTCTGCAGGCTCATTTCTACAAACTCTTTCAAGGCTCGAGAGAAAACTACAGACTTGGTTTCTACGGACTCTGCAGGAAGGTTCATTTCTACAGGTTCAAAGGCTTCTGTAGGCAAGTTCAACAGGTTCAATGACCAATTGGTTCAACGCGCTTGGTGCAAAAGATTAAAAAAATACTTAGCCAAATAACGAAGAATGAACTGATTAAACTATTGAACCATTGAACCAAAGTTGGTTCAATCGATCGGTTCAATCAACAGGTTCAAGGGGTTGCCCCAAAGCCAAAGGAACAAGTGCCCTTACGGAGGGCTGTGAACCAAGCCAAGTGCCCTTGCGGAGGGCAGCGAGCAAAAGTGGACAAAGTGAACTCCTTCAGAAAAGTGAACAAGGCAAAAGACAAAACGAAATCCTTTGGACAAATTGTTCGAAGGAATTCGCCTAAAAGACAAAGCAAAATCTCGGCGGGAAAGATGCAAAGGCAAGGAAGATTTCCTTCAGACATTCTGTCTGAAGGACATAAAGGATAAAGCACACCGAGAGGAAAATCTTGAGAGCCAAAATCCAATCGAAGAAGTAAGAACCCGCAGGGGAAGTTGAAGCCCGAAGGACAAGTACCCTTGCGGGGGGCACTTGGCGAGAGAGAAAGGACCGTTTTAAAATCCCAAAGGGACACCTTTCCTTCAAGACGTTCCAAAGGATGAACAAAGACACAAAAAGGAACTTTCATAGAATTAGACAAAAAGGGGCTTCAAAGGATGAACCGAATGAACTGGATGAACCGATTGAACCATTGAACCAAAAGGTTCAATGGGTTCAAGGTTCAAAGGTTCAACCAGAGCTTAGAAAGATAAAGGAAGTAGTGTTTGAGCGAGACACAGAATAAACCAATGAACCGATTGAACTTTGAACTGAAAGAGTTCAAAGTTCAATGGTTCATAGGTTCAAAATTTCAAAGGCGGCCTCAGTCAAGAGAGAAGCAGCAAACAAGTGGTTCAACGGATGGTTCAACCAAAGAGCGGGAAAGCGATTGAACCAGGAAGCGATGGAACAAAAGAGACAAAATGAACCAATGAACCAATGAACTTTCATAGGTTCACAGGTTCAAGGTTCAACATGGTTCAAGCAGCTGGCGACCATTGACGACCCCTCAAACGTCAAATTTAAAGTGAGGGAAAATCTGTGGAAATTAAAATAGAGCACGAAACTTAAAGCAAGAACCAAGCGATTAAATGAAAAGAGAGCCTGAAGATTTAAATTGATACAGGGAAGAGAAGATCGATGCAAACAACTAGAATTATCTTTGAAAGAGTTATTTCCAGTAGGTGGAATAGTGGATTGAGTAGACTTCTGGGTGCACCAAACCAAGAACGCGACCTATTTTTCTTCCAGGAAGTAAAGACAAATTGGAAAAGGACCAAACGGTCCATATCAAGGAAGAAACATATTAGATGAAGGGACATGCCACAGTAATGGCAGCGCACTGTTCTCAGCATGGTCTCTCTAGATATGACTGAAGGCGTATTGAAGACGTTGACTGCAGCATGGGCCATCTCATGGAAAAGGGTGCCAATCCTTGCGTAGTGGCTATAAGTTTGTATTTTCTCTCATTTGTAAGGGAGACTTTTCATTTTACAAGAGCGAAAATTATCCATTTTGAAAGAAAAAGACTGAGACTTTGAGCTCAGGTTGTAATTTCATTTTCATTTTTATCTGAATGAGAAAGTAGGTTTTTCATAGACTTTGTGCTGTTCTGACTTGTGTCATTTTAGAAGATCATTCTTACGTCTGTCTTCTGAAGGTGTCCTTATTCATTTAATTTGGTAAGTAGAATTAGTGAAGGCAATAGGGAAGTGTCCTGAAACCAACTGTGGGAAGACTTTGTGCTTTCACAATTGCTTTCAGTCTATGTTTTTCTTTTCATGTTAAGGATTCTGGGGTGACTTTGTGCCCCCATTATCCTTTGTGATATACTCTTTGGGCAGTTGAGGTGGAAACTTTACGTTCTGCTTCATCCTGTTGTTACTACGCCCTCTGGTTAACTGGTTTCTCATCTTACTACCTAAAATAAACCCCTGTTGTTTCCTGTAAGAACACTTATGAAAGAAGAGAAGTGCCTTCAATGTTTACACCAAGATTTCTCCTTTGCCTATGAGCATCATCTTTCTCTGTGAGCATCATCTCTGAAAGAAGAGAGATGGATGGTTTATTCTACCCCCATGTGTTATTTTGTGCTTACTTATATTATATATATGATCCAAAACTTAGAAGTTCTGGTTGACGAATATTTCAATAGCACATAAATAACACAATAACAATGGATTCTCTGAGAAGAGACGTCGTATTACTTAACAACTGCGATACAAATATAGGCTTATCTCTGAAAAGAGATGTTTTGTTGAATTAAAAAAATTGCAGATACAAAACATAGGCTTATCTCTGAGAAGAGATGTTTCCCTTCCCTTTTCGGGTTACAATGCATTTATACATATTTTTGAAAACATCGGGAGATTGAGTGGCTTGAGGAATTAACGGTGACCTTTTAAGAATGAGTGGCTCGAGAGAAATAAAAAAATTAAAATAGTACAGTGCTCGAGGACATAATGGCTCGAGGAAATAACTGTCACTGACAATGTGACTTCAGAGAATGAAAACAATACGAGATTCAAGGAATTAACTGTCACCCGAATGGTCACCCAAATGGTTGCCTAGATCATTTCTGCCACCCGAGTGGTCACCCAAAGTGTTTCCCAGATCATTCTTCCCTCCTTGAAAAGCAATGGTCCCCATTGCATCACCGTTCCCCATTAAGTGTGGTAGTTGTGTCTTGATTTGATTCCTAATGCACACTTGGAAGGGACTGTGGTTTATGGAACTGTGCGGAGCCCGATTGTTCACCATTTTTGTCTGACCATCAATCTATGGATGGAAGGCTGTGAACTTCTTCAGCACGGTATCTATTTGCTTATGTTGTTGTGTTGTCAAGGCTATAACATTGGCCCTTTTGGATTCCTGTGGCTTGACCACCATGAAAATAATTTTCTTGGCGCTAAGCAGAGAGACAGATGTGGAAGGTGGTACTTCTAGTACCCTGTAGCGCCGTGTTCCAAGAGTGAGAGTGATCCGTCTAGTTTTTTATTTGTATATACCATGTCGATCATACATGAATGGTTGACCAAAGAGTACATCACAAACATCTAGATTGACCACATCACATAAGACCTCATCTTGGAAAGGTTGTATTGCATATGAGAGAAGACATTGGTGGGTGACACAGAGGTCTCTCCCTTGGCTCAACCATCCAATACTGTATGGTTTTGGGTGAGGCTTCATGGACAAATTTAGGCTTTTCCCAACATTAGTAGAGATTAAATTCTTTTGACTTCCGCTATCAAGAATGAAATGCAGAGGCTTACCTTTCACCCATAACTTAGAGTGAAACAACCTTTCCTTGTCATCTAACATCTCGTCGCGTGTCTATGATGAAGCTACAATGGCTTCAGGATCAGCATCTATAATTTATTCTTCAACCTCTCTGACTACAGGGTCTGTATGGGGTAGAGCAATAGATGTTGAGGATGGTGACTCAGAAAGCAGTGATTTGATAGCTCGACATTCTTCTTTGGAGTGAGTTCCAGATTTGTGATAACCACACCACTTCCCGATCTTTCCTTCCTTTTGCTTCCAATTTTGGCCTCGTGTTTGACCTTCTTTATCACTTTTCCATTTTGAAGACTGATTCTTTATATCCATTCTTCCATGCTTCTGCTCAATCTTTACTGCGAACTTGTATGCCTCACCGATGGTTTCCAAATTGAAGAGTTCCATTTCCCCTCGGATGTACCATTGTAGTCCACCATGATATTTGAGAGTTTTATGTTTCTCACTTTCTTGAATGCCTAGTCTTGTAGATAAAGAATGAAAAGTGTCTGTGTAATCTTGCACAAATTGGTCCTTGCCTTGGCGAAGTTGTTACCACTGTATGTATAGATCATCATACACGCCGATGCGATAGTATTCTTCTTTTACTACTTCTGTAAAATCATCCCAGGTGGGTTCCACCCCAAGGCCAATGATATCCATATTGAACCTCTTTTTGTACACTTCCCACCAGTTTTTCACGGGCAATGATGATTTCAAAAGAGCAAAAGTGATATTTTCTCCATTGGTGAACTTATTTACAGAGAAGTAGGACGACAGTTGATCCATTCAATTTTCCACTACATCAGCATTGATTTTGCCTTCAAATGTGGGAATATCAAAATTTACTTAAACCTTGAAGGGTGTTGGGACACTGAAAGGAAGCTCCCTCGATGAGGAGCCCCGATGTGTAGCCGTAGAGCCAAAATTTCCCATCAAAAGTGTTTGAAGAATTTGAGCAAATTGTTGGAGCATCTGCACTTATTGCCATTGGAGGACTTCATTTACCATTTCCTTGAAAGGATCAGATGTCTCGATGTCGTCTACCATTTGAGGTCATTTGGGGCACACAAGTGGAGCATTTGGAAGCTCTGTCACTTCCCACCCAAGTTTCTTGTATCCTGACCTCGTCCTCAGGAACATACACTCTCAAGACAAACCACTCTGATACCACTAAAAAGACTGGCCATCACACCAAAAGCTCTGAAGTGATCTGGGTCCTCTTTTAGATCCCTATATGGCCAGCCACGAAGCACCCAAGGTGATTCCTGGTCGGACATGTGGTGTGCGATGATTGCCTCAGCAGGGAGACGTATCCATGAGAAGGGATGTGGATCATGCCCACCAGCTTCTGTGGGTCTCGACCTCGAGACCTAGCTCTGATACCAATAGAAGACTGGCTGTCACACCAAAAGCTCTGGAGTGATCTGGGTCCTCTTCCAGATCCCTATATGGCTAGTCACGAAGCACCTGAGGTGATTCCCAGTCAGACACGTGGCTTGAGATGATTGCCTCAATGGGGAGATGTATCCCTGAGAAGGGATGTGGATCATGCCCACCAACATCCATAGGTCTCAACCTCGAGACCTAGCTCTGATACCAATAGAAGGATTGGTCGTCACACCAAAAGCTCTGGAGTGATTTGGGTCCTCTTCCAGATCCCTATATGGCCAGCCATGAAGCACCCGAGGTGATTCTTGGTCAGACACATGGTGTGCAATGATTGCCTCAATGGGGAGACGTATCCATGAGAAGCGATGTGGATCATGCCCACTAGCTTCCGTGGGTCTCGACCTTGAGACCTAACTCTGATACCACTGATCCAAAACTCAAAAGTTCTGGTTGATGAATATTTCAATAACACAGAAAGAACACAATAACAATGGATTATCTAAGAAGAGACATCGTATTACTTAACAACCACAATACAAATATAGGCTTATCTCTAAAAAGAGATGTTTTGTTAAATCAAAAAAATTGCAGATACAAAACATACGCTTATCTCTGAGAAGAGATGTCTGCCTTCCCTTTTTCGAGTTACAATGCATTTATACATATTTTTGAAAACATCGAGAGATTGAGTGGCTCAAGGAATTAATGGTGACCTTTTAAAAATGAGTGGCTCGAGAGGAATAATAGAATTAAAACAGTACAGCGCTCGAGGACATAATGGCTTGAAGAAATAACTATCACCGATAATGTGACTTCCAAGAATGAAAACAATACAAGATTCAAAGAATTAACTGTCACCTGAATGGTCACCCAAATGGTTTCCTGGATCATTTATGCCACCCGAGTGGTCACCCAAAGTGTTGCCCAGATCAATATAGCTCCTACATATCTATAGGGAACCCCCCCTTGATGAGAGGAGAGATTTGTCTCCAGTTGATGCAGTAAAGCTGCACACCTGGCCGACCAATCTTCTTGCTGTGGTTGATCAGACATATTTTGTTGATTAGTATGCTGATTGACAAAATATTCACCCAACAATTTTTTGTGACTCCACTGGGGACACAGTAATTTTGTGCAATTTGGAACCTCAAGTTTCAGATTGAAACATCACCTGTGTCTTACCCATTATCATTATAACCCTTATCCATTACAGACTCTGTCGACTCCGTTCCATGTCTTACCCATTTTCATTATAGCCTTACCATCTTCCTCCATCTCTATTATATTATCTCATCTGCAAAACCAGAGCCGCTAGGAAGAGCATGTAGTTTGAAGTCTCAAGCTTCAAGCTGAACCAGATCTTGTTCTTTTCAATTTTTGTTCTGCAATATGGCAACTCCACGTTATACAAGAAGCCAAAAATCTCAAGGTGTTGTTGACCCTGCTTTTGAGTTGGTGCGGCAGAGTAATTTTGAGTTGTTTCCTCCACAGCCTCACCTTCAACGAACTAGGAGTCTTCCTCCTAGCCCTACCAGGTCACCAACACAAGGCAGAGCTTTTTTTTTTGCTGCTAGCAGAGCTTTGCCTATCCATTCTCCACCCAGATTTGTGATCCCACTTATACATAATCAAATCATGGCTCAAGGCCCCTGGGGTAACTCTTTTGGTCCACTGAATTTGACTCCACCTCTGCATGAGCTTCCATGCAGTTCAAGGAAGAATTTCCCCAAATTCTTTGGTGATGGGAAGGTTCATCCTGATGAACACATTACAGCTTTTAGCATATCATGCAGTGTAATAGGGGTGGAATTTGAAGACATAGCGGTCAGGCTATTCATGGAGACACTATAAGGCACTACTTTAGACTGGTTCTACCACCTATAGGTAGGATCAGTGACTGATTAAGACACTTTGAAAAATAAATTTGAAGCCAGGTTCAAGCCTACAGAAGATGCACATGCCTTGCTGACCCAGCGCACATAGATGAAGAAGGAGCCCCATGAGCCTATGAGGGATTTTATTGCTAGGTTTGACAAGCTGAGGCACATGATTCCCATGGTCACCCAACCAACACCTCAGAACCTCAAATGCTTCTTCATCAACTCACAGCTGCCTGAAGTGAGTTTCTTGCTGAGACAGGCTAGACACATGGACCTTGCTACTGTTCAAGACCTGGCTACTGAGGTAGAAGATGACCTTATCTTGGCTGGAAAGATAAGAAGAGATCTAAACAGAGGTAAATCTTCTCCTTCTTATGAATACTCCCCTTCAGCCACCACTGATCCAATGGTGCAGAAGCTAGCAAATGAATTGCTGGTCCTTAGAAGACAAATGGCCCAAGTTATGTCTACTTCTCCTAATTGGGATATGCCAAGGAGGACATTTCAGAATCAGGCATACCAAGGCAATGCTACTAGGAATCAAGGGCAGCCAAATCATCTTCCTCCCCCACAGAGGAACCTTGCCCTTGAAGCACCTCCAACCAACTCAACAGTTGGATATTTAGAAACTGAACATGATTTCTCTTTCCAACCTGAGTTTGATCAAGAAAATGACGCTGGTCTCTTCATGTAGGATCAAGAAGAATCAGCTAGCGACTCTCACATTGGTTTCCTGAACTATTAGGACGAATCCAGAAGAGAAGGCAATGCAGCTGAGGGGTCATATGTTGTATTCACCTAGTCCAAGAATCAATCAGCTCAACAAGCTGATAAGGAGAAAGTAGAGGAGTGACCTCAACCAATAGTTTCAATTGCTAAGCGGGGATCCACTCTTCCTTTCCAGCCAAAGGACCCGATGATTACGAGAAAGATAAGTACCCCAAATGCCCCTACGCCTTCTACTTCAAATTCGCAGTCTAGTCCTCCCCCTTTCAAAAATCAAAAGGATGAACTCCCATCCTCTGCTCCTAGCTTGTTTCAAGCATTTGATATCATTGACCATATAAATAAAACCAAAATTCAAATGTTTGAATTTGAATTTTTGCAGTCCCATCTCGAGCAATTAAATAGACTGGTTTAATGTGTTAAAAACCAGAACGTCCCTGTTGAACAAGCAATTCCCAAAGTGACACATGATTCCCCCAAGAATGCACCCACTAGGAACAACCTTATCATTGCTCCCCTTGATGCTCTTGACAGGACTCAACCTTTTTATGTCTCATTGCTAATAAATGGACATCAGCTGAATAATTACATCATTGATTCTGGAGCTTCAGACAATGTCACGTTTGCTAAAGTGGTAGAATCTCTGGGTCTCACACTGACCAAGACATTTGGGAGATGTTTCTCCATGGAGAACAAACAAGTGCCACTATTGGGGAAAATTAAAGATGCCCAATTTGATTTTGCTACCTTTCCAGACAAGCGAATCAAGATGACTGTCTTAGTGGCCGACGTCCCAGCATCATATGGCATCCTTCTTGGGTAAAACTTCTACAAAGATGTTGGAGGGGAATTAAGCATGGACTTGTCTCAGGCAAGAATCCCTGTGAAAGGTGTAATGTAGAGGTTACTTCCTAAGAAGGAGGCAAAATACGTTGTCACTCAAACATCAAGGCATGAAGCTCAAATTTTGTTTGAGTCTTCATGCAGGGGTAATTATTTTCTGTCTACTAAAGACATTCATGTTTCAGCAGATGAAAATCCTATAGGTGACGATCTAGGAATTGGTTCAAACATAACAACACCAAGTATGCTTGATAGTGCCAATGATTGGCAAGTGTTGAATGGGAACAATCAAACCATATGCTGGACTGAACCAGGAGAGCAACCAATTATGGTAATGTACCATGCTACTGTGCATCAAAATTAGGAAAAGGAACTCTTTGCCAAGAGAGCAAAGATTCATGGTTTTCGGATTAAAAGTCAAGTCTTGCTATGGGGCAAGAAGAGAAAACCAAAGGGAAGACACAAAAAATTGGTTTCCTGGTGGAGAGTTCTATTCACCCATCACCGATTCTGGGGTGAAAATGGCTTCTTGCTGGTTTATCAGGACAAAGTGCCATTTTCATTGCCTCTCAAGGGGAAACATCTGAAGTACTTCAATTCTTGAAGTATCAGATAAGATCATTTGTACATATGTATATTTGTATAGTCTTTAGTTCTATTTTGTGCTTTTCATTTTCATTTTTTGGAGCCTTTTCTTTTTGGGTAGCATGACTCCGTAGCCCAATGGCACACTTCAAGGCACTGGAGATTCTGGTTTCTACTCCCCTCAGCTGTTCCAAGTTTTCACCTGAAGGAAGTTCCCCAACTTGAGCCAGCTGTTGGTCCCCAAAAATGTCACTCATTTTTGGAACAACATATGAGCTATCTTGGTCCTACAGGACCAAAATTCCTCTCTTCCCCTTTCAAAAATTGTTCTGAGCATTCAGGTTCTTCATTTTTCAAAGCTTTCTAAAAAAACTACGGACTCTGCAGGCTTGAATCTACGGACTCTGCAGGAAGACATCTATAGACTCTACAGGAAGAAATCTACGGACTCTACAAGCTTAAAACTACAGACTCTGCAGGCTCATTTCTACAGACTCTTTCAAGGCTTGAGAGAAAACTTAGAAAAAACTTCGGACTTGGTTTCTACAGACTCTACAGGCAGGTTCATTTCTACAGGTTCAAAGGCTTCTACAGGCAAGTTTAATGGGTTCAACGACTAATTGGTTCAACGCGCTTGGTGCAAAAGATAAAAAAAAGACTTAGCCAAATAACGAAGAATGAACCGATTGAACTATTGAACCATTGAACCAAAGTTGGTTCAATCGGTCAGTTCAATCGACAGGTTCAAGGGGCTGCCCCAAAGCCAAAGGAACAAGTGCCCTATCACAAAAGGCAGAGAGGACTTACTAGGTTACAATAAGTTTGCAAATTGAGGCAAATGGCAAGGTAAATGAAAACAATAATGGCAAGGTGATGTAACAATGCATGATAAAATGTGTTGTTCCTAATTTACCCATAGGTGGTTATATTTAGGAAACAACAACATAGGTATGTGATACTAATTTTACCAGAGGTGGTTATAATCAATGGCACCAATTAGGCATGAATGAAAGACAACGTACTAGATCCATTGTCACACTACTTTCATAGACTATAATTTAAACATGAATTCTTAAACTACTAAAATTGGATCAGAATCCCCTCAAGAAAGGTGTGGGAAGAACCAAAGGAACCAAGATCAAAAAGGGTTGGGTAGGATGGCTAAAAATAGGATTTGGTCTAATAGACATGACATGGTAGAATGGCATGTGGTATTGTATAAGGAAAAATGATAAGATGACAATTGGATATAATGGCAAGAGGGTTGCCCCCAAATGATAAGGCGAGGGTAATGATAGGGTATGGAATAATGACAAGATTAATGGCAATTGAAAATGGCAAGGTAAATGATTTTGGCCAAGGTATATGACAAATGGAAAAGGCAAGGTTTTTACCAAGGTATAAGTATGGTTTTATGATTTTAGCTAAGTAAATGATTTTGTTTTTCTTGTTGATGTGAAGATGCATGTCTTGATTAGCATGTGATACGACTATAATAATCAATCATGTAAATTGCTAGCCCACACTTCTTTTGAATAGTTGTTCTATCAAGAACTGGCGACAAATTTGGATGCCAAGAATATTGTTGTGATCTTCGTTGGTCGTTGATTTTATTTCCTTTAAATGTCGAGTTAAAGTATCTTTATAGCCTCTGTAAAGGAAAGTGCGATTAGGGATGGTAAATATGGATAATAATGGTTGATAGGTTTGATTTGGAAATGTAAAGGTAGATGATAATGTAGTGTATAATGGTATGGTAATAAATGAAAATTGGGGTTTTTAGGCATACATAATATTATTGATTCTAAATTCAACATAACTTTAGTTGTGGTAGGGCTGAAGACTTCTAAATATTCTCTTGATAGGACCACCAAATTTTTATGTTGTTTGGCCCTGAAAGTAATTACCATATAATTAGACTGTACATTAGAAGTTGTATTGATTTTATCTTTTATAACATCTTCATCAAGTAGTGAAGAACTATTATGCTTAGCTATTGGTGCTTTGATGATGTTTTCACCAATGAAGTTGTCTTGATTGTCCCATAAGACCTTCGAGAAGGATTGATTAAGAAACATTGACATCTGACTTTGATTGTCTTTTAGTGCCTCAAACAAGGTTTCACTAGAAGTTGTTGAGTTTGAACTTTGAATATCCCCTAGCACCTCCAAAAAGGTTTCACAAGGAGATAATTCTTCTTCTGCATGAATTTGGTCTTGCCCCCCCTAATATTTTGCAACTAATATGCTGCCATAGATGCAATTCAACAAAGTGTGATTCTGTCAATTCAAAACAACACTTGTGGGAGGTGGAAGGGCAATAAAATGGCTAGGTTAGTTTGTGATAAGGGCATGTGGAATGGTAATGGAATGGGAAAAGACAACATAATCCATGTAGAAGATACTGTGAAAACTTGTATCGAAGCTAAAGTAATCATCCTAAAAAATTGTAGAAGGATCACAAATATATTCAAATTGATTTGTGAGGCATGTGTAACCAATATTGCAATAACCACAAACATATTCTGATTTTGAAGCTGATTATGACTCAAGGTACTCTGAATCCATTGTTGAGACTAACATTGATTCTACTTCTAATGTTAAATTTGATGTTGATTCAAGAATAGAACCTGACTCTAATTGTAACTCTTCATCTAGTGTGGATGTTGCTATAATGATGTATTATTGAATGTTTGGTATGGGATAAGTAATGACCTGTGATGGCATAATGGGATCCATAGAGAATGGTTTGTCAAAGTGAGACTCCTCAATGAGTGGAAAAAGGCTAAGAGACAACTCTTCAGAGATTGGCTTGTCAAAGGGAGGCTCTTGAAAAATACGCATATGGTTGAGATAATGATTTGCCCAAAGGCAGTTATAATCATTACGAAGTGACTCAACAAAGATTGGCTTGTCAAAGTGAGACTCCTTGACAATAGGTATAGGATTAAAAGGTGATTAATCATAGGTTGACTCATCATAAATGGTTGGTTCAAAAAAACATCATGGATTGGTTGGTTCTCTTGGATTTGGTTTACAATCAATTATAAAATACCAATTTTGAACATATCTTGGTCTTCGAATGATTGGCTCGATTATGGCTAGACGATCGGCATGGGTTTTCTAAAGTGGGGAATAGTTATCAAGGAATGAAAAATGGCCGGTGGTTGGATAATGATAGGCTTAACAAAGGTTGGTTTATGACCTAAGATAGTAACTATAACCCATCGAGTTGTGATTGGACAACTTTGTTGGGATAACGAGTTACCATACTTGGAATGGTCTGAAATGGTAATGGTAGGGCATTGTAGAGATTTGTTTCTCACACAAGCTAAAGTATGAGGTCCTAGAATAGAAATGGTACGGTGTTTCAAAGCTTGGTTTCTATCATGAGCTAAAGGATGAGGTCCTGAAATAGAAATGGTAGGGTGTTACAAAGCATGGTTATTATCATGAGTGAAAAGATGAGGTCCTGGAATAGAAATGGTAGGGCATTAAAAAACATGGTTATTATTGTAAGCCAAAGGATGAGGTCCTAAAATAGAAATGGTAGGGCATTTTGAAACTTGGTTGTTTTCACAAGCCAAAGGATGAAGTCTTAGAATATAAATGGTAGGGTGTTTCAAAGCATGGTTGCTATCATGAGCTAAAGGATGAGGAATAGAAATGGTAGGGCATTGTGAAGCTTGCTTTCCTACACAAGCCAAAGGACGAGGTCTTGGAATAGAAATGGTAGGGCATTGCTATTGTGAGTCAAAGGATGAGGTATTGGAATAGAAATGATAGGGCATTATGAAGCTTGGTTTCTCACACAAGCCAAAGGATGAGGTCCTGGGATAGAAATGGTGGGGCATTGCAAAGTGTGGTTGCTCACACAAGCCAAAGGACAAGGTCTTGAAATGGAAATAGTAGGGTATTTTGTAGCTTGGTTAATTGCACAAGTGAAAGTATGAGGTCCTAAAATGGTAATCCTTGGATGATGTGGATCTTGGTTGCTTGCACAATCTGAAGGGTTAATCGTATAGGTGTCAGAATAGACACCATGAGCAGTAAGAGAGTAAACATCATACATCAATCAGATTGAAGAAGGTACCACCAAATACTATGCTTAAGAATCTTGGCTTTGTTCCCTAGATTGAGGATTATAAGGAGGATATGGATCCATCTCACAAACCACTTCTTCACCATAGGGGTCTTGAACAAAGTCTATTTGTGTGGCTATTCTATCAAAACTTGGATTGTACATGACTCCACCATTAGTGTAGCGAGACATATCTACATCAATGATGAATGTTCTATAAAAAAGCCTAGAGTTCTACAAACTCTAAAAAATAATGTCCAGAGGACAAATGGTTCAAACTTGGTCTAACTTGGTCTAAGGATGGATTTGTATCTCCAAAAAGGGTTTATGGTAAGCTTGGTAAAAACAATCTAACGTCAAATGTCTAACATAAAATGTCTCACACAAAAAGGTCAAGTGGATGAACTAAAACCAGGATGCTAAAACTCTAGATTCAAGTGTTCCAAATAAGTTTAATCTAAAAAAGCCAAAGTTGCTAGGTATTTTGGCCAAATGTGACGTCAAAAGCTAAGCTCAAAATAAGCATGCGCTAGGACTTTTGGCAAAATAAGCACAAAATCTAGACTTTGAAAGTAAGGGTATGATTTAATCTAACAAATCTAAAACACTTTGGCATAGATTTGGAATTCAACTTTAGATATGAACTTAGTCAATTGGAATAAGGCATGAAACAAAAGGCATAATGAAGATAGTCTATTTCTCTTAAATCTAAGCACAAATAATAGTTTTCAAAGTGGGTAAATAATTAACCTAAGTTACACAACCCAAAAGATAAAGATCGATGTTTAGGCCCAAATTACACAAGGCATAAACAAAAATCCATCAATGTTTGGATTCAAACATGTGAAGTTTAATCAGAAACTCAAATTAGTAAATCAGGTTTCTTTGATCAAACGACAAGATAGATGAAGTTGAACGACATAATGGCATTAGACAAAGACCCAATAGTCACACATGGATTGGTTTTGAATTGAGAACGTAGACACAAAGAAAAACAAGTCTATGAAATGATTCGAACAACGTAATGATGTTATCATGCTCTAAAGGTATGATCGATGATTTTTTTCAAGACTCCAAGGCATAAAACTTGAAATGATTTGGGCAGTGTAACGTTACCCATTTCAATCAAGTGACACACACAATGTTTTTGACAAAAAATTCAAGGCAAAGGTATGGTTTTAAATGGATGGCATAACACCTCATCAAATAATGAAATGATGTGGACACAAAAATAATTTTGATGTGGCATAAACAAACAAACGGTATTTAGACTCAAAAGGCCAAGCAAGTAAAGGAATAAATGACAATATACAACTAAGTATAACATCCAAAGCCCTAAAATTGACAAGGTTGTATCGCATCACTAAATTTCATCTATATACATGCTCTTGGGAGGTTTTTAAGTGTTAATCCTAAAATAAAAGCACATGAATTATTAGGGTTTTTTACACCCCCCTTCTCCCAAAAGATTGTACAACAACATGGAACTTCAGGCTACTCACCCTACATCAATAATATGTCCACGACAAGTGCAGTTATTCTAAAACTTAAATATTTGACCGTCTGGATAGTCCCAAGTGTGATTAACACTAGATATGCCTCACATCAATTGAGTTCATACCAGTTAAGTTACTATGCAAGGGTCTATTCCTTTGCATAGTGATTCCATTCATGTACTTCTTAGTGGAATTTCTTAGTTAGCTAGACTTGACTAAGGTTTTCATCATGATTCGAGAGGTTAGCCACTCAACCCCTTGGTAATCATAGTATACATGCCATAATTTATATATCCCACCATGAAGGGGATTCGTATGATGTTGAGAGATGAAACCCTAGGTCAACACATCCCTAAAGAAATCGTGAAGAGGCTATGAACTCTCACTCACAAGCCAAATTGTATAAAAATAAATGACTAGTGAAAAGACTTTAAAGGTTGTGTTTAGATCACCTAAACCATATGGGTTTTGGGGAGATCCTCAATAATGTTATTTTCATGCCTTAGACAAAGGCACTTTTGGTCACCCAAGTTCCCTAAAGGGGACAAGGGAGATCATACATGCCTTTTTCATTTTGTGAAAAACAAATAAATTACAATCAAACAAACATAAAATGAAAAACTATTATGAGTTATCTAACTAATGTGAGAATTCATTTTATCGCGCCAAGATGAAATATGAATGAAATTTTAGGCCCCTTGGCATTGTTTGTTTATAAAAATTTGACAAAGCAAAAAATGACCTTAAATAAAAAAATTATTAAAACACCAATTGAAATGTGAATTTTGCAAGTGAAAAATGTTTTAAATGTTTCCTTGTGGCCTTTGAGTCCTGAAAAAATATTAGAGGGTCCTTGTGCTTAGAAGCACTTTCATGAATGCATAAATCATTTCTCAAATTTAGCTCTCGGGTTTAGACAGTGCAAAACCATAAAACACAAAGCAAAACCGCAACTCTACAAAATCGTAACTGTCAGTGCAATAACATAATTTACAAGGAAACAAAGTATAAAACACAAAATCACTACTCTAATTGCACAATCACAAATAATAAGGCAAAATCACAACTCTAAGAGTTGTGATATTACAACTTAACCAGAGACGGTTAGCCTAACTGCTAGTGGTTAGATGTAAAATCATGATTTATTAGGCAATATCGTGATTCATAAAATTATGGTTTTATGATATCATGAATTTCAGAGCCATGATATTGCAATATCGTAAATAACTCTTTACAAGTAGAAAATAGTCAACATAACACTAACAGTTAGATGCAAAATTTCTAAAGCAAAGGTAAAATCGTAACTATGTGAGTTATAATATTGTTGTCTAGAGAGCAAAAATGTGATTACAAAGAGCAACCTCGTGACTGGCAGAAAAACATCCCTTTGCTTGATTTTTTCACTTGTTATTGTTAGCAAGATCAAATTTTTACCTGAAAATAATTAGGTAAGTGTTATAAAAAACCTTAGGAGTAACTTTGTGGGGTTGAGGTCCCACCAAGCATGCCATTTGTGATCATAGGAATCCAAGAAGGGAGGTTAATAACATGTTAGTTTAAGTAAGAAAACTCAAATAAAAACACACTAAAACTTACACTCCAAGCCCAGAACTTAAAGAGAGATTAGTAACAAATAACAAATAAGAGTGCAACTAAAATGCAAAAGACAATGACTCTTACCTTCCTTGGGAACTCCAAATGCATTTTTGAGTGGCTTGCTCAGCCTGTGCATCAAAGAGTCTTTAACAAATAAAGCTTGTTGGCTCTTTCTCTCCTTGGCACCATTAGATTTGATATGGCTTGATGTATCTTGGCTCGAGATTTTGGCATTATAAAACTTCTTTGTAAGGCAATTTTGGCATTATAACACTAAATCAAATGGCTTGTCTCTCTCTAAAATTGCATTATAACTTTGACTTATGAAAGCTTAAAATTCAATAGGCAAGGACTTGTATTTATAGAAAATGGATTTAACTTCAACCCTAGGAGAGTTAAGGTGGAATTTAAACATAGAATGGGTTCAAACCTAACCTAGGTGAGTCAAATATAACCCCAATAGAGTTAATAATTGTCAAGTAATAATGATTTGCAATAAAAAGGCATGGGTCTCCAAAATGAGATATTTTAGGATATTCCAAAGAGCTTGACAACTCACAAAGGTCATGATGAAAGGCTAGGATATTTGAATATTTGAATTTCCTTTTTTAGTTATTGATTAATTGCACATGGATAATTTAACTAGGCATTTAATTTGATTTAGCTTGTTAATTAAGTCTGATTAGCCATTTATCTCTTTCAAGATTTAATGTTTGTTCATGTGCCCCACTTAATAGGTCTATGGGCCAAATTGACTATTATTATACCACAAGATGATTATAGATGAATCCGTGATAGGGCATTGTTGTATACAATAGAATATCCCAATTAGGGATGTCTCAACATGATTCTCAGCTTATATGAATGATGCACAAGCAAATTTAGAATGTTCAGTGATTCTTAGGCTTAATATGTAATGGTTGGTAGGAATTAGTCTAAATTTCGCTCAGAAGTCAATTGTGGCCAATTTTAGGTGTCTACAATTAATACTATTACGCATATATTGAATAAATCAACTAGTTTATTTGTAAGGTTGTATATAATGACAGTTAGCTAGTTTATATTAGTTAGAAGCATAAGATGAAGTGTTTGGTAAATAATGATTTACTTGTATTATTCTACGTTGTGGTATTTTTATAAAGTCTATTATTTAAATATAGTTTAAATATAAATAAATGTAATATTAATGACTCTAAGCAAGTAGGTGAGATGGACTTCTCTACTTATTTAGTGCCACTAATAGGCAAAATGAAGTTATTCAAATGAATTATTTGTGAATTTTATTGATCTTGAGATCTGGAAAACTATATTAAAACTTTTGCCAATGTAATTTTATGGTTTGAACATTGTCAATCACCTATTTGATTTAGTTTGCATATATTACACAATATCATGTTAGAACGCATTTCTTTATGCTATGTTGCATGTGATAGTTATCTTAAAACACATGGGTTTCTAGTTGACTCTAGATTTTCACACTATCACTATCTTCTCATTTGTGAAGGGAGGGCCATTCTCTTATTGGGAGATTGTGCAAGGGATTAATGGTCCATGGTTGGTGTGAAATAATACTTGGATGATACTCTCCCTCCCCTTTCAGGAATCAACTGATAGAGGCTTTACTCAGGATTGTATTTAGATATTAACGAGTTCATTGAGACTCATATGTACCATGGAACATTATACATTTGTAATATAATATTCAGATATGTAATATTATATAATTGTACTATTTGATTTTAATTTATTAATTGCAGTAATTTGTTGTTTATATATGTACATGTTGTATTATTTAATCAGTAGTAGTTGAATTATTAACTTAGGTAATTTAGTACTTTATTATGTTGTATTTGTGAAAGTAAATCAATATTTATTATTAATGATCATTAATTAAATAAATTTTTGGGGATAAATAGGGCTCATAGATACCAAAAACTAAATCAAAGCCCAACTTTGATATCAGTGTTAGGAAAATAAAACATTCCTACATGCACAAGACTTCATGAATACCGAAACATAATATAAGCTACAATAAAACACAAAACAAGAGAGACAAACCATAACACTAGATATATGTGAAAACCCTACTAAACCAGCTAGGGAAAAACCATAGGGCAAAGGTAGCATCTAGACTTCATTATTTCATCAGTAACTTTCTCTACACATTTCCTCTTATAATAACTCCTTAATAGTGCTTACAAGCACTTAGGTGAACCAAACATACAACCATGCCTTCCAGTTCTAAATCCAAGTTGCAACATGCATCTCAACAATGCTAATCACATAGCATTTAGGTGAACCAATCATACAACCATGCCTTTCAGGTTCTAACCTCCTCCATGGATCCATCTTGTATGTAGGTGAGCAAAACAATCTAGCCTTCCATGCTTCAACTTGTAACCTGCATCTGATGCTCGCAACCCAAGCATCTAGGTGAGCTAAGCTAATCCTAAGCCTTACAATCTCTAACCTCTAACTATGGATCCAAAAAAGAGAGCCTCCAAGGGCTCCTCCATGAACCTCTAATAGGATAATAAAATTAGAGGATAACATAATGTTTTATAGCATTTTACATTGTGAGAAAAAGAAGAGAGAGCGAGAGATAACTTCATGGCTACTCAAATAAATTTGCCACATTTAAGTGGGTGTGTAGTAATACATAGTGGTGGTTATACCCATGTGCCAAAAGTCATAAAAAAATGACCCTTCACATAGACAATAACGTGTGCCACCTTTATGTGGCTCCAAAACTTACTCCCCACTTCCACAAGTGAGTACAAACACTCAATAGTGTTTTTATTGTCTTCATCTCCAAGGGTCAACAAAGTAGATGATCCACTTTAGACAAGATCCAAACAACCCCATTTGACTCCAATAATTATTCCCCACTCACACATGTGATGCCAATCACCAATATTGATTTCTTGTCTTCTTCTTCCATGTGCTGACACAAGTCCAAAAGATGTTTGTAATCAAGTTTTGACTCTTTCCACACATGGGAATCATTGGGTCCATTATAAATTTGACCCACACCAAACTTTTTGTCTTTGGCACCATGTGACACCACCTTGACCACATTATAGGACCCTCCAAAGGGCCCTCCTACCACTTCACCATCCTACTACATCATCCACTACATCATAATCCACATCACCTACATGTCATGTCACTTGCATGCCACATCATTGCACACCACTTGGGACTCTCCATGAGGCTCACATCTTGGGACCCACCACTTAGGACCCACCATGGGACCCATTGCCATGTCACCATGAATAGTGATTGGTGAATAGCACTATATGAATAGTGGCTTCACACCCAATAGTCTCCCACCTGAAGTCATATGAACAAGACTTTAAACCACCTATGTCTTCATGCTAACTTGATGCCATACAACTACCTGCCAGCTATCATCATGCCCACTGTGACTCACACACAAGCTCAAAAGAAGTTTTCTGCACTACTGAAACTTCTTTGTCCTGATGGCTTTGTCAGCATTTGTTCCTCTCGACATAAATGCAACAAATTGAAGTGACTCCCACTTCACCACAAACCTAATCCTCTATCCATGATTCTACCATGAATCGCTCACCACTCCCACTATTTAGAAGTATCTGGTTGAGTGCATCAAGATTTCATGAGGCTTCTCCTACTCCCGATGGATCTGATACATAGGAGATCAATGTCTTCTCCTCCTCTATAGGACACTCTAGAAGAAAACTCACAACCACAAGAAGTGGGATACTTTACTTCATTGCTTCTCCCATACACTATGCATCTCCATCCTTGGTTTGATCCTTCATCTCATCCTAATCACCTAATCCATCTCACCGATGATCATGTTGGGGCCTGTAACCAACATGCCATCAAACATAGCAACAACCTCTACTATTCCTTGGCTCTCTATGAAGGTATTCTTGTACCACATCAACATACCTGTTAGAATCTGTATAGTCTCTAATTTTGCAAACTAGCAACTCTGCCTCATCCACATAACCCTCCTAGCTATTCTTGTCTCATCATGATACCACCATGTAGAAATGATGTCAAAATGACATCCCATTACTCCAACTCCTGAATAGCAAAAAGTACACACCACACTCATAATAGTAGTCTATACCTGGAGAGAAGAACCCATAGAAGTCAACACCTAATTTCTACATGTAGCAAAGAACTACCCACCATGATCATCATGGTACTCGTACAATTCTTTGGAAGTCATCACAATATTGAGTGCATCATAACACCTACCGAGTTTTTGAGCCCCAAATATATAGTCAAGCTACATGCTACTCTAGCACATGTCAATCTAACTCATGTGTAGAGTTACTTCATGCATCGATCTACCTTGGTTACCACATTAGCTACATCACGACTCTCCTAGCTACTTATTTTTGCTACACCACAACCACTGATCACTTCACTCATTAGTCTTTGAAAGATCAAACATCGACATTCTCCTTCCATGGAGCCTTGTGTCTCAAATTCATTCTCCTCCTTTCATCAACTACAATAGGTACATAATTAGGTTTTTTGTACCTCCTCCTCTACATGGATTTTTTTCACATCTCAACCAACAACATGCGGTTAGTAGGATACCAAACCATGCATCCCTTGTCCAACTGAGAACTTCCATCTACACCAATTGAGTGCAATTTACTCCTCAAGCTATATGGTTTCTTCCACAAGAACACTATGTGTTGGTGCTGATCTATCTAAAAAAGCTTTTTAAGCTTATTTTCTATTCTCCATCTTTAAGAGATAATACTTGCCATGCAAAAAAAATTAATTTTATATCTGGGTCTCTCCACCTATAACTCCCACTTGCATAAAACCAACCAAACAACCATGGCTCTAATACCACTTGTTGGGGATCAACAAGGCTCACAGGTACAAAAAACTAAAGCAAAACTCAACTTTGATACCAGTGTTAGGAAAATAAAACATTCTTACATGTGCAAGACTTTATAAATATGGAAACATAATACAAGCTACAATAAAACACAAAACAAGAGAGACAAACCATAACACCAAATATACATAGAAACCCTATTAAACCAGCTAGGAAAAAACCACAGGGCAAAGGCAGTATCCATACTTCATTATTTCATCAGCAACTCTCTCTATATAGTTCCTCTTATAACAACTCCTTCACAGTGCTTACAAGCACTCAGGTGAACCAAACATACAACCATGCCTTCCAGGTTCTAACCTCCAAGATGTAACATGCATCTCAACAATACTAATCACATAACATTCAGGTGAACTAAGCATACAACCATGCCTTTCAGGTTCTAACCTCCTCCATGGATCCATCATGCATCTAGGTGAGCAAAGCAATCCAACCTTCCATGCTTCAACTTGTAACCTACATCTGATACTTACAATCCAAGCATCAATGTGAGCTAAGCTAATCCCAAGCCTTACAAGCTCTAACCTCGATGGATCCAAAATGGAGAGCCTCCAAGGGATCTTCCATGATCCTCTAACAGGAGAATAAAATGAGAGGAGAACATAATGCTTTATAACATTTTACAATGTGAGAGAAAGAAGAGAGAGGGAGAGATAACTTCATGGATACTAAAAGAAATTTGCCACACTTGATTGGGTGTATAGTAATAGATAGTGGTGGTTGTACCCATGTGCTAAAAGTCATTAAAATTGACCCTCTACTTAGACAAGAACATGTCCCACCTTTATCTGGCTCCAAAACATGCTCCCCACTTCCACAAGTGAGTCTAAACACTCAATAGTGTTTTTCTTGTCTTCATCTCCAAGGGTCAACAAAGTGGATGCTCCACGTTAGACAATATCCAAGCCACCCCATGTGACTCCAATAATTATTCCCCACTCACACATGTGAGGCCAATCACCAATATTGATTTCTTATCTTCCTCTTCCATGTGCTCACACAAGTCCAAAAGATGCTTGTAATCAACTTTTGACTCTTTCTACACATGGAAATCATGGGGTCCATTATAAATTTGACCCACACCAACCCTTTTATCTTTGGCACCATGTGACACCACCTTGACCACACCATAGGACCCTCCAAAGGGCCCACCTGCCACTTCACCATCTTACTGCAACATCCGCTACATCATCAGCCACATCACCTACATGTCATGTCACTTGCATGCCACATCTCTACACACCACTATGGACCCTCCATGAGGCCCACATCTTGGGACCCACTGCCTTGTCACCATGAATAGTGATTAGTGAATAGTGTCATGAATAGTACTCTATGAATAGTGACATATGAATAGTGGCTTCACACCCAACATGAATCAAACAGTTAATTAGATTATTTTAATGATGCATTTAGTATAAGATCATTAGTGCTGAAGTAATTTGTTATTGAGTTTTAGAAAAAATAACCTAATTCTAGTTAATCATGAGGGGTTGTTTCATAGGTAGTATATAGTATATTATACAAATAATTATATTATATATTAATAACTATAAATATTATTAAATGTTATTAGTCCCTACTAAGGAAAAACACTATAGCTTTCTCTTTTCAGTTACCTTGATTCTCCTTCAACCAATAAAAAATCTTAAAACACATATTATCTTAACACTCACAAAGTTTTGCATAAATTTTGTCATATAAATATTAGAATGTTCAATAGGCATTATTTAAGCATATTACTCTAACTTTAATGCAGTGACAAATGTTCCTCATTTAATGGAAATAAAATTGGGGTCACAAATAGTTGCATTGTGAAAGTTGTCAACATGTGTCCACTATAAGCACATAAAAATTACAACTTCTTTAAAAAATTGCCATTACAATCAAATTAGCAAAACAAATTCTTAAAAAACATTCATTGCTTCTTTCACATGGTAAATTAAAGTAAAAGAATAAAAACTCATTCCTTGTTAGTTGATACCAATGACAAATATTAGCACTGGCAAGGGTTGGAAGCTAAGCATCCAAATGGTGAGAAAGGAGTGTAACTCTAACTCTAAGATACAACACATAAATAGGATGGTGCTGACAAAATTATATCAGCTTTTGCTTCATCTTCATTGGTTCAGATTAAAATGCATCATCCACTTTGGTAGATTGCATAAATTATGTGCATCTCTAACAATTATTAAATAGGTACTTGTTCCTCATGCTTTTCTTTGACTTTGTCCACCTATACAGAGTTTGGTTAGAAACAATGAAATCACTACAATCATGGCATGAATTTTATGTCCTTTAACAATTTGTATTGTTAAAATGCTTCATCTGGGTAATAAGTCATATGTATGACAATATCATGTGGTGGATTAAAACTGCTAAGGTCACAATTTTCAATGCTTGGATTTCCTATTCCAAGTAGGTAAGTGAAGGAAGCAAGTAGTGATAGCGATGCAAATCAATCTTTTTACAATTCCCTAGATTCATGATTGAAATGTGGTGTTAAGCAGAGATTTTCCATGGCTATCTGTTACATAGTGTTCCACATTTCATTATTTCATGTTTGACATGTCTTTCACCAAATCAATTTGGTCTATTTCTCATTTTCATAAAACATTTTCCTTGTTGCTTGTTTGGAATGCCAATGCTTTATACATAAAGATGGCCTAGACCCAATCATAAATGTACAATGGATAGATCAAATACAAGGTAAGACATGCGAGTTACATTTGAAAAAAGCATTAAAAGTTTCAAAATGAAAACCTCAAAATTGGAGTCTTCCTTTGGCTATGTAGACACGACTAGAGGGTATCTAATTTGACAAGCTTTTAATGTTTTACATGAACTAATAACCATTGCATTGCAAACTTATAGCCTAGACATTTTATGTATGTGAGCACATGCACACACATGTTCCCATTAATCATATAAAAATGTGATTATCATTTTAATATCTAACATAAGTGTGTTCATACATACATATAAGTTATATTATAGTGAGTGCATTATCCAAGGAATTCATCATCACTCCTCCTCAACTTCATTAATGGATTCAATTTCATGTAAACAGAAAATAATAAGTTTTCAAACAATTATCACCAAAAACTACCTCTCTACAAACTGCATTTAATTAGTTCAATTCTCTGCATTATCCTTATGTTATGTGGCAATATCACCCATACTAACAAATATTATTTATATAACAATATAGATACAAATGGCATTACTAGTGACATGATGCACTTTTTTAGTTGTTGCCATATTGAATATATAAATTCATTTTGTTTGATCGTTGATCTATCTATTTTAACATAAAAAATCATATTAAAGCTAAATGTATTCATTTGAAGTACATATATATGCATTACCCATTACTTTTATGGCATAAACTATAGAAACACTATATCTCTACATCCTACCATTAATGTTTTTTTTCTATATGTCAATTAATAATTTTCGTGTAATATTTACAATTGCATTGAGCTTACATTGTAAATTTACGTACAAACTCAACTTTAAACAATTTACAATACAAAGCCAGGGACTAGCCGCTATGCGGTCCTTGTTGTAACTATGCGGTCCTTGTTGTAATATATAAATTACTATTACTATATATATTAATAGTAAATATTTATTACTATTACTATATATATTGATAATAAATATATTACTATTATATATAATGATATATATTATCAATAATAATAATAATAATAATAATAATAATAATAATAATAATAATAATAATAATAATAATAAATGAACTTTTTCTAACAAGAAATGAAATCTCTAAAAAATGGCGATCAATACTGGTAGCGGTGGTGGTGATGACAAAGTTAGTAGTAGTGATGGCAGGTAGAGTCTGGACAATGAGAGCCTTAAGGAGCTTCATTGGCAAGTGGGGGTAGTTGTCAGTTATAGCCTCAAAGGTAAGAAGAATATCTTTGATGGATTAGCCCAGGAAGGAACTTTTGTGAGTGTTAATAGGAAGAAAGTCTTAGGGGATGGCATTGGACTCAGACTGAAAGGTGGATTCAATTGTTTGGTTTTCCTAAAATGCAAGACTGTTACTAATCCCTTTCATTCGTGCAGTGATTTTTTTGGTTCTTCTCTCATCAACTTAAACCCTAATCTTACACCCTAGGTGGTTGAAAGGAGTACCCTTTCAAATTATGAGATTAACAAGAGCAATGTGGGGGAGGATGTGGTTATTGCCTACCTAGAGATGAGTTTTATTTATGAAGGCAAGAACCATCTTCAACTTGAACCTATCTTTTTGGGGGATGTTCCTTTGGTTTTTTCCAATATTTCTCTAATTTTTTAGATCAATGATGAGGCTATTTCAGCCATTAACAAGGAGTCTAGGAGCAAGTCCCTTATTTATCATTGTATGGGAAAATGCTTCTCTTTAGAAGAGCTCTCTCACTGGGTAAAATTTATCTGGCCTAACTTTGCAGAAATCTCCCCTTCTTTGCTTCAGAACGGTTTCTTTTTTATTCTCTTTCAAACAATGGTAGGCAAGGATTTTGTGTGGAATAAAGGGTCTTAGTTTGTTGGAAACCATGGCATGTTTATGTGTCCTTGGGCCCATTTTTTAACCTAGCTAACACAGTAATCTTGAAAAATCCAATCTGGGTTAGGTTTTATAATCCTCCTTTGGCCATGAGGGATCTAGGGATGCTTTAGTAGTTGGTCAGTAAGATAGGGGGTTTTGTCAAATTGGATTAGGACATGGATGCTCAACAAAGATTTATAAGGGTTTATATCTTAGCTAACTTCTCAAAAAAAAATTCATCATTCTATCAAGCTTCTTTCCTCCCTTGGCTCTTAGACACAGTTCATCAACTATGAAGGGTTACCTTTTAGATGTTTCAAGTGCAATCAGGTTGGGCACAAAGTGGCAACATGTCCTAGGAAGTTTAGTGTAGGATCTAGTTCTCTCTTCTTGAAAATATGGGTGAAAAAGATTGACTGCCCCAACCTATATCTTGTGAACAAATTTCAAAAACTCTTTGCTTCTTGTTGCCTTTCCACTGGTCTAGGTGATGATCCTATATATGGTTTCTCCCACCTGATCCAAGATTCTACTTATAAGCCTGGCTCTTCTTCTCTAACAATTATTAAGGAGTCCTCTTTTCCACCAACAGATGGTTTGAAGTCTTATAGGGTAGAAACCTTGGTCATTAAAGACCTTCCTTAGGTGAGTCTGGTTGTAGATGCGCAACAAAATCTTCATGAGTTGGAGTTGCCTACTCTTTCTAACAAAAATTGGGCTTTAGGTAGCTAGTATTTAGAGGATTTATTCTCTCTTCACAAGCGAGCTTTACTCTGTTCAAGAGAGAAGGCAAAACCTCAGAGTCAAGGTCTTTTAATTGATGAAGGCCCTTTGAAGGACAATGGTCAAGAAGAGGGTGATGCCACTTTTCAGAATGAAGAAGAAGAATAACTTTGTTCTAGAGAGATTTTGACTCTCGCTCTGTGCAACTGTTTACTTTCAAAATTGAATTATGGTTCAAAAGCTAAAAGAGGCAAAAAGTCAAAAGTGGAAAGAACACAATTGGAAGCTTTGAGTTCCATTGACAAAGGAACCCAATGGACCTTGGATGGCTTGCTTTCCAACAAGGGAAGGTGTACTTTTGTGACTCGAGGCTAAGATTTTGTTTGTTGTCGATTTTGCTCTTTTTGGGCGATTTCTAGTCTTGGGTGTTTTTTTTTGAGTTGTTCTTTTTTTGTTGGTTTTCTGCCAAGTGGCATCTATTAGTATTGTGGATATCTTAGTATCAGATTTTGTTTGTTGTTCCCTTATTTGATTTCTATTGTTTTGTTTAGACTTGGGTTATGGCTCGACCATTCCCAAGTTTCTTGTTTTATTTTGGTTTCGAGGCCCCTTGATGTGCCACCTGATGTGCCCCAGATTCGATTTTAGCTCTAGTCAAAAGCCATCATCTATATATAATAATAATAATAATAATATTATTATTATTATTATTATTATTATTATTATATTAATATATTATATGTAACTATATATTATGTTTTTTATTGTAATAATATTAAAACATATATTATTGTTCTAATTTATATTTATAATTATAATAGAATGATATGTTTTATAATAATTTATTAAAATATTTTTTTATTATTGGCAAACACTTTTTTATAGCCTAGAGCTATGAATCGAAACACTTTTGACTAGCGCTATGAACCAGTTCGGGACACAAACAAGAAGCTCAGATCCCCCTTACAACTATCACAACAACCACAAATGGCCCTACAAACATCACCACAACCACCACGAACCCCATAGACATTACCACAGCTACGACAGACCCCACAAATATCTCCAATGGCTATAACCGACCTAACATACCACCGAGATTTAAACCTGGAAAACATTGAACACAATGAAGCCACTTTAACCAATTCATTCCATCTCATTGACTAATTTACTTTTATATATATATATATATATATATAATACTTAGTAATATAATATATTATTAAACATATTTAATTTATAATATATTATTAATATAATTAATAGTAATACTATATTTTATAAATATTATATAACTAAATATATTAGTATATTAGGGCGGGGGGCCTAGACCGGTTGGCTAAGTACTTCCGTTGTGGCTCTGCTGGTCACGGGTTCTAGTCTCCCCCCCGCCCCGTGGTATCGGAGGGCGTGTCATGCCAGCGTCACTGGTCACATGAAAATTTTTACTAGGCGTACCACAGGTTATAGGGGGACCATGCTATACCGATTCGGTGACATTGCAGTACCGATTCCTGTAGTCTTATATATATATATATATATTAATAATATAATATAACTATAATATTTATAAATAATTAATTACTATTTTATAATAATATTTTATATTATATAATATAAAAATATGTACAAAGTAGTATATGTAATTTTTAAAAAATATAATAATATTTTAATATATATACTAATGTTATATTATTAAATACAATTATATCATATTATTGTTTGTTTTATATATTAATATTTAAATATAGTATAATATATTGATATTATAAACATAATTTTGTTTATACATTATAAGAGATGTAGTTTTTGAGACGTATTTTTGTAGGTTATATAGGTAGAAACAAGTGATATATTTGGATAAACTGAATTTATTTTTTCCATTATGAGATCTTTTTTCTCCTAAAGCCTAATACATTAGACAATTTTGTACTATTCTTTTAGGTGATGTGTTGGGTCATTCACACGATGAACAAATTTAATCTTCTACCTATCAATGGTTTCCCTCCACTCTTCAATCATCATATATATATTCTTTATAACAATACAAATACATCATTACCATTAAATAGGAAATCTCGATATCAATAAAAAAACATCATAGATACATTTTTATCAAAACTCTCATAAAAAAAGACCATCACTACATCATCAATCCTATTGAATTGAGGTATTGTTTTCATACATTAAAACTTGCATATTTATCGGCATCATTAATCTCTCTACCGCTTCCATTTTTTTCTTTGCCACTTATGAAATTCTATTATAACCATTTATAATGTTTTTTCAAAACAAAAATATTTTCAATGAAAACTTTAAGAGACCTACAGAGAGTTGTATGCTTCATTATAACCATATGCTATTTATAATGATTTTTCATTATAACCTTATAGCAATTTAAAAAATTGCATTAATAGCTATTTAAGCTATTAATGTTTATATGTTACTTATAATGATTTTTTATGCAGATAATAATTGAACATTTAAGAATGAGTACGAGAAATTGAATAAACAAATTATAAAATGTACAAAGGTTGAATTTATTTTATTATAACTATTTAATAATAAATCACAAACTTTAAAAAATATCTATTTTTTGAGATTAATATTGCTCTCTTCTATTCTATTTTCAATAAATCACCTTTTGTTAAAGTTTATAGAAATAATTCAATTATTATGAATAAATTTTTCTAATTATGAATTAATTAATTATTTATATATATATATATATATATATATATATATATATATATATATATATATATATATATCTTTCTTCATTTTTATGTTAAAATATTATTTGATTAATATTGTCATAAATATTTTATTAAAGTTACTAACAAAATATATATGTCTCAATTTATATATTAAAAAAAAGGTGAATTTTAATTTGAGATTTGATATATAAATTTCCTAACTTAACTTAGCTTTATTCATATAGATCTTTCCAACTCTAGTCACACCAATCTTTTAAAAGTGACATAGTGTGTAGTTCAATAAATTCATAGTATCTCAAATTTTTTAATTCTTTCCTATCTAAATCATGACTCTTTACTAATTTATCTAAATAATTTCCCGCAAGCAATAATTTATTTTCTTGAATAAAAAAGAATTTACGCACCTAATATGATTTTATCCATGTCATTCTAAAAACAAAATATATTTTATAATTAGAATTTTTTATATTATTGTAATATTTCTTGATGCTTCTATTGAGTTCCCACCTAAATCAAAGTTCTTCACTAATTTCTCTAAATCATTTTCATTAACATATATTTTTTTAAATAAAAATAATATTTACTTTAATTTTTATTCCTATGAAAAAGTGTTAAATCCAACAATGATAAGATATTAACAAGAAAATTAAGGATGTATGCTCACGTCTAATTTGATAGCTATTGTTTGGCCTATAATGGTAATCTTAGGCTAGGAGACAATAATTTAACAATCTAATATCTAGAGAGACACATTGTATGCAAGCCAAAATACAAGCCAACTTGTGTTAAGGAATGGAAGTTATATATGGGCAATTTAATTTCTCAATAGTTTCTCTTTTCTATTGAATTATGCTAATTCTATTGTTGTCGACTTCAAGTTTGACATCAAGAAACTGAGCATCTTTCTTAATGAATGCTATATCGATTACAAGATGGAGCTTGCATTAAGAGATATTCATTATATACATCTCCGCAATAAAACATGGTTAAAGCTTCTTTTGCTTCAGATTTGTTTCCCTAGACATCGCTTCCCTTGGATATTTTGATTTAGTTTTATGGAGACTTTTATGCATCATCTTTCGATCTAATAGTTGTATTAGTACCGACACTAAAATCATTATGCTTATGCTTGTTACAATACAAATTGTTTATCTATCTATGGAGACATCTAGCAAGCTCCTATGTCACACAATAAAAACCTTGTTATAGTTGTAGCTATGTTTGAAGCTTTTACTACGTTTAACTTATATCGTTTGATTTATTTGATTAAATTCATTTTCAATTTCTTGATTGTGTTTTGATCTCTACAATATTTTTTTGCTTTGCATAACGAAGATGGGATTTGTATGTGTGGAACAATGGCTATAAATTTCATTGCTACTCCTATCAACATTCATATTTACGACAATTACTTTCACATAAAAACTTCAATTCATATTTTCAATATCATTCCGATTCTGGTAAGGACTTGACGCTTAACGCCCTTGTTGACAACTGTGTGTTTACTGTGAAAAATAAATCTTTAAACATGGAAACTAATATCTGCTATACGCTGAGCAATGAAATGTTTATGGTATAATAATTATACTTATCCCCTAATCCTCAAAAAAAAAAAAATTAATCTATCATTATTTCTATTATTTAAATTTATACAATTATTTAATTAATAATAAAAATTTAAAAATTATATAATATTTTAAAATATTATAATTAATTAAAATATTTTAATTTTTTATTAGTTAGACTACAATATTTATTTTGAACATTAAATTAATCATTACCAATCAAATATATATATTTCTCAAGTTTTAAAGTTTGTTAAATATAATTCATACTTATCCAAATTGAAAATTAATAATTTATTGATTGTTCTCTTTTTTAATTAGGTGATAATGCTTGATTAAATATATTCCCTTATAACGCTACCAAACTTATATCTATTAGAGGATGCAAAGGATTTATTGATATTATCTTCAGTAGAGCACATTCAATGACTGCATTTTGCAGCTCCTCACAAATGTGGATTGCTTTATTGACAGTGTTATGGTATGCAACTTTCCACATATATAATATTTATTATTTTATTTCTTATTTCATATTTCTGATTTCATTTCTTTTTATTTTGCTTATAATTATCATATGTGGTAAGAGTTTCATTACTTTGTGTTGTACTTATGTTTATATTTTTTAATTAATTGACTCATTTACACATGTATTATTAATTTTTTTTATACATGTTAATATGGATCAATAGGTTTATACTTAATCTGGTATATATTTGGAGTTGTCGTACTTTCATTATATCATTCAATCAGTTATATGTTTTTTGTTGTGGGTACCTTGATATAATTATTTTGTTTTAAAATCTATTTTATTTAGAAATTTTCTTTTCTCAATTAATATAATTGATATAATTGTTTAACAAGTAATCCTCATTCTAACTTATTTTTGCTCTCTCAATCAAAGAGTAAATAATTTTTGAAATTCGTATCTCCATAATAAATTGTTTTAATTTATTTTCCTATTTTCATGATAAATATATGTCCATGATATGTTGCAATTATGTCCCAAATTTACAATGGGTTACATTGTGACCCATGATTTCCTTCCCTAATTTAAGGAAATTATAAACCTATTTTTGGTCCGAGGGTGATTTTAGTTGTAGAATTGCATTGTTCTAGCATACTTATGTGTTTGTCGATTATTGGTTCATAGTAGGTTTTTATTTATATGATTTTCCTCATATCTTATTTTTAAATTTCTCATTTCTCTCTCCTCCTTACCTATTTACCTTTAGTTTTTGACATGTTCATCTAAATCGTACACTGTACGGTTTTAGGTCACCATGACCATATTATGTACAATTTTGGTGTGGGGCCTTGTGAACCTTGTTTTGGTCCTTCATGCCTTGTGTTCCTCATTTGCTATCATTTCATGATCATCTTGTGTCAGCTTGCATACCAATTTGGCCCCAGTTTAAATTTGTGAAATCTATAAATACACATGTGCATTAGTGTGTATATGACAATGAAGAAGATAGGTGATGTGTGACAAGTGACTATGAAAAGTAAAAGACAAGCATTTATTGAAGAGATATATTGTGTTAGAGTAAAATTACAGCATTTAGAGTAGATTTGAAGCATTTTATCTATTTGTGCCACTTTTTTGTGGTAACATGAAAAGCTGTATAAGATTAGGGCTTACATCCATAACTTGCATGTTGAAGTGCATAGACTGTTGTTTTCTAATTTGTCTCCATACAAGAGGCCTAATAATAATAATAAATGGATAACATATGCCCTTTATTGACTCCCCCATTGTTTATCGGTTTTTGATTAATTGTTAGGGTTAAAGGGAAGGAGATCAATTTCCTAGAGATATATGCTTAACTTGATAAAAGTGAGTGAGGATTTTAGAGCCCTAGACCAAATGAACATGATCACAAAATCAGATTTAAAAAATTCACAATTTTTCAAAACCACCTCCACATTATTGAAAGTGTCCTAACATTGTCATAAGCGTTTACACTAAAAATTTGTCTATGTTTGACTTGCCTTCTATGGATTTTTTTCACCACTCCTTCTGGATTTGTTATCTAGTGTATGTTTTTATGATTATTCCCACATCTATGACAAATCATATTTTCTTTTAAACCCCCCTATCATTCATTGTTGATTATAAAATATTATTTATTACAAGTAGGTCTAATAAGATTTGATCAAATTAAATAGTAAAAGCATACCTAATTATAATAAAGAATATTTTAAAATCAACAATAAACGATGAGAGGGAGTTTTAGAATAATATTTGATATTTCATGAATCCAGGGACATTTATAAGAAAGAGATGGCAAAAAACAAGTCTAGAAGTTGAGGTAAACAAAACCCAAAAAACTCATGATGAACAAAGATAATTTTTCATAGTTCTCACATCCAACAATGGTTGGATGCTTTTGGAAATGTGTGGACAATTCTGTAAAACCATGAATTTCTAAACCCTGATATTACCATCATGTAAATGTCCATTCGAGTGCTCTAAAAACCTCACTCATAATTCCCGAATTATAGGTAGATCTAATGAAAACTAATCTCCTTCTCCATAACCCTAGCAACTCATCATAATTTCATAAAAAATAGGGCTCTAAGGTGGATAAAATATGGGAAAAAAACACTGTAGTGCACTTCAACAATCAATTCTTGAATGCAAGCCCTAATCCTATATGATTTTTTATAATAGCGTGAACAAGTGGCACAAGAAAATAAAATGCTTCAAATTTGTTCTAAATGATGGAACTTTGCTCTAACACAATAGATGTCTTTAATAAAAGTTTGACTCTTTTGAATGATGGAACTATGCTCTATTACAATATATATCTTCAATAAATATTTGAATCTTGATTTTCACATTCGCTCATCATGCTTCGCATGTCTCCTTCATTGTCTTTTATGCACTTGTGTATTTTTAGACTTCTCAAATTCAAATTAAGACCAAATTGGCATGAGAGCTAACACATAATGGTTGAAAATGGTGAACAAACTAGGAACATAAGGGAAGAGGGACCAGAACAAGGGTCAAAAGAGGCCACACCAAAAAAATACAATTTGCGATTAAGGCCAACAAGCCCAAAATCAGAATAAAATAGGAAGGGAGGAGAGATAAAGGGAAACACGAAAAATGAGGCATAATAGGGACAATACATAGGGAAAAATCTACCAGTAAGAGCCTAATATGAACCAGTAATAGACAAACACACAAATATCCTATAATCATGTAATTCTATAATAAAAATAACCCTAAACCAAAATTAGGTGTTTATACAATTCCTCACTTTGGTGTCTATGTATGTATACATATCAAAGTAAAACTAACAAACTTACACTCAAAGTTCATAGAAGATACCCCAATTATCAAACTATAAGATTTGTTGAAGTCAATACAAGAATGAAAGTGAAGGGGAAGCCAAAAGGAGAGAGAGCGCCTTATTTCCAACATGAAGGGATATGGATATCCTAGAACAAACATCTGCATGCCTATATCCTAGAATGTAAAACTTGTGCCTGATTTTGGTAGCACTCCCATTGTGAGTCTTCCACATCTTAAATTCTGTTGAGGATGTCATATGAATCATAAGAGAACAACATATGCACAAATAAGTGTTTACAAATAAACCATGTTGAAGCCTAGAAACTAAGTTAGAAATGATGCCCTAGTTTGGTTGGAACACGTGAAGGTGCCTGTATAGAAATCCAAGTCTTGAAACTTATGTTGAATCATGCATGTATTTTGAGTACAATGTTTAGTGATAAAAAATCTACTAAGATTTTTTATATTTCTATGAGGTATAAAGTTAAGGAACAATATTTTTGGTTTCATCATGTTTCAATTTATTAATTTTGGCATTTCAGATACAATAGGTGTATCCATCATCAGGGAGAAAAAAATCAAGAATATATGCTTTGATGATAAAACTAGCTCACCAACCAACCTAAATAGCAATAACAACATGAACACTTGAGGTGGTTGGCCCAAGGGAGGCAAGTCAAAAAGTCAAAAACTCATAAAAACCCACTAAATTTTCTTATTTTTTAGGAAATTCATAATCGGTCTCCATGAGCAACCCATATCAGGACCACCATCTCTATTTAGATTTACGGGCATTTTTTCAATTTCGATGGTTTCCCTAACTTTCCTCTTTAAATAATTTCCTTATTTAACAATGATTTTGGACTCCTCTGAGGCTATATTGACATGGTGTTTGGTGACATGAGAGTGTATGGCTAGCATATATGACTCAATATGAGGATTAATATTGTTAGGGGAATATTCTTTGATTCTAGTTTGGAGAGATCTCCCTGTTTCTCCAACATAAGGTTCCCCACATGGGCACATATCAAGATAAACTCTATTATGTATTTTGGGATCCAATGGATCTTTTGCTAAATCCATATTGATGTGAAGAACATTAATAGGCTTGAATGTTGCTTGACAACCAACTCTTTTCACTATCTTGGCTAATTTTTCAGACATGCCTTTAATAAATAGTATGGTGATTTAAGGGTTTCTCATGTATTCATTAGTCTTCTTTTGACTATTGTGTGAAGCTTTGTGAAAATCTTTTTTGATTTCCCATTTTTTGTATCCATTTTTAGTAAGAACACTAAAGATGTTATTTTTCTTGCCTAAGATGTTATGGATACGAGATCCTTGGTGCTCTGGTATCCAAAGAGATTAGAATCACATTCTTGTGGTAGGGGTGATGGTGAAAATCTACTTGTAAGTAAAGATCTATATGGATCTTCTTCCTATACACTCCATGCGATAAAGTCCCATCTGTGTTTTTAGAGAGGAGGACATTAAGGAAAGGTAAAGAATTGTTTTCTTCTTTTTCCATAGTAAACTAGATATGGTTAGATCTTCCATTCAAATGGGTCAAAAAATTATCAAGTTCTTCATTTTCATGCAACCATTTGGCATCAGTGTCATCAACAAATGGTGGGACAAGTTGTGAGCAAAAGCTTATCATTTATTGAAAAAGTATAAGTGTTTAGATAAACTTTTAATTTAATATGAGAGTCTTCATATTGCATTTTGCCACTCATTCATGCTAGTGAAAAGTCATATAGGGAATAGGGCTTTCACCCATTTATTGCTTTTTGAAGTGCATCAAGTGTTATTTTCAAACTTTTTCAAGTGCATGGACTTGATAATAATGGGGGGATAACATAGATCCCTCAATGACTCCCCCATTTTTTAAGGTGTTGTAAGGTTTTGTGAATATGATTAGGTTTTCAAGAAATAAGATCAATTTCCCATACATTTATGCATAATTACTGTAAATTTAGTGAGGTTTTCAGATCTTTACGATGCATTTATACATAATTACTAAACATTAAACAAGGGGTTTAGACCCTAAGAGTAAAGGAACAAGTTCATCAAATTTATTTCAAATAATATTACAGTTTCTAGGAACATACTAGTATAGTTTTTAGGAACATACTAGTATAGTTTTAGTAGTGTTAGGATAGGAGTGGTGCAATTTTGGTCAAAATTTGATTTTTTTTTAATTTGTTACATTTTTGGGGGTTGTGTGTGCATTGTTTAAGGCACTATTTTCCCCCATTTTCACTTTCAGAATTCCTAAAAAATAGTAACAATTTAATATTCTTTTCAAAACCCTATCTTTGCACATTTCAAGTATTCCATAATACATATTTATAAAATTAAGTTAATTTTAGTGTTTGAGATTGTTAAATTTGATTAAATTTGAATTTCACATTGTTTATGGGTAGGTGTATGTCATTTTGATATAATACCACTTTTTGATATTACATTTTATTAAACATGTGCCCTCTAACTCCCCTAAGGGTTGTATATCGCTTCTATTGCAGTGGATGTAATTTTTTTCTAGGGTTTTCAAAACCTTCTTTATGTTGTACTCTCCTACTAGGGTTAGCCCTTACATATTCCTAGTGTTATATTTGCTTAGGGTTTGTGTTTATTCATGTTAGATCCCTTTAGACCTATTTTCATTCTGTTTGCTTCAAACCCAAACATACTTGTGATGGATCACACTTTAAATGTAATTTTAAAGATGTAGCAAATGCTTCCATGAATGTCACAACTTTTCATAACGATGTATAGGGTAGTGATTGTTATTATTGTAATAGCGAGGATACCATTGATGAAATATTGGGAAAACTAAGTCTTAACCTAGTATGATCAAATGAATATACAAGTGATATGAATGATTTGGGTGTTGGTTTCCTTTCTATATGCCCTTATGATTATGGAATGCTATATTTTGATATGCAAGAATCAATTAGAAATGGAAATTGTGTTAGACTCAATTAAAGTAAGCTAGTCCAATATGGATTTGGACTTAGATATGTGAAAAAACATGTTTATTACTTTGTAGAACATAATAAATCCCTAACACACATTATAGGGGATAATGTAGATGTAGATGCTTTTTTTAAGTAGAGATTAATAATTCCTCTTTGAATGCCAATGTTGATAATAACGTGAATGTTAAAACCTCTCAGTTGGCACTTTGTAAGAGATGTTGTAGGTTGAATACCTCAAATGGAAATAAAATAACTAGATATTCTTAGTTGCGGACTCTACATACTAGGGCACCTCTTTGTTATGACTCTTTCTATTAAGTTTCAAAGACTATAAGTAAGACTAGACCTCCAAGATAAGACTCTAAACCTCTAATTCCTCTTTTTACTACTTAAGAGGAGAAATGCAAGCAAAACAAATAAGATGAGCGTGTTAAATGGTTTAGGAATGAAATATGATCCCTACATATATGACTCTAAACTAACCTTCAAATTTAATCCAAAAATATTGACCAAGATGATATAACTGGAAAGATGTCAGCTGAAAAAAAATTGTATCGACCAAGTCTATAAAATATAGGGAGAGACAAGTATGAAATAGACTATATTGGTATGACTAATATAATAGGAATATAGGGTAGCTAGCAAGACTAAACATAAATTAGATGAAGAGGTAAGATAGAAGGAGACTCAAAGGAGGTCAAATTGGTAGTAATGAAGGTATGATATAATAATATGCAAACATCTCTCACAATGTACCATAAGTCGATCCCACGCCATTCCCAATACACCCTTTAAGGCATGTACTTAGAGATATCGATGTATTACAAGCCCCTAATAGAGAAACTATCTATAAAGTGATAAAAGTGAAAAATATCAGGAGTATGCATATGCGTACTTCAATCTCATCATGTGTCATTAGAATTTAATGTGTGATGATGCTTTGGGATAGATACATAGTAACACAAAAGAGCAAAATTGAAAATAAATGATGAAAGAGTTGATAATAAATGAATAACTAGAAGTATCATATACATACCTTGACTTACATTTCTCATAATGATGCATGCAAATACCATAGTCTCGATTGTGAAGGGTGTAGTCACTGTATTTGAGAAACCCTAAGGGTACAAGGCTAAACATAAATAAAGTAATGCATGCATATGCATGATTGTTAGTAAGTGGATGTAAATGAAAAAATTTTAATAGTGATTAAAAAATTTGGGAAAATTGGCAAGTCAAGATCTATAAGGCTAGGTTAGAACCAAAAGATACAAGGAAGCAGAAAAGTAACTAGGGAAAATCAAAGAAACATCAAGCAATGGATACTAAGGGATTGAAAATACCAAGAAATGCATCCAAAGTAAAAAAAGTGAAAGCTCAAAACAAGCAAAGGACACAAGGAGCTATCCAATGTTAAAAAAAATCAATGTAATAGAAATTAAACTCAAACAAAGATGTGAAAAAGTAAAAAATGAACTGAATGGTCTGTAAAAAGGGCGAAACATGAAAGCATGAAAGGGATCGAATGAACCACAAAAACTGAATAGAAAACTCAAGGTCTCAAATATAACTAAAATAAATCTTATAAAGGGAGGGCAATGACCATGAGAACATCTTACAACAACTCAAAGATGCAACTTCTATTCTAAATATAGACAAGTTAAAACTGTCATAATGCTAACATGTTTAAAAGTGAATGAAGAATATGAAGTAAATAAGATGGGGAAGATTTAGAAACAAACCTGCCTATCAAGGGGAAGAAGTAGATGGAGGGGTGAAATGGCATCACAAAGGTGAAAAACATAGTTTTTACCTTAAATAAGCCACTTTATTCAAGTTAGAAAGACTAAGAGTTTTTAAGATCCATGCCCTAAAGAAACCTATCTAGCAAACACAAGCTTAGGCTAGCTAGTGAAGTATAAATATCATCTCATGAAGAATATCATGCATGAAAAATAAAAGGATCTTACCTTTCCATAACATGTTCCATGCTCTTAATGAACCCTTACAAAGTCATCGATCTACTATGAAGATTGGGTACTTATGTGAGAATGTATGTGGCATGAGAATGTAAGATATAAATAAGTTATGATATAATGAGACCTTATACCCTATCTTATTGACCTACCACACCTCAATGGACCTCAACTCTATCATGAGGCCAACTATGGAGTTTGAGCTTTGACTAGAATAGGAGACGTGCCACAAATATCACTTCTTTTAGTGTGATCTGATTTCTAAGATACAATTTGCCCTTTAACATTATCTTTTTTTATAATATGGATTTTAACTTTTTTTGGTTTTTTTAATTTCCTCTTTCATATGGATTCAGACAAACCAAAAATGGGTTTTAAAGATGACTAGAGACCATGGTGCTTTAAAAACACTTAAACTTGCACCTTGAAAAATAGTGCAACCTTGAAACTGACCTTGGTGAGCCCAAAATGAAATGACAAATACAAAGATCATGGAAGTGAGCATAGAATGATTGGGTTTCCCCAATCATAAAAAATGTATGAGGGAAAATTTTACAAAGACAAGTAGGTTGAGACATAAGAGAGGGTAAAACGTGGGTGAGGACATGTAGATAAAATTCTATAGTTTTACCACAAGAGAATGTGACTGACTCAAAGTGAGAAAACACTATTCTCAACCATTGCCTTATCTTTCTAAGAGGACACCTACCTAATTTTGCGAGTAAAAATAATATATGTAAAATAATGAATAATTAAGGATGTTTACGAGTAGCGTACACACATAAATTTAATCTTCAATTTATTGACAATGTTTATTCTTGACATATATACCTTGCTTGTGTTAGGAATAAAGTCCTGATACTACATGTTAGATCAATGAACTATATCCTATAGTAAGGAAATAAATGTTGAATATAAGCTATGCAAATAAGAGATAAATAAGAGGACACATTACATAGAGATTATGTGTAAACCTTGGAATGTAAGATATAGTTCATTGATCTAACATGTAGTATCAGGAATTTATTCCTAACATCTAGTATCAGAGCCATGGTTGTTGGCTAGTTGTGTGCAAGATTAAAGAATAAAAAAAAGTTTTGTTTTGGTAGGTATCTCTTTGTGGAGAAAAGTGGAGGGTCTCTTGGTGAAGATCCTAATCTCTTCATGTTGATGAGGAAAAGCCTATAGGAGAGTTGGAAAAAAATCTTAAAAAGCTTTTCTAGACAAGTCAACAACCTACACAATATTTGTGTTGATGAAGAAGCAACTCTATAGCTTGAGGATCAATTTGGACTCCTTTGGAGGAGGTGGAGGATATGGTGATGACCTCGTAGTTCTTGGAAACAAATAGAAGGGGTTTGATGTGGTATCCTATTAACCACATGTTTTTAACTGAGATGTTACAGAATAATAAAAATCCATGCAAACAAAGGAGGTACAAACAAACTTGGAGCTGTACCTATTTTAAAGGAGCTGAGGAAGAGGAAGATGAAGATGCAGATGAACAAGTGAGATCTAGTGTTCCTGAAAGGAGAAGGTCGGTGTTGACCATTTAACTCAAGGTGCTAGAGTGTTATGTATATGATTGTGGCATTGGTTAGGTAAACTGATGTATGGACTAACATTAAAGGCATATGATGTCAGGGAAACCTAGAACAATAAACATGCTCCGATCCCTACTGAGTTAGGATCTTGATCTACCAATTAGAGCACATGTGATTACTTCTTGTATTAGCAACTAAACACGGAATTATACCAGAATCAATAAGTAACTAGAAATATGAAACAACACAGGAATTGAGAGACAATACACAATTGTATTATATACATAGAAGAATATACAATAAGGAAGATGCCACTTCTTCCTCCACCTCAAAGGTTTGCCACACCTCAAGACCTTCTTCCCTCTCTCTCTCGGTCACAACAATCAACTCCAATATAGAATTGATGTTCACCTCTCCAACCAGTCAGTGACACGCTGCAAGTTCACCAAGTACACAACCATACTCCAAGTAGATCTCCTGCTCTCTGCTGCTACCTGCAAATCACTAGACCTTACTCACCATGTAGATATCTCTACACCCCTGAAGAACCCTTGTCCTTGCCTCACCAAGTCCTTATGATTCTTCAACCAGTACCCCGGTGGATCAGCTCCTTGACCTTGCAGACCTTGTAACTCTCCCTGATCATACACACTCAACACCCCTTGGAACTAGGAGGAGCTACACTAGCTCTCTCTAAAAGCTCTATGGCTTTCTAGCACACTTTTACAATACAAACATGAGTCCATAGATAGATCTCATCCAAACAATAATTAGACAATAATACAATAATTAAATCCGTAGCTCTTAGTCTAAGAATAGTTCTAAACATGCAAACACTTGGTTCGTCAACCAACTGCCCGTAATATACTCGCAGCTCGAACCACAGGTGACCGACGCCGGTCCCTGACTGCCTGGGGGTGCCGACGCCGACCGATCCATGACCGACGTCGGTTGCCTTCTGTCTCCTTCCTGCCGTCGTCAGTTGTCCTGACTGATGCCGGTGTCTGTGACACTCTGCAACTCTTCTGCAACCTCCTCCATTTCTGCATCAGTGAAGCTTTTAGCTCCACAACCTAACAATCTCCCACTTGGAGATAAATAACTGCACCTGTACCTATATCTGTAGCCCATCTAATCTGTTTCTTGGCTTGTATCCCTCTTCAAGATCAATCCTGAAGACCAACCACCACACAACCTGTGATGCTATACCTGTCATTCAAGTAACCTGTCGCATCTGAACCTACATATCCATGTAGTGAAGAACTTGACCCTGCATAACAAGAATCCCTGCTGCTAGTCCCACTGAACTGCCCTCCAGTACTCCTTCCCCGAATTGGCTCCATACTTTCTGACAACCCCCACTGATTGGGAAAACTTAGGTCTACAATAGACCTCATGTGATTTCGAACCCTGTTTCAAGCTAAGCTTGAACTGTCCAGCCCTTGGTGTGCTTTCTGATTCTGCATCCTGCATAATGAACCTCGCCAAAACCGTCTTCACATCAGCTCCCACTGGAGATAAAATCTCCATGTCTCTTATGCCAAAGAATTTCGCTGCTCCAAATTCTCCATGACACACCTCTGAACTAACCTTACCTTTTAGCTCAGCAAATCCCTGTATGTACAAAACCTGCTAACAAACCATCCACATACAGTAACTAGATAATGTCGCGACTCATCATCCACCTGGTAAGAATAAAATCACAATAGTTACACTGACATTGACTGAAGCCATGCTTAGTCATCCACCTGTCAAAACCTGTACCACTGTCTTGCAGCTTCCTCAAGACCATATGCCTTGGCCTTCCGTCTCTTGTATCCATCCGCTCTCTTCTTTAACTCGGGAATCCATCTATCTCTCAGTGCTTTCTTCCAGCTGACAACTCTACCAACAAATACCTATTTGGTTCTTCTCCAAGGACTCACACTCCTCATCCATGCCAAGCTCCCACTGTATCTGGACTCTACCTGCATTGCTTCTTCACATCTTCCTGGTTCTCGACCATCAGTAAGCAATATAAAGAAGGTGAACAATGAATATGAGGTTCACTTACCCTTTTTGACCTCCACATGAGCGTTTGAGACTTGTTGACAGCTTGTTGTCCACCCAATATCCGTTCCAGTGACCGATCTCAGCCATCTCCCAGTCTACTCCCGATCGATGTCGGTTCCCTGCACTGACCCTGACTGCCACCGTCATTTCCCTGGCCGACGCCGGTATCCTTTCTGCCAACGTCGGCTCCTTATGACTGACGTCGGTCTTCCTATTGCCGATGTTGGTTACTATGTGACTGATGCTGGTACCTGTGTTCGTCTGTGAGTGATAACTTTTTACCCGCGAGCTCTCCATGGATCAAAATCCTAATCAAATCAACCTTGCTCTGCTCAGAATAATTCAGTTCTCTCACCTGATATCTGTTCGTCATCTCCTCCATGAACACCAAGGCTTTCCAGTTCTTTAGCTTGTCAAAAACATCTGTCTTCCGCTTCAGAACCTGCATTCTCCTTCTACATATGTGACTAAGCCTATGAAGCCACATCTCTGCAATAGAAGGTGAATCAGTAATATAAGTAGATAGATAAAGGATACCTACTTTCTTACCACCATCTAATTCAAGTGTATCTGCTGTGAGAGTTACAGTACATCTCTCATCACCCAAATTTCCTGAAGAAATTAGACTCATCTCCAAGACTGGTACCTGCATGACTTCCTTCAACCACTGTGTGTCGTCCATCTGCAATTTCAGCTTCACTTCCCCTTTGCCAATTCTTTGGCAAGGCTCACCAGCTCCTCTCCTTGGGGCTGCATGGAAAGAGGCAACATAATCTGTTATCCAAGATTCAACTTTATCCAAGAAACCTCTCAAAGCATCCTGTGCAACAACCCCTGCAACATCTGCATCTTCAGTTCCTTCATGTTGATCTGCTACCAACCAACAATATCTTTTTCCCTGCTCTTTCTTTCCATCAATCAGACCATTCGTGCTATTCAGTTTCTCCATTTGTAGCTTACTTCCTTCTGCCATTGCTATACTCCCACTCAATCAGAAACCCCTGTGAGTAACCTGTAATCAACAAACACTACCAAATTTGAAACCACCTGTTAGTAACCCAACCAAAAGCTCTGATACCACGTGTCAGGGAAACTTAGAACAATAAACATCCTCCGATCCCTACTGAGTTAGGATCTTGCTCTACCAATTAGAGCACATGTGATTACTTCTTGTATTAGCAACTAAACACGGAATTATACCAGAATCAATAAGTAACTAGAAATATGAAACAACACAGGAATTGAGAGACAATACACAATTTTATTATATACATAGAAGAATATACAATAAGGAAGATGCCACTTCTTCCTCCACCTCAAAGGTTCACCACACCTCAAGACCTTCTTCCCTCTCTCTCTCGGTCACAACAATCAACTCCAATATAGAATTGATGTTCACCTCTCCAACTAGTCAGTGACACGCTGCCAGTTCACCAAGTACACAACCGTACTCCAAGTAGATCTTCTGCTCTCTGCTGCTACCTGCAAATCACTAGACCTTACTCACCATGTAGATATCTCTACACCCCTGAAGAACCCTTGTCCTTGCCTCACCAAGTCCTTATGATTCTTCAACCAGTACCCCGGTGGATCAGCTCCTTGACCTTGCAGACCTTGCAACTCTCCCTGATCATACACACTCAGCACCCCTTGGAACTAGGAGGAGCTACACTAGCTCTCTCTAAAAGCTCTATGGCTTTCTAGCACACTTTTACAATACAAACATGAGTCCATATATAGATCTCATCCAAACAATAATTAGACAATAATACAATAATTAAATCCGTAGCTCTTAGTCTAAGAATAGCTCTAAACATGCAAACACTTGGTTCGTCAACCAACTGCCCGTAATATACTCGCAGCTCGAACCACATGTGACCGATGCCGGTCCCTAACTGCCTGGGGGTGCCGACGCCGGCCGATCCATGACCGACGTCAGTTGCCTTCTGTCTCCTTCCTGCCATCGTCGGTTGTCCTGACCGACGCCGGTGTCTGTGACACTCGGCAACTCTTCTGCAACCTCCTCCATGTCTGCATCAGTGAAGCTTTTAGCTCCACAACCTAACATATGAGTTGGTGTTTGGCAACATTTGGTAGAACATGATGCATTTTTAAAGCATTATTGAGGCTCAAAAACTTGGTAGGTGCAGTGATGCACCGAGTAGTGTGATGACTTCCATAGAGTTGTGATTGGTCCACTTGTATCATGATAATAGATATAGGCTATGAGGAGAAGTCTGGTATTGACTTCTATGTCATCTTCTTTATTCACTACTATCAAGAGTGCTACGTGCACTGGTTGTTATTCAAAGATGGAGTAATGTTATTCCTATATGGTGATATGTCTTAGGGAGAGATAAATATAGAGTTGAGGCAAAAGTGTTGTTGATTTGTATTAAAATCACTGTACAGGTTGGTGTTAGTACCATACATGTAGTATAGGAATTTTAGTACCTTCATGGAGAGCTAAAGTGTTTTATTGACATAGTGGATACATGCCCCAACATGATCACTATTTTGATGCCTTAGTTGCAACACATGAAATAAAGGTGGTAAGAAGGAACAAACCAAAGATAGAAATGCACAAGGACTTGAAAGCAAGGAAGTACCCCACTTCTTGCATTTTTTGAGTTGTCTTCCCACGAGTGTTGTATAGGAAGAGAAGACATGTTACCCTGTGTATTGGATTCATCAGGAGTAGAAATCCTTGTAATGCCATGGTTAGCACTAAATCAGATATTCCCAAGCACTGAGAGTTTTGAGCAGTTCATGGCAAAATCCTGCTTGGAGGATTGCTTTGTGTGAGAAGTGATTGGTCACTTTAGTGTTACAATCTATTATTGAGGAGAAAATGTTGACAAAGTTAGTCAGGATAGAGAAGTTTTAATTATGCAAGAAAACTTCTATCGGGTTTGTGTCAGGATAATAGAGGGTGTGGATGAGTAGCTAGTTACAAAATACTCATGTGTGGTAAAAGCCTATGTATATTGAATTCGAGTGGGAAAATGTTAGGATGTGAAGACACTATTCATGAATCACTATTCATGGTCACTATTCATTATTACTTGGCTTGATGGTGATGTGGATGGTTAGTGATGTGGATTGTGAGTGATGTGGCAAAGGCCCATGGCGGTTATCTCATGAATGATCAGGTTGATGTGATGGGAATGGGGCATAACACTCCACCAAGGCACATGGGTTTGTCCTTGGTAGTCACATGAGTGGTGTCACATAGTGCAAAAGACAAAAGGGTTGGTGTGGGTCAAATTTCTAAGGGACCCCATGATTTCCATGTGTGGAGAGAGTCAAAAGGTGACTGCAAGCATCTTTTGGACTCATGTGGTCACATGGAGAATGAAGACAATAAAGTTACTATAGCAGATTAACCTCACATGTGTGTGGGAGACAATGTTATTAGGGCCACATGGAGGTGGTACATATTCTTGTATAAAGTGAAGATGCCTTGAAGACTTTTACACATGAAGACAACACCACCACTATTGAGGATCACATGCACATTAATTGTGGGTTAAAATTCTTTGGTGCCACTATTCATTCTCTCCCCCCCTCTCTCTCTCATGTTTTAAAATGCATAAATATGCATTAACTCTCTCATTGTGATTTATCTTATAAGAGGATCAATGCAAACCTTAGGCTTGCATGATTGGAGTTTGGATCCTGTAGGTTAGATTATGCTTGGTTCACAACCTAAATGCTTCAGGTGGAAGCACTGAGTGTTTTGTATGGAAGCATTGAAGGAGTTGATGGAGGAGCTATTGTAGAAGAGAGAGTGATGTTTTGTTTTAATGAAGTTTAGAAGGTGCCATTTTGACCATGGTTTTTCCTTGCACATTGAAAGGTTTCCACATAATCTCTATGTAATGTATCCTCTTGCTTGTCTCTTATTTGTGTAGCTTGTATTCTGCATTTATTTCCTTGCACTGTAGGATATGGTTCATTGATCTAACATGTAGTATCAGGGCTTTATTCCTAACAACTTGGTCCTATTTGCCATTTTTTTAGCTCATAATATATAAGAGAACCTTCATTATCTTGAAAATATTATAAATATAATATAAACATCCATATTTCAACTACATTCATCCCTATTCAACTTATAGTCTCTTATCAAACATGTCCCTATAGTCTGTAGTCTTTTGGGACCAGTTTGAACTAGATCAAACAAGGTTGCACTATAACCTTGTTCACTACCATGGCATTGTCCTTCATGTTGTAACAGTCACTCTTTAAAATTGAGATGTTTCACAACGTCTCTCCCACATGTCTTATAAATTTAGTAAGTGAAAATATTCCAAATATTCTTCTATATAAACACATCAAGGCCACTCATTGTACCCCTAAATACTTCGCTTAGAAATTATATTGCATTGAGCAAAAGAGCATTATTTATTCCAATTATAATTATGCTACATTCTAAAAGTCACAGGCTAAGTTTGAATAACATTTATTAGAGGTGAAGTGCATTCATTATCAAGCATATTAAATCTCAATCAATATTCTAGATCTAGTTATATAATTACACAATCACCCTAATAGGGAGAACTACATTAGCCTGAGCTCCATTTGGACTATGTAGGTAGTGCTTAGTTATGTGGGGTTTTTAAGTCGAGATAGAATATCCCCCTAACCTTATTCCCCCCTTTTGAATTTAATCCCTATCTTATTTATTATGTAAGAATAAGGGTTTATCTTTTGTAGGTCTTTTGTGTGGCCCATTGACACACAAAGTTAATCAACAGACCCTCACAGATTATCGCACAAACCCATATCAACAAATCAAGCACACAATCAACTAGGATACAGTCACAGTGCAACCATGTCTTCCTCCTATAGACTTGCCCTAGTGCATAGTAAATTACTATATTTAGTCAAGACATAGTTAATAGGTCCTTCCAAGCTATTTTGGGTTATAGTCAGCATGCATAATCATCATCTCCAAGACATACCTGTGTACTATGCGGATCTATCTGGGACAAACCTACACATGTACATGTTTTTCCATTTGATATTTAGAGATTGTTTCCTCTTTGTTGTTAATTATTTACCTTTAAATTTACCTTTTTACACTTTTAAATTTAGTAGCATACACGAGTTATCCTATATTAGTTTATACATACATGATCTTGTCAAACCATAAGAATATGGGAGAGCTACACATATCACACATAGAGAAATGTTTCATAATAAGTCACATCAAAGGTCAAGCCTAGAGTCAAGCATTAAATCCTTCATACTTGCAACATTTTCATTCTATCTTGGTCTCTCATCATTTACCTTGTATGAAATGAGGATGTTAGACTGCATTAGTTACATTATCACTTCTAAGGAATAGGAGGTTCAAAATCCTTATTCGATCTATTCCATCCATACACTCATAAAGCTACATGGAGATATGATTTTGAATGTGCAGGATACAGAGTTTATAATGACGTCTAGATGATTGCTTGAATCTATTACTTTTGTTTATTTTTGGAGTGCCAAGCTAGGTCAAGGAGGATATTCCTCAATTTTTCACATTCTACCTTGTAAATATGTGAATAAAAGATATATGCATAATAGGATGGTGGAAACACACTACAAAACCTTAGTAAGATAGACACAAACATAAAGAGATAGTCATAGCTTTATGGGACTATCACAATCTCATTTGTATAGGATGCCCACACACAATGCATGGGTTTATCATGAGTACAATATTTTTTTCAAATTTTAGGAGCATGTTATATACAACTAACACAATTAGTCTACTGGTTGAAACTTAGAAAATAATAAACAAGTGTGATCATTTCTTATCCATTTGTCAATTACATTGCTTAGTATAGTTTCATTGTGGCATTTATACATGCTTTTCTCCATAGCCTATTTTATTTATATATATATATATATATATATATATATATATATATATATATATGCTTAGAAATATTTAATTATAATTATTTTATTCCTTATTTTGCATAAAATAAAAAATAGGGTAAACACAATGTTGCCCTAAATCAATCAATCAATCTATTTGGCCTTTTTTAATTACCATTGTGCATTTCATACATCCAACCTAAAGATATCTTTAGTTTAGTTTTAGGGTTTCTCTTATCAGCGCCAAATGGAACAAGACCTTGAGCTCCCACACGATGAATGTATGCAAAATTTATGTATTCTAGAACCACAAAGAAAATAAAATATTGTATTCAAGTGCCCTATGGACTTTGAGCTTTGTAGAAGATACTATTACCTATTTAGAGATTCCCATGGATCCATGAAAACCAAAGATGTTTACTTTTTCAAATTTATGAGGCACTTCTATTTTGATAGAGAACACTTAAATTTTTGTTTTCACATACAAATAATTTTAGAAATATTAAATTGTACCGCTAAATAACAGAACATCAAAACTGCTAGAGAATACACATCCCAACAACATGATACAAATCCATAAAATAATATATAACCTTTATTTTTCATTTATACTTTTTAATTTTTTTGGAATTTCAATTGTGGGTGTTTAATTTCAAATTCCCAATTATTTTTTACAAGCAATAAATAATGAAGACTTTTTCATTCCTTGCACTTTAATCCTGCATTCAAGCCCACATTTAATTACTATGAATATGCTCACACTTATTGCTCACACTTATTATGGACATTGGCAATAATAGTTCTCTCCCTTAAGCCATTAATAATTACAAATATTATTGTAATCTTATTAGTACCTACCTAGTACTATTGTGAAGCCATGATTGTATCATTTTTTTCAACTTTCGTTGACTCCTAATTAGAAGTCGCTGCCTGCTATAAGTCCAAATAATTTTGTAAAGTTTAGTTAACATTATAAATAAATTATTGTTTTCCTTAGTTACCATTAATCAATGAATAATTTTAAAAGCTGCAGCGAATAAAAAAGGGAAATATGAATATTAATACTCAAGGCAATGACAATGTAAGTTGTGGACACTTACTCAACTTACTCAAGGCTATAAGGCATGGTATGTTGTCTCTCTTGTGGTGGGCATACTTATTTTGGTTGTGACTATTTTGCAAACCTTGTATTCTACACAAAACAAGTAGAGTCTTATATCAATAGTCCTATAAACCTTCTAGTCTTTATATCAATAGTATTTTAATGTACTTTTCTTGTATTATTATTTTTATATCAATAAGATAATTTTAAACATTGTTTAAATTTAATTTAATTTTTAAACTTTTCAATTATGGGGTAAATTTTTGGTAGATGGTTTACTATCATTTTTATATTAATAAGATAATTTTAAACATAATTTAAAATTTATTTTAATTTTAAATTTTTCAATTCTAGGATAATATTTTCATCTTGTTTGTGAATGGCTGTGGCACTGTTCTAGAGATCACATATATGTGTTTTTATTTGGTCTATGCCCCTCCAAAATACAGGGTAAGAATATGATATTTCATGTTTTTGCTAATGCATGATTGTGTTTTGATTCATTTCTGAAATGTGCACAATAAATTGACATTGACTTTGCATTTTGCACTGAAACATGAACATGTTTCATCTTCTTCTAAATCATTGGTTTCATTTTCCCTGGGTAAGGATTTTGAAATCCATTGCCTAAACCCACATCAACATTTTTGGGTAGTTTCATTGGTATGGCATAGCATTTTTGCAATTTGTCTAGCTATCATTCATATCAATATATGAAATGGGCCCCTCGTGTTGTTGTGGGTGTAGTATTCTTCAATTTCTCACTATGGTGGTAGAGAAACAATTCCTTTTCTTTTTTTGCATCATTCTATATAATTTTTAAATTTAGTATATATACACTATTTTATTTTAGGGGTGAGCTAATACTCTTTTCAATCATTGAAAATATTTTGAACTCTGAGCAGTGCTCTCCTCCTCTGTTAATAGGTCCCAATAACAAGCAAATAATTTTCAACGTTTGAAAAACTTTTAAGTTCAAAGCAGTTTCACAAATAAAAATGAAAATCTTTTCAACCTTTGAAGACATCTGCAGACATCTTTCTGCCTGCAATAGATGCTGAAAGCTACAAATAACTTGGAGGAGGAATTGGTAGTGGCAGTAGTGTTGGTGGAGGATTCGGTGGCAAAAGCGATGTTGGTGGAGGATTTGGCGGCAAGATAAAACAATTAGAATTATATGCTAGGGTAGGTACTACAGCTGTATTGTGGCACTCATTGACTAAAGGAAACAATTAGTAATTCTCATCAGTGACCAAGCATTCATTACAAATTTAGCTTGTCAAACATAGATGACACATTTAAACTTTGTGGGTTGGCACATTATAGATTACTACTAGTCAATAATTAAGAGGGTGTTCAAGCATTGGTCTATTACTTGCCATTTTAAAGGTGGAAATATACTCTGAACTAACATCCCACCAACCAGAATTTTACTCAAAAATTATGTAGTTTACCATTTTTGCATTTCTTAGAATTTACCCAAATTTAAAAAAAAGGTAATTTTAGTTTGGAAATATTTTTTCTTGGATGAATTTTGGGTCTTCCTCCATAAAGTTAAGATATCCAAATACACGAGATTATTATCCAAAAAACTTATTCATAAATAATTTTAAATGCATAATTTCCATCAAAATTAGATAAAGAAATACAATGGAACCATTTATTTAAGTTAGGCACCATCTTCATCTTGATGTTCTATGACATAAAAATTAAAATATGATTTACTTACAATTACATTTAATTGAACTAATAGTGAATAATACAAGTTTAAAACTTAATACTTGATCAACCATTTCTCCATGTTAAACACAACAGGTAAAGAAACATGATATCGCCAAAAGATAAAATATATGTACTAATATATATATATATATATATATATATATATATATGCTTTCAATCATTGTTATTTTTTACTAATAACACATATTTGTGATTATTTTATGTTTTACACATGGCCTTTCATGATTCATAGCATTCCACACTATAAAAATACTCAAATGGAGGAGGTTCATCGACCTCTAAGTACAATAGATTTTGGATAGGAAGCATTTCAATTGGGAGGACCTACAGTGGATGAAAATACAATTGCAAACTAAGGAAGTTGATCTGGTTCTGTAAGGGAATTTTTCATCAAAAAATTTCACACCCACTTATTTCATGTAAAATAAGAACCATTTGAAACAACCAACAATTTACAATCCTTCAACAAAAATGTCATATGAATTATGAGTGAAAGGAATCTAATAAATACCCAACACCAACTCCCATAATTTTCTTTTCCATGTGCTATATATATGTCTACTAATTATATTATTCTACAATTTTAATTATTCATATGGCTTCGATGATAAAAGGGAAAATGTTTTGGGCAACCAGAGGAAGAGGGTATTTACGGTTAAGAGGGGTTGTCAAAAAAATTATTGTGAAGATAATGCATGGCAGGCTTAACATCAACAGAATAATATATGCAAATTGGTTCCACAAGGATAACTTAAGTAGTCCTTATCATGGAAGGGATGGTTCACAAGATTTTAAAAGGTTTATATGTGCCATACCTCTTAAAAAAATCTTTATATCATTGGATAAAATATCTTGAACAATGTAAATGCCTCAATTAAAGAAATTAAGGGCATCAACACAAGGCACCTCTACACAAGGCACATCATAGAAATGGATAAAAGGAAACCACCACAATGAGTAATAGTCAATGGATAGACCACTAATTTTTTTCCATTCCACTAAAGTTATGGTTTGATAACTTCTCAAGCTTTTCAAATACTCTTTGTTACAAATGTCACTAAAATCTTGATTGGAGATTGAATAAAAATAAGGGATTTGAATACCTGAACCCTTACTAATTTTTCTCCCTTAAGGAGTTCCAACAAAGATACAACTCCCTAAGTGAAATTTCCATGCCTCGTTTCCTTTAATAGGTCAGATAATCCATTTAATACACATATCAATGCCTTGTCGATGGACATCAAATAGAAACAGAGTTCTAGCCTCTTTAGGTAAACAATAATCTAAATCCAAAAAGGGAGGCGAGTGAAGGATTTCATGTAGAACTGTGTCTTCCTCCACTAGATACCAGAGTTTGAGGTTATAAAGATAGTTATGAAGGATTTTCATAGCTTGCTTGACACTTTTTATATATTCAATTAAGGTGAGGAAGGAATCATCAACAAAATGACCATTAAAAAGTTGATGGGAGATCTAAATTTGGAGGAAAATTTCTCTACCAAGCCCTCGAGAAATAATAATTGCCAAAAAATACCCAAATCATTCTAAAATAAGCATATACAGTGTAGGGGAATAAGGACATACTTACCAAATGGAGGGGAAAATAAATAACTATTCAGAGTGCATACCATTAGCAAATAAACAATTTGAAGCATCAACAAAGAGAATTTGAAAAAATGCAAAAAAATATATTTAAGAGTTAAAGCCTATAGCATGGTGAGAATGAAGGGCATTCAATGTGGTCATAAAATTTCTTGAATTCTATCTCAATGAAAATAGTTATTTTTATTACACTTAGGAGCCCTTTCCTTACCTTCTAAAGCTGATATTATATTTTCTAATATATATCTACTTTTGAGGAACAATGTTTTTTAACAATGAATAAGAGGAGATTGAATATTCACAAAAAAAGAGCTTTGCCAATAATTTTCCAAGAAACATTGAGCAACATGATTGGATACCAATAAAAAAAAAATCTCAAGATCACCAACCTTAGTATGAATTTGATATGACCTATTTTAATAAGTTGGCCAATAGTTCTTGCTTGAAAGGCTTCCAAATAAAGTTGAAAAAATTAGTCCCAAATAATTTCATAAAATTCACAAGGACAAGCATCACACCTAGATGCTTTGTCATTGGCTATATTTATGACAACTTTATGAATGAAAAGCATAAATTATCGACAAACTAGGTTGGTCATGGTTAAACACCTTGCATAATTAACACTTTTGCGTGATTTTTTATGTTAGACCATGGATGGTCAATGGGAATATGATGTTACATTCCCCAACATTCTATAAATTTACTTTCAACACTTCATGAAGGCCATCTGTAAAGAGCGATCAATTGTAAAAAAAATGTTGATATTGAAAAAGTTAGAAAGGGAGCACATCTAAGGATTGTTGAAGAGTTTGGTCTTATGCAATAGATGAATTTTGAGATTTAAAAACTTACTTATAATCATAGACAAAAAGTTACATAATATCTGAGAGTCTATAAGCCATTGATCAACTTTCTCCAATAGGGGAGAGGGCCTAATAGTCGTGTGGGTACTATTAATTAATATAATTGTTGATAAAAATGGGTCCAATAAGTGAGAAAATTAATACTAAAAAATATTATGTAAGACACTTCAAAATTTGTATATGAAAGTACCTAAAATTATCTGGTGCATTCAATATTTTATTACCATAAAATTTTAACCCACACACATCTCTTCCATGTAGCAAAAAGTGGATTTTTTTTAAAGTAGTGTGTATACCTATACAATTTGAGTTTAATTGTATTGAAGTTCTCTTCTTTTTTGTATAGACTCAAGTTCACATTTGAATAAAATGGATATGTTTTGACATCAAGTACAAATGGTTGTTTACATAATAACTAATTCATACAACTCCAAAACAAAAGACTCAAGTTTACATTTAATATCCATATTACAAAAATAACAAAGAAGAAAACAATGTCTCCACATATCAATGATATTTTGGTGAAAAATAGAAGGTAGAATTCAACACAAATGTCCTCCATTTTCTAATGATCTTTCTCCAAATATTGAGGAGAAATTATCCAACCTTGACCAAAGTAATACATATGGAGGCATTTCTAGGGGAAACCATGAACTCCTAGAACCTAGAAAGAAAAATGATGATATGGAGGTGAAGATACAACCTATTATTATGTCAAATCAAAACAACGCAAATTTGAGGGTGGGTAAAAAAAAGCGTAATTTTTTAAATTTACTATTTTAGAATAATTACATAAAAATCTAATAGTAATAACAACAATCACTCAAAAAAATAGATATAAAAGCAATTCACAAGGCAAAAGCCATTGTAGTTTCAACCTGACATTGACTCGATCATTTTCAACCTGCTAAATTTGCTTTCCAACTTTTGCCAACTATTGAGCTAGTTCAATAACATTCTGAAGAACCTTGGAGAGAATATGAAACTATAAACAACAATTAGAGTAAAGCTTTTTAATATTAGCTACAAATGGAATACAAGAATTATTGAACACATAAATGCATCTATTCTTCTAGAGGTGGCTAGTGATCAACTAACTACAAGATTTACCAATCACATTATGTGAAATATTTAACCCTAGAAGAGCTTGTTTCCAAGACAACAACTATCTAAAAATATCAGGAAAGTCATTTGAATAAAAATCCACATTATTTTAGCAAACCTGCATCTCTAAAAAATATGAATGACAAATTCAAGAAGATTACAAATAGGGCACTTAAGAGGGCTGATAGCAAGAAAATGGATGTTGTCACCCATAGGCAATTTGAAGAAGAGAAAATTCCAAGCAATGATTTGAGTCATTGCATTAGCTTTAGACTTCTAAATGGTATCTCCAAGGTGTTGTCGTTTGTCTTCATTGAATTTACATTTCCACTTTGAATTAAGTCTTTGTTCTAGATGCAACCCAAACAAGAGTTTCTGATACACACTTTTGAGCAAGAAGTGATCAAACCTATAGCTGCTAGGCCCTCTCCAATCCTTCACAAAATTACATGAGTCATAGTAGACAACTTAACAATTAATGAACTACCAAAAATCAACAATTTTTTTAATCAATAACAGGCATGTCAGAATCTTATAAGTGAAAAAGGTCTTTTATAAGTGGCTAATGTTTCTATTGATAACAAGATAAATGCCATGAATCTCCAAATTGACATATACTTTTAGAATATAAGCATTTTCCTTTTAGCCTTCTATGCAAATCTAGGGGAAGCCTGACAATTTGAACATGTCTATTCCACCAAATAAAGGAAGTCAAAAAGCTAAGACCATGTCTAAGAGAGTTATCTTCCCATTTCAACAATTGAGAAGTTTCTTGCCATGCCTTCCACATACTATTAAGCAAAGTAGATGTTGAAAGTTTGAAATATTTAGAGAGTAACAATATATCATATATGTGGACATCTTTACTTTGACGCTTATAAGAAGTAGATGAAATTCTATGATGAACAAGAATTTTCCATGCTTAAAAACCGTGCAAATCCCTAATGATGCATTTAGAAATTAGATACTTACCTTAAGTTAAAGGATCCATAATACCAATGCCTCATCTTGCTTTTGGTTGGAAGAATTGGTTCCAGGAAACACATTGCATACCTTTGTTGCCATCCTATTTTGCCCAAAAAAATATTCTTATAAGCTTAGTGAAATTGTAGTAACATGTTTTAGAACAAATCAACATGAAGAGTAATAAACATGCATAGCAGTAAAAATATTGTTAGTAACCTGGTTGGCGCTTAGGGAGAAAGGCATGCCAGATGTCATGGGAATCGATCGGCAGTCATGCAAAGGAAAATTTGACGGCTACCATTTGCGAGCAATTCCTTTGACTTTATGTTCTTGGGGTTGCTGGATCGAACGTGGGAGCCTGCTCTGTTCTTTTTGGAGATGGGCGATGGTGTCTCCATTAATGAGGTTTCAGGTCCTTGTAAAACCTAGTTTTCAGGTTGTTTTGCTTGGTTTTGTTTGGGTTTTAGGTCCTTGTAAAACTTGGGTGCTTTTATTGGTTTATATTGGTGGTTTCAGGTCCCTGTAAAACCTGATTTAGATACTGTTTTTCAGTAGGTTTCAGGAATGACTTTCCTGGTGGTTTTTAATGTTTTATCTTTCTTGATTATGTTAAAGGGTTTCGGGGCCCCTTCAAAACTTGCTTTTACATTAATCTAAAACATATTATAGTATGAGGATATCCATAACATCACTAATTTCCTCTTCATTTTTGTGAATAAAAAACATGCTATCATCTGAAAAATGTGAACTAAGGGCATAAGAGACATTGGGGAAGTTGATCCCTTTAATGAGATTATAATTATGTGCCCTTTGTAGTCATTGAAGCTCGAAGGATTTAGTGAGAGAATCATTCACTAAAAGGCATGTTGAGGCATCATTGAACAACATTTTAATGTGATCAACCATTTTTTTCCAAACCCCAACCATCTTAACATATTAAGAATAAACGACTATTTGATCATGTCATAAGATTTGTCAAAGTCAAACTTGACAATTAACAAGTTTTGAGCAATTTTTAGTGCCCAATCTGTAGATTCCCATGCCAAGACCAGATTGTCGAGAAAGAATCTTCCACCTATAAATTCTATTTGCTCAGGTCTGATAATCTCTTGTACCACTTCTTTATTATGATGAGCAATGGTTTTATCAATTATCTTATAAGAGGTATTAATAAGATTGATGGGTCTCCAACAGACTATACTATCTCTATTATTACCTTTTCGAATGAGTTTTATCAGTCTTTGGTTGATGAAGGAACCAAGTGATCCAATTTGTTCGGCCTTAAGATAGACTTGATAAAAGTTGTTATTTATACTAGGCCACATGGCCTTGAAAAATTTAGCTTGTAGACCATCTAATCTAGGACTTTTTTCATCTACCATAGTAAAAGAGTGTGATCCAATTCCTCAAGGGTTAACATACTATCAATATTATCATGAGTGTCATGATTAATCTTGGTAGGAATGCATTGGCTCATTGCATCACTTAATTTAATGTATGCAACATTGTTCACATTCTCATCATGAAAGAGATTTTTAAAATGATGATTGAAAACATTTCTAATATCAACTTTTCCCATTGAGATCAAATATGGACATTATCCTCTCCTTTTGGTGTTTGTGCTTAAGGCGTTGAAAGATAAACTTGGAGTCTTTAATGCCGTCCTTAATCCAATTAAGACAGGAATGCATCTGAGCTCCTCATCACTAATAGAATTCAAATTCTCTTACCTAATTTTCCATAGTAACCACCATCTTTTGTAAATTTTCATCCAAAGGATTATAGAGGAGTAGTCTACGACCTTCCTCGAGAAATCTTCTTAAAGATCTTTCCTTCCTCTTCTTGGTCTAGGTGACATTTTACCATACGAACAGAGAAAAGAAGTAGATCTTTCAAGAGTAGCTTGCCACCAACAAATCCAACTTTCCCCTTCTTGAGGTTTGTTAACTGAATTCCAAATAGCAAGGGTAGTTATACAATTCCCATTACTCAAATGAGTCACATTAAGTTTGTATGGTAGTTTACAAGAATTATCTTTGTCATATGAAAGAGAAAGTTGTAAAATAATGGGAAAATGGTCACATAAATTGGCAACAAGATCCACATACACCATCTTCCCTTGTGATGATGGAGCCACTTGAAGGTTGGGGAACATAGAATCTGTCTAAATAACTGAATTTTCTATCAAACCCTTATGTATAATTTGACCATATCAACCAATGTTCCTACTAAGTATTGGGTTTTCCATGTATGAGGTCAAATACCCCTAAAGAGTTCATGCAGTAAATCCAAGCTCCAAATCCAGATTGATATAATTTATGATCACCAGGACTCGTGTTAAAATCACCTCCAAAAACCCAATCAATCGAGGGAAGGTTATCTCGTATCCATTTCCAAATCTGTGTGTGTTCATAATGATCATTGGGGAAATAAACTGAGAAGAACCCAATAATTTTATTTTACACAAGGCAAGCGATCCAAATACAATAATGGGATGGATATTCCCCTTGCTAAACAATAAGGGTGTTGATCTAAGGGGTAACACCAAGCACCACTCCACCTCTACCATTAGGATACAAGAATTGAAATAATATCGCATCTTTCTAAATTTCCTTGAGGGAAGATTCAAGTCTTACTCGCCTATCTTTACTTGTAGAAAAACAACATCTCCATGTCAAATGCCTAGAGTGTTGTTAAGCTAAAACTTGTAGTCCAAGATCGATAATCCCCTCATATTCCAAGAAAAAAAATTACACTTCATTTGGAAATTGGGATAAAATCCTCTGGCTCTGTCGTCAAAGTTAGGAACTGATTATTAATAGGAATTGATTCCTTAGTGTTCGAGTTAAAGTTAGAGACTCCATTATTAACTAACAAGTGAGAATGTTGCTTAATATTCTACAGGAGGTCTCCTTACAATTCACTCTTATCACAAAGATTGCAGCCCCTAGATATGATCTCTTTTGAAGAGTTAGAACCAGGGCTACTGATTTCTTTCCTTTTTTTACTACCTGCCACCCTTGTCCCATAACATCTTTATATGGATACATTGATCTAAAAGGTTATGCATGATCAAAAGGAACAATGGCTAGTTGATGAGGTTGACTATGTGAAGAGGAGCAATTAAGAAGAGGGATTTGGCTAGTAAGAATATCATTAGGACCAAGAATACAATCTACTATTAAAGGGGATATGATAGGTTTTGCACATTTGGGAAACTTAGTGGCCCAAGTTGATTTAATTGTAGAATATGATTGATTAATATTAATTGTTGTAGCTTGAGAATTAGCCTTAGTGGGTTTTTGTTGGTTTTTATACTCATCATGTATATTGGACTGATCCAACTTAGTTTTACAAGAAGGACAATCTCAAATGAGATGACCTTATTTACAATAATAAAAACGGGCATTGGTTTGTTTAAGAAAGCCACTAGTTGTGAGACTTCAAAACTAGGTCCAAGTAGATTGATAGAATTAGGAAGAGGTTGTGTAAGGCCCATCTCAATGCATGCACGATTTTGAACTCTTAGACTAGCAAATTTATCATTATTGTTTTTACACCAGATCACTTTGCCCAACTGGCTAGTGATTTCCCTTTAGGAGGACCTAAAAGTGAGGTTGAGGAAAGTGAACTCAACCCACATGGGGTACCTAGATCTTGAAGGCCCTTCAGGATGGAAATTGAAATTCCATGCTTGTAAATAACAAGTTTGTCTACAAATATCCCAAGTGCCATACTGTAAAACAACTTTTTCATTTTCAAAATTCACAAACATACATGAAACACACACTTTTCCCAACCCCCTCAATGATTCTAACATCCGCCCCCTATTTTCCCAATTCATATTAGCCCATTTATAAAATTCTTGTTCAGATGGTACACCACAAAGGAAGAAATGAATAACAATAATTTACGTATAGTTTGAAATAACATAAAGTATTTCATCTTGTAGTTAAAATTCAAAAGTTTTACCTCTATTAGCATTAAGGGGACTGTCATGGAGCCCCATGTTTGACTACAGTCCAAGTGAAATGATGCCCTAGTCCACCACCAGAAAAACCCCTTCTGAAAAGTTAAATCAACCATGTTAAACACTAGCTTCAATTAGGTCATTGGTTGCATGACTCAAAAACTGATTATGTTCTTGTGACCCAACAGTAGCTGCCAATGATGGCAACGACTATCAAAACTAGTGCCTTAAACCCTAAACCCTGTGTTCATCATTCGCCATTCATCGTTTCCTACTCCTTTATGTTCACCCTTCAAATTTTCTCAAGTTGAACCAACATGATTATTTTGGTGCAAGCTGACTTGATTTAGAGGTGAGATTCTAGAAGTCAATGATAGAGCACACTATTTATGTGAATACTTACAATGCTTACAATGAAGTTAAAGTCTGCAAATGGAAAAAATAATGAAGCAATAGGTTCCAAGCTTCATTTAAATCAACTATAATAGTTATACAATGTGTTTATTATATATAACCACCTATAACCAATGGTACAAGATTATTTTGGATCTAATGAGGATTGAATGAAATAAGGAATAAAATCAATGGGTCCAAGAAGAGTAGACATAACATTCTCCCCCTAGGTTTCCCTAATGCATTTGAAAATGGAGAGGGCGAAACCACTTTTGGTTGAGCAGGGGACAAATATTGTTGGCAACTATGTGCATAATCATTTGAAACTTGTTTTGAAGTTGACAACATCGAGATGACATTGAATTATGAGGCCTCTTTGCATATGCTGCACATCCAACAACTAGCATAATGTCATATCATTTATTCTTAAACTTGTAAAAGCATATAACCCAATACATTGTTGAAAAAACATACAAACCCAAACCTAAATATATTAAATCTACTCCAAATCCCACCCAAATCCTAACTACCAACACCATTAATAATAAGTTACATAGCTCAATTAGAACTTTAGAACCAAATTCCCAACACAATCAACTTACAAACAAATGTAATTGGATTTTTTCCCCAATCAAACCCATAAACCAAGTAAGCACCAACATCAATAAAAATATGGCTCATCCCACAACATGTATCAATACCAATATTTTGTCATTATCTATGCCGTCACCATGGAAGTGCTTAGGAAATCTAGGTTTCCATCTTTGAAACAAGAGAAACTACTACTCTTCTTAACATTAATATTATTTTTATAAGCAAAAGGTTCAAGATTTAACTCGACAACCTAAAATTTATTTGAATTTGAGATTTAGTTTGGCAACCTAAAACTTATTCAACTCTAATTTATATAAGGCGAGCCTAGATAAACAATACAAACTAAAAACTACAAATTTATGCAAGATTTAATCCGGCAACCTAAAACTTATTCGACTCTAATTTATATATTTGCCTTGTATTTTGCAGGAAGTCTCCTTATAATTCACTCTTATCAGAAAGTTTGTGGCCCCTAAGTATAATCTCTTTTGAAGAGTTAGAACTAGGGCCATTGATTTCTTTCTTTTTTCAAACTCCCTGCCACCCTTGCTCTATAATAACATATTTATACAGAGACGTTGATCGAGTAGGTTATGCATGATCAAAAGAAACAATGGCCAATTGATGAGGTTGACTATGTGAAGAGGGGCAATCAAGAAGAGGGACTTGGATAGTAAGAATATCATCAGGCTCGAGAGTACAATTTGTCGTTAAAGGGGATATGCTAGGTTTTGCTCACTTAGGAAGCTTAGTGGCACACATTGATTTAATTATAAAATATGATTGAGTAACATTAATCATTGTAGCTTGAGAATTAGCCTTAGTAGGCTTTTATTGGTTTTTATACTCCTCATGAATATTCCACTAATTCAACATAGTTTTACAAGAAGGACAATCTCAAATGAGATGACCTTGTTTATGATAATAAAAATAGGGACTGGTTTGTTTAAGAAAACCACTAGTTGTGAGACTTCAAAACCAGGTCCAAGTAGCTTTATAGAATCAAGAAGAGGCGGCCCATCTCAATGCATGCATGAGGTTGAACTTTACCCAACTGGCTAGTGATTTCCTTCAGGAAGGGCCTAAAAGTGAGGTTGGGGAAAGGGAACGCAAGCCACATGGGGTACCCTGATCTTAAAGGCCCTTTTGGATGGAAATCAAAATTCCATGCTTGTAAATAACAAATTTGCTTACAAATAACCCAAGTGCCATACTGTAAAACAACTTTTGCATTTTCATAATTCACAAACGTACATGAAACATACCCTTTACCCAACCCCCTCATTGATTCTAACATCCACCCCTATTTTCCCAATTCATCTTAGCCAATTTATAAAAGCCTTATTTAGATGGCACACCACAAAGGAAGAAAAGAATAACAATACTTTGCGTACAGTTTGCAATAACATTAAGTATTCCATTTGGTAGTTAAAATTCAAAAGTTTTACCTCTATTAACATTAAGGGGTCTGTCATGGAGATCCATGTTTGACTGCAGTCCAAGTGAATTGATGCCCTAGTCCACCACCAGAGAAACCCCCTTTTGAGAAGTTAAATCAACCATGTTAAACCCTAGCTTTAGTTAGGTCATTGGTTGCACAACTCATAAAATGATTGTGTTCTTATGACCCAATAGTAACCGCCAATGATGGTAGCCACTATCAAAACCAGTGCCTTAAACCCTAAACCTTGTGTTCATCATTCACCATTCATCGTTTCTTGCTCCTCTGTGTTCACCCTTCAAATTTTCTCAAGTTGAACCAACATGATTATTTTGGTACAAGTTGACTTGATCTAGAGGTGAGCTTCTAGAAGTCAATGATAGAGCACACTATTTGTGTGAATACTTACAATGCTTACAATGAAGTTAAAGTCCGCAAATGGAAAAAATAATGAAGCAATAGGTTCCAAGCTTCATTTAAATCAACTATAATAGTTATACAACGTGTTTATTATATTTGACCACCTATAACCAATGATACAAGATTATTTTGGATCTAATGAGGATTGAATGAAATAAGGAATAAAATCAATGGGTCCAAGAAGAGCAGACATACCATTCTCCCCTTAGGTTTCCCTAATGTATTTGAAAATGAAGGAGAGGGCGAAACCACTTTTGATTGAGTAGAGGGCAAATATTTTTGGCAACGATGTGCACAATCATTTGAAACTCCTTTTGAAGTTGACAAAATCGAGATGACATTGAATCATGAGGCCTCTTTGCATATGCTGCGCATCCAACAACTAACCTAATATTATATCATTTCTTCATAAACTTGCAAAAGCATATAACCCAATACATTATTGAAAAAACATACAAACCCAAACCTAAATATATTAAATCTATTCCAAATCCCACCCAAATCCTAACTACCAACACCATTAATAATAAGTTGCATAGCTCAATCGGAACTTGAGAACCAAATTCCCAACACAATCAACTTACAAACAAATGTAATTGGATTTTTTCCCCAATCAAACCCATAAACCAAGTAAGCACCAACATCAATAAAAATATGGCTCATCCCACAACATGTATCAACACCAATACTTTGTCATTATCTCTGTCGTCCCTATGGAAGTGCTTAGGAAATCTAGGTTTCCATCTTTGAAACAAGGAAAACTACTACTCTTCTTAACATTAATAGTGCTTAGGAAATCTAGGTGTGCGCCTATACACCAAGATCCCCTGCAAGTACAAACCCCAGATGAACACTGCAATGCCGATATAGCTATCCACTATGCGACTTTAAACTTAAATAGAAATTTTGATATCAAATGTAACAATCTATTACACTAAAATCTAAAAACGTTAATAAAATCTATACATCAAAATCATAACATTATTCGACTTTAATTTATGTAAAGCAAATCCTATAACCACTGTGAACTAAACCCTGCAAATTTACACAACCCAGATCATCATTTTCAAAAGGAAGCAACCTCTCCCACCCTCTCAACCATGACTTCCCATTCAAGTTATACTCCCTCTCCCCTATACGCTATGTAATTGAATAATTGACACAATATGATCATGGACTATTCTAAAAAGGTGAACGAACGTCCGCGCGTGCGAGGCGATGCGTGGCGTGGAATAGATGAGTATACAACGCGCTAAATGACAGCTAATCATTTCAACCGACCCGTTACCCGACGACAAATTTTTGTTACGATCGTTTCTAGAATCTCGCACGATCACGCAAAGGGTCCAATAGTTTTTGTTTTTTTCCAACAGAAACTTCGACCCCATTCCCAATCTGCACCTCTATAAATGGTTTTCAGCACTCTTGTCCTTGATCAATCAATCAATCCGTTCTCGCCCTTTTTCCTGATTGGCGTTGTGCGCTGCAGGCATTTTCTCATTACTCAGATTCCACAGAGTGAATTTCTTTGTTTTTAGCAATTATATGATGTCGTTAGAAATTGCACCCTGGCAATCGACATTTGCCGCGAGGAGACCCTCAAAGGCCGAGTGTTGTGAGCTTCATACCATTTTTGAGGAGGACGAGGAGGACAACTTTGGAGGTACAGTAACCAGCCGTAGCACACATGAATTCAAATACCAGAGGGGCATACTCGTGGGTGTTATGGTGACCATGCTTTTTCTGCTGGCTCGTCCTTTTCTCAAAGCAAGTACACCCCTATTGAATTAGATGAGAGGGATTGCGTACTCGTGTACAGAAAGGATTCGGCTAAGATTTCCTTAATTTGGGTTTTTCTCATCTTGTAAAATTAAACATCTCTTATATTCCATAATATACAGATGGGTTTTTCATTGTGAATATTTCATCCCTGATAATGATCATTTGGCCTAGTGCAAACAATTATGCATTCATGATGTAGAATTCAATATGCATTTGTTAGACACTCATGTTCTAAGTACAAGCATTGCAAAGGGCTAAACCTATGCATCTTTGCCCCTCTCTATTTTTTTTTAAGGGTTTGGTTCAAGTCCTCTGATTTCGGCATCTCTACCTTTAAGTAGCTGATTGCAACAATCTGAATAAATATACACACCACATCTCTACCTTTAAGTACCTGATTGTAACAATCTGAACAGAGATACACAATGTGTAATATAGGACTATGGATTTGAAGACTAGCTCTGACCAGACATTGTACTGATCACAATTTCATGGCAGCAACTTCTGTAGCATTGACTATTTTTCTTCAAATAACATAAGAACCAAAATGCTTATTCACATTGATTTAAATTTAATGAAACATGTATAGTATAGGACTATGGCTTCGAAGACTAGCTCTGACCAGACATTACATTGATCACAATTTCATGGCAGCAACTTTTGTAGCCTTGACTATTTAAAAAAAAAAAAAAAAGATGAGAATCAATTTTTTTTAAATGATAACTGAGGGGAATGGTATCACACTCCTATGTATCATATCGATCTCAAGGTTCGAGATTTACCAACTAATTTAACTAAAATGCAAAACTTCACTACAAATCGCCCCTACAAAGCAGCTTGACTTAATTTCTGGTATGTGTGAGGCCCAACTTCTGCTACGTGTGGCTTTGTAGTCCTAACTCGTCACCACAGAGATCAGATTCACCTCTCTACCCACATTTTTTTGGTGATTATATTTGAATGTAATAATGTGCCCATATCCCAGATCTCACATCCCCTGGTAACTTCTTTACAACCCCTCTTCAGTTCATAAAAATATAATTCAGCTGCTCTGATGCAAATCTCTGGAGGTTATGAAAAAAGGTGGTTCATATAAGGGGCGGTTTCAGGGCATCCATGCCCATCATATGTATTAACAAATGTGTCATTTAAAACTCCCCAGTTGCATGTTGACCAATGTCCTCCTACCATAGATTGTCTTGAGTCATCACAAGGTCTGCATTGCTATGGACATAATGCAGAGCAGCACGCCACCAGAAATGAGTAATCAGCTTCATCACTCCACATAACATCCCTTATTTTGTCCAAGGAAACCAACAATTGGGTTGCATTCAAGTAGATGTCTCTAGCTCTTCAAAATGGAAAAAAATCAGGAACGGTACTTGCCCTCTTATGGATACAAAAGAAAACAGATCTTAAAGCCAAACTAGCATCAAGGGAAATGACATTAAGAGGATTTTAGAGCCATATAGGGAGAAAGGTATATAGACCAAAAATATGAGGACATTTGAGGACCTTTTGGATATCAGAAAAATGGACCCCATAGATAGCTCAGCACCTTTGCTTTAGATGAGTGTTAAGAAAATAGACCTTGAGCCTTGAAATAGATGGGTATTAGAAAAATATATCTTGAGGCTTGAAACAGATGAAGACCTTGAGTTGGTTGCAACTCTCTATATATCTAAACTGCACAAAAATTGTAATGAAGAAAAAGGAGCAACTTATAACAACAACAAATAGACTTCCAATTTGATGGGCAAATAATTAAAAAAAGTATTATTTTGCCACCTCTTTGGAATATCAAGTGGACCTTGTCATCCATGTCCAAGAAAAATGAGGTAACATATAACAACAACACATAACCTTCTAATTTAATGTGCATATAATTAAAAAATGAGCACTATTTTGCCAACTCTTTGGAATATCAAGGGGATCTTGTTATCCATGTTAACATAGACCTCACATGTATACACAACATTTGTAATGAAAAAAAAAAGGGGTAACATCAACAAATAGCCTTCAAACTTGATGTGTAGATAATTAAAAAATAAGCACTATTTTGTCAACGCTTTGGAATCAAGGGGATCTTGTCATCCATGTCAAGAAGAGAAATTCAAATGAGTCTCTTTAGCCCATCAACAAATCAAATAATCATTAATCTCAAATCTCTCTCACTAGGGAACTTTATGTGTAGATAATTAAAAAGTAAGCACTATTTTGCCGCCTCTTTGTCTTGTCATCCATGTCAAGAGGAGACAAATTCAAATGAATCTCTTCAGTGCATCAACAAATCAATTAGTTTGTCATCTCAAATCTCTCTTACCCAAAAGAGCATATAATGATTTTTCAATTTTGCGTTGGGTTTTATAGAGGTTCCCAATGGCCATAAACAACCCTTTTGGCCTTAAATTTGCATGATTTCTTTAATTTAGGGGGTTCATTTGGCTTCCGACCTCTTGACATACATTCTTGATCACTTGCTTTCTTGATCTCATGCTATAATCAACTCATGTTCACAAGGCATGTTTCTTGATCTTGATACTCTCAAATGCCCCTTGTAGCACCATTGAAGTTTCTTAGATTCATAGCCTTCCTTAGGAGGATTACATCCTTCTCCCTTTCTACCATTCACTCCTCTCAAAGTCAATTTGCATGCTGAAAAAGAGGGATAGCCAAGGAACCACTATAAGTCTACCTCATATTGTGGATCCTTCATTCTTCACAACTATCACCACAACCAGGAGTGCTTGAAATCTAGTTGGTATACTCTACACATTGCTTTTTGGACCTAGATACATTGTCTCAAACTATGCAAAGATAAATGTTACATTTTTATGTTGCTAGCTTAGTAATGTGTATGTTTTCTTAATTTCATTACAAATATCAACTAATTTAGATAGTTTGATTTATGCACTAACTCCCTCTTTAATCTAGCTTTAAATTGTAAAAATAGTTTAGTTGCTTAATCTTGACCTTTAGTAACGCAACCTAAAAAATTGGTCTTGGTTGTTCTAGGTTATGGTGAACTCCCTATGTGTTTGAGTTTCAATCCTTTGTCAAACCTATGCCATGTACTTGGATTCTTCCATCTATATTTTCACATGCCCAACAGGATCCCACTAGTTCCATACTCTGCTTTGAGCAATTCAAATCTTTTTTCCTCTTTCTCTATAGGTCATGCCCCTTTTGTAGAAACACATGACATGTCTTTTCTCAGGGTGCCACTTTCCCTAAAAACTTATGATTTCGTTGTTAGGCCTATGTGTGCCTTATTTTTGTTGTTTGGTATGCTTTTTGGCCTTTTTACTATTTTTAAATATCCTATAGACCTTCTAATTATGTGTATTTTGGCACTTGTTCGCATGAATTAGATGTCCCACTTTCCCCATTCAACATGTTATCCCTATCGACTTTGAGGAGAAGCACCTGAGATGACCAGGGATGAGACACTTAGTGCCATAGAACATTAGAGAAATCATAGAGTGCACATTGAGGCCATCTTGAACAACATGAATCCCATGAGCATACCCCACCTCAATCCCCTCATGATGTAGGTTGGTCGAGAGGATACGAGCTGTTGGATAGTTTCTAATCTTGCTCGATCAGAGGCTCTATGTAGATAGATATGGGGGGACACACATCGCTCAATTCTATTCTTTTCTTCGCTGATCGGAGGCCCTATTATTGGTGGGGGGGCATGTGAGCCTTGGAAAGGAATCTTTGTCACTCACCCAACCTACTCTACTGGGAGGCCTGGGTGGGACACAAGATGCTCAAATATTATATTCTCTTGTCGAGAGTCCCTCCTCTTTGAACTAAACTTTTTAGCACTTAACTACTAGCTGAACTTAAGGCACACACGCCACTAGATAAGATAGTTTCTTAGTCTCACTTGGTCCATCCATCCTATGGTCAAGCCTTATCGGTACACATCACATCATCTTGTACACATTATCACGTTGACCAGATTAGGCTAGGATTAGTGACTAACTTGACCCAGATTGAGGCTTTATAACTGTACCAAATTAGGTTAGGATCATTGAATTCCTATCACCTAACTCAACGTAGAGATCCCTCAACCACCTGATAGAACTATGAATGGGTATTAAACTATTGATGGGTCGGCCTATACGCTGGCCATTTCGCTAGCTAGATAACCAGATACACTAGCCGGATACACTTGATAACCAGATGCACTAGCTAGATAAATAGTGGCTAGTGTATCTGGCTATTTGGCTAGTGTATTTGGCTAGCTCACGTAGATGGATGGATGGGTAGTGTATGTATCTAGCTAGCTAGCATAGATGGATGGCTATCGAGTGTATCTATTTGGCTAGTGGTACCAATTGAGTGCTACCATGAAGTGTACCAACCATATCAAGTGTTATTTACAAGTGAATGAACCAACATGTATCTCCATATCTGTCTATATGGGTCATGAAGTGTACCAACTAGGAATGAAGTGGACCATCATGAAGTGAACCAACCAGTTGAGTGTTAGAATGCCTATATATATGTTTCTACCAATCGAGTGCCATATAGAAGTGTACCAACCTATTGAGTGACATATAGAAGTGAACCAACATATTATGAAGTGTGCCAACCTGAAGTGTGTCATATAGAAGTGTACCAACCAAGAATGAAGATACCCTATCCGAACCCTCAATGAGAAACACATACCCTCAATGATCAACACTTGAGATTGGGAATTGTTTTTTTGGCAAATGAGACCTTACTCTTCTTTTCATCCTTCTGACCTTGCTCCCAACAAGTGAGATAATTATCTATAGCTAAAGAGAGCCACACCATCTTCCTCTAAACTAAGTTTTCCTCTTTTCAGTCTTCCCTCTCTTAGCAACCAAGTTATAGGTTTTCAAGGAAATTGGCAACTTGCCTTTGTCCATGCTATGCAATTTCTTAGAAATCTATGGTGTTGTTACTTTTGGCATGATGGGTGCCTTGGATAGTCCTAGGACACTCATTTTCACCTTTCACCTTTCTCTTTGTCACATCATGATTGGTCATAGCTAAAATGACCATCTCATCGTAAAAAAAATTTTGAAGGTAGTTTCATCGAATTTCACCATTGAAATTCGATGAAATCAACTAAAATGTTCATTACCAACTGCTAACTATGAAAATTAAAAAAAAAAACAAGTTTTGGGATCATGGTGATTACGTAGACCATGCTTGGTGATTTTGTAGATTCAATGTGAAAGAGTAAGTCGGGAGATACAAACAAACATAATAGACCATAGACCTCATCACATTGGTCAAACCACTTAGCTTTTCTACATCTAGTGTTGGTTCAGTTTCCATACGCATAGTTATTTTGTGTAAATTTTTGCTCCTGAAAAAGGATATATACTTTAGTTTTCTTATCACGATAATTATATGGAGTGAGAAGCGGAACCAAATTATAATCCATAGTTTAATGAAATAATGATATTTATAGAAATGAAAGTGTAAGAGAGAAAACAAGGCACAAAGCAACCCCCCTTGAAACTATCAACAATAACCCCCTCCACCCAACGCCCAAAGATCACAAAGGTTTGGCACAAGTGACTATGCATGTTTAAAATATGGATGTCAGACTCAGCAGACAATGCATCCACAAATGCAACCAATCTATGCAATAGTGACCAACTTGGCACAAGTGATAATGTAAAACTTCCTCAAAAGGATGTTGGGCTTTGCCAAAAATACCTCTGTGCACAAGTAGATTGAAGTTGTATTAGTGATGCGAGAAGGGTAAATCAACTTCATAAATAAAAGAGGGAGTTGGAATAAACGTAGAAAATACTTCCTCATTTTACAAATGTTTACCACTTTACATATTAATGCATATACAATCAATAGTTTTTAGTGTGTATACAATCTGCACTTACAAAATGTCATGTCCCCTTTTTCGTGGACATTGACAGACTTGATGATTAGCCTATTATATGACCTTCGTAGGCTAATAGGATGGATAGAGGGTCATAATGGAGCTTGGCTTGACTTTGATTCGCAGAATTTCTACATTTGGTTTTCATTCAGGGTCTTTCAGACATGTTTGCTTGATGCTCCTATTATTTAGGGATATTTGACATGCAGCGGAGCACCCTTGTTTTGATATGGTCATGTGCAGAATCACTCCCTGGTTCACCAGCTTCAGACGGTTCGAGGATCCGATATGTATTGAGGGAGATTAATATTTGATTGATTTAATCAAATATTAATTATTTGGTCTATTTTTAAATTAGATATTAATTAATTAATTATTTGGTCTAATTTTAAATTAGATATTAATCAATTATTAATTAATTATTAATTATTAATTAATTGGTCTAATTTTAAGACCCAAATTCTAATTTAAGAAGCCCAAGTTCTAATTTGAGGAAATCTAATTTTAGCAAGCACACCTTTGGAAGGGTATAAGAGTTCTCATGGGAGAGAGTTTGGAATTATGCATAGATTATTGATTATTGAAAATTGAAGAATTTCTTCTGTGAAGACTGAGCCAAGGGTTCCAGGATTCCATTGCAGTGGAGAACGTCAACTCTTCATTGTGTGCGATTTAGAGGCTGTGAAATATCAGCTGATTTATTGCCAAATTGAGAGATAGCTTCATCCAGAAGTTATCACAGAGGTACAGATTTGAGAGATAACTTCATCCAGAAGTTATCACAGAATTTCAGGTTTGAGAGATAACTTCACACAGAAGTTATTACAGATATTCCAGGTATTTCTTATTTAGTTTTTGATCCAATAAGTTATACAGATATAGATCTGCTGTGTTAGAATCGTATATTCTTGAGATCAAGTTGTTCAGCTATCAGGGGTTAAGAACAGACAGGTTGGCAACCGTACTAAGTCCGTACAGGTCCGTACAGATCCGCTCAGGCACCGACCTCGACAGACAAAGAGCTTCCAGTGACCGACATCGGTCGACTGAAGACCGACGTCGGCAGAAATCCAACCGACAGTGACCGACGTCGGCGAGATATCGACCGACGACGGCATCTGTGTGTCGACACAGAAAAGCAGAGACCTTCCAGAATCCAGATTTCACTCCCAGATTAGCACAAGCCAGGGTTTTAAGACCAGATTTTCATATTCTTTTATTTGTATAACAGAGACTCAATTGTGTAATCGTCTAGAAGAACAAGTGATGAGATCTTTGATTTGCTATTGAGATATTATATTGTGATTTGTTTATGCATATGTGAATCTATTCTACAAAATTGTATCTTGTTCAGAGCTTTATGTGTTTATATATTCCCTGTTTGAAAGGGGATATTACAGTTGTTCAGAGCTTTTGTAGGAGAAAAAAGAGCCCCTAAGTAAGGGACATCACACAAAAGTAAAAAAAATTGCTCTTCATTAATTTACAAATTTTCGAAAATTTTAGCCCCCTTACATGTACAATATGTGTCATTCCCACTTAATACAATACTTCACATTAGAATTATCCCCCCAAAAAAATTCCACGTCACTATAATATTATATTATTTTTTAAAGTAAAAAATAATTAAAAAAACTTTGAACAAAATGACAGTGTGGGTGGAGGTTGAACCTTGACCTCCCACCACACTTTGTTCATGTGGAACAACTTTGAATGATTTTGTGGCTTGAACGCCAATGTAGAATCCTTCCAAGGTTGACTCCTGGATGGATTTTAACACCACTGAGCCTTCTAGCTGTGTGATTGAATGCCAGTAAGCCTCATGGTTATTGGCTCCACAGAAAAGTAGGTGTGGAGGGTGATCCAACCGTGATCTAGGTGCACAAGGAATATACAGTGTCGTGCTACAGCTTTACAGGCCGTTGGAAAACCATTTATCATAGGAACGATGCCGAGAGGAGGAGCAAGAGATCTGGACAAAAAATCGTGTACATCACCAATGCCACACCGTACCAAAACATATGTTATGATTATAAAAAGATCGATAGTCAATTGATTTTCCCAGGAACTATGTATGAGGCAACCGTGGATATTTACATAAGGGCTGTGCACCTTTGAAGTCAAATCAGACATGAACTCTGAGAATATGAGTGTCGTGATCCAATGTTGAGTCATTGAATTAAGATCAGTAAATATATATTGATATCAATATGCAATGTAAACCAATATGAATTGGGAAATATATGATATTGATTAATCTTTAAATAGTTTTTATATCAAAAACTTTGATTCAAATCATATCACAAAATAAATTCAACTTAAGATTTTAAACAAGCATTACCAAAAAAAAACATGGCATGACATTAATCAAAATGTCAATAGAAGAAGATGTACACATTTTAATATGATTTTAATAATCATTTAAATGTGATAAATATATTATTTTCGTTTGGTTTAGCTAGGTTCTAGACTAATAAAAAAATTGACATATGCATACAATCTTAGTAGCAATTTATTTGGTTTTAGTGAACTTATATAATTTATTAGTTTTGACAATGTTAAAATTTAACTTAAAAATATATATATATATATATATATATATTTTTAGTAGAGTTTTTCAACATATTGTTTGTATTGGTATACTAATAACCAAACTCCTTTATCATAATTCTAGAGTTATTCATTTTACCAAAATCTTTAACTCCAAAATCGTTTTAATGAAAACAGTCATACAAAATGTTGATTCAGAGCGATTAGTATTAGTAACATATTTATCTTTAAAAAATATAATTTAATTTTTTTTTTTTTAATAAAATAAAATAATATAAAAAAAATTACAAGTATTTCATTCGATAAAGAGTATAGCATTCCGACCCATATTCAAATATATCAATAAAATATTAGATAATTCATAATATTTTCCATGACACATTAACATTTCTTAATAATAACTTAAACATGAATTTTACAGATTTTAAATAGCAAGCATATTTATAATGTAAAAGATTAGTATTAGACAGTTATACAACTCAGTTCCTGCAACACATAAGCACGCAACGCAAAGGCAAAGACTTAGGACAAACACAAAAGTGACACTTGACATAATATCACACAAAGGAGCGACCACAATATTTCTCAATCCTGCATATATCAACCAATACACCAATAAAATAATGTCCAAATTAAAGCAAACTTATCTCATAGCTAGTTTTCCACTGCTTCGCATAAAAAACTTTAAATGCCATGAGTTGTAACATAGGAATTCTTCCTACAATGGTTCAAAACTTCAATTGAAAATATTCCAACATCTACATTGATCATTTCAATGCCAATAGTATGTGAGCACTATTTCTAGAAGCTTCCCCATTCAACATCTCAATGCCAAAAATATGTGAGTACTATTTCTAAAAGCAGTTCAACAAAACAATGGTATATCAAATTTAATCTATTTCTGATCTTCAAGAATTTATGAAGAATGACATCAAGTCCTCAAATAACTCTAGAAGCAAAACATGAGGTTAGATAACAATAAGATTACAGAAACAAATGACACATGAAACAATCAAAAACTTAAACAAGGCCAACCAACATATTAATATCAAGGGCAGAAGATGCACCAAACATTGAAAAATAAGAGTGATGAAAATCCTACTAAACACCTAGTTTCTAATTCTTGAGTTTCCCATAGGGAAGGTTTCAGTACTTGAATGACTCGCACATGCCAAAAAGGGAATGTCAAAAACAAACTGCTTGATCAACTCCCAACTTTTCAAAAATATACATTAGAAGGCTATTAAAACAAGCATTGCAAGAGGTGTTAAAATGAAAGCCTGGAAGAACTTAACAATCTCCATTTCAAGTACAAGGTGACAAGACAAGGCACACACTTCACCTTAGGAAATTGATAGTAGCATAATGGAAAACAATGGTAACGATAACAACATAGAAATAAATGGCATGAAACAATCAAAAACTTAAACAAGGCCAACCAACATATTAATATCAAGGGCAGAGGATGCACCAAACATGACAAATAAGAATGATGAAAATCCTACTATGGAAACTCTCACAATTGGCATCGAATGTCTAGATTAATAAATGGACTTAAATTTTACTCAAAAATTTCCTTACAAACAAAAAGAGAAGGGATGCACTCTCTTGCGGCAAACAGTTCCAAGTTTTTCAAGTACCTGGTCTTAGGTCTGTTGCATATAATTGAGTTTAAAAGTAGCAATGGCAAATGCAAATACATAGTCCATTTTATTAAAAAATATGTAGTCAAGCTTCACTGCACATTATGCAACTAACCATTATCATCCATGGAGGACCTAGGTGTGAAAAAACTTATGAAATAAATGATACTTTTAATAAATTAAAAAATCAATGGATTTAGAGTATGTGACATGAACCTAGAGAAACTTCAGCAAAAACAACCAACATTTAATCTTATGAAACCATGATCTCATGTTGTGAAATAAAGAACATTGACTAAACCGATAACATCCTTCATTATCGAAGAAAATATGATGTATGTTGATATTGAAGATGGGAGAAGTTTATCAATTATATCTTAATATTTTGTCATTACTACATTTTTTTTAATGGCTATTAAAAATAGCTTGCAACTGCAAGAAACCCTTGAATGTCCAAATATTTTATCCAAGCATATTGCAACCCTTCTTATCATGCCATTCCAAAAAAATTAGAGCAACACAGTAGTGAGCAAACACTCCAACTACCACAAATATATGAAAAATCTGATGACTGTGTCCTGCAATATCAAACAAGCCAGGTTTCCATCTTTCTGTTATAGTATTGACATAGAAAAAAGTCCCCACAACATAGAAAGATGTCGTAACAAACTGAAATACATTAGAAGGCTATTAAAATAGGCATTACAATGAGTGTTAAAACAAAACCATAGAAGAACTTAACAATGCCCATTTCAAGTGCAAGGCGAGAAGATAGGACACACACTTTGTTGTGAGAAAGTATAGTTAGTTCTTGGTTTATTAAAACCAGGGGCAAGCATGGAATGTTCCTTTTGTGCTCAACATTTAATCACTCGATTGCACTGGAATCAATCCACATAAGGCACAAACCTTATGCACTCACTCGAAGCATAGTTGAGAGGGAACCGATGCCCGCATTGGGCTAGTTGTGCCATAGTGTGAGGCTTTAATTAGGGGAATTTAGCACTTCAATGAAAACTTAAGGCCAATCCAAAGGTGCAAGCCTTTCGTGGACTAAGCCTAGTGTCATATAGGCACTTAAGAGGTCACAAGGCTGATTTTACTCATATTAAATAGATGTGAATTACACAAGTATTGGGTTACTAGCACAAACCTATACTCATCCATCATACTAAATAATGGTGATGTCATGGAATTTTACAGAGACTCCATTAAAATAACAAGACTAGAAAAAAATATGAACACACACCATGCTTCAAACATCAATTCACAACGTTGATTCAAAGGTATGTCATTACAAATATACGCATTCTATTAGCAATACCAAAAAACATGAAAACTAGACATAATTTATGTAAATGCACAACACTCATCATTTGATCAAAGTCTATAATAGAGTTTATATTCATATCATAATATTAACAACCTAGAGGCTCATAGATGAGCTTGGGCACATACAAATGGAGCCAAGTGGGCTCCATACTGTTTATAAAGCCTTAATGGTAGCTAAAATAATGGATGCAAAAAATTCATTTTGCCAGAGCTCCGTTATAGTTATTCATCTCTCCTGCCTCTTCTGGATCGAGCTCCTTAAATAAGCCTTTAGGAGCATATTCGCCAGGGTGAAAGCTGTACGCTGAGTGCCAAGATAGAGCTCGATCATCATAACCACCTACTCCATGAATTTGCAAACTTCGTGTTATAGCTACCACATCTCTTTAAATGTTTGAAGATGCCCTAAAAATTTGGGAGATTGTTAATCGCCTCCCAGCTAATGCAAAATATGCACTATAACCTCCAGCTGGATAAAAAAATTCCAAAAGCTAACCACTCATCAAAATGATCTTCTTGCACCTAATTGGATGTCATATTGGCATGAATCCTCTACTAATGGGCTAGGGGCCCACCATTACCCCATAAAAAAACTTTAGTCCACCCTCAAACTAAGCCATCAAACTCTTGGGAGCATAAAACTCAGGTGCTTTCTCTTTAAGTTCAGTGCTAAAGTATTCAAATCCCTTAATGGATACCTTGATTTCTTCTATGATGCTATCTATCTCAAAGGATGTAGTAGTAAGCGTAAGCACATCTATTTTCTCCAGTTCTTTACAAAAGGCTTCAACATTAGTTTTTTTCTTTTCCACACTTCTATCTAAAATATCTCCTTACTCATAGGCCTTAGTCTATAAAGTACAGAAGAGTGATTCCAAAGTTTGCTCCTGATCTTTGATCTGGTTACTGAACATGTTTATGTTGCCCATGATTTGCATCCACGCTACCTTACTTGTCGAGTACACTTGACCCATCAACTTCTCCTTATCTTCATTCACTTGGTTTAGGCACACATCTATTATTGAGGCTTGGTTGGAGAAGCTTAAGAAAATGGTGTCTATTATTTCCATGCCCTCCTTCAATTTTATGAAGAGGTCTTTTACCTCTTGGAACTTGTCAACTAGTTCTTTTTGCAGTGTGATGTTGGGGTCTTCTTTTTCTTCTTCTTGTTTCGGCTTGGGTTTTAGCCTTGGGAGCATCTGATCCACCAATACACAAATCTTGTCAACCTCTAAAAGGTCTGAAGTGTTGATGTTGACCAAAAGAGATGGTTGGGCTACCTCCATATGCTCACAAAGTTATTGAAACTTGAACCTATTGGCTTGCACCTCATCCTTAGATTCCTTGAGGAGCCTTTTCTATTTCCTCACCTTTTGTCATCAATGATGTTTCGGCACATAACTTTTGTGGCAATTCTTATTAGTGCATTCCCATATTAGACTAGGTTTAGGGCACAAGGGTTAATAAGGAGGGAGTCCTGCCCTTCGTCAGGATCTTCCAAGCTTTAAGTAGCCACTCTAGGTGCCTCAAATTGGGGCTCACCCATATAGTGGTCTAGCACAAACATAGAGTTGTTTGCATGCCCTGGTTGTGGTAACTTAAAGGGGCATAGTTTCATACATATAGAGATGTTCATATACCCAATTTTTCTACGTCATTTCCCTTATATTTAGCTCCTTGTCATCCTTCTCGATGATGGCCTTTTTTGTTTATACTTCCTCCTCTTCAGCAACACCACAACTCTCTTCAACACTCTCCTACAAAGATTTAGTTGTTTGGCCCTTGGGGGTTGCTTCTTTGGACTTCTCCCCCTCGTATGTTTCCCCATCTTGGGGTTTTTAATTACTTACCTTTAGGGTAATTCCTTTGATGCCAGCATCACCTTATTACTATTGGGGCCTCTTCATCATCTTTGTTTGTTGTTTTAAGGTGCCAATATTGCCTTCCTTTTGTTCAGACACACCTTCACTACTTGGGCATGGCTTTTGTGCAACTTTTTTTGATCCTGGTGGGGTAACTAGGTGCTTTCCTGACCACTTCAACTATTGGTCCTGCACTTGTGGGAACCTTCAAGGCCCTTTTTTATAACTTGGCCTTTTTCTTCTCTCGATCAAGCCTTCGCTTCTCTTCAAGTGCTAAAGCCTTATTGATATCCTTCTTGCTCAATCCCATCATCTTCCAAGCCACTCTTTCCCCCTTAATTGTTTATGGAGCTAGAGGGGAAGCTTCCTTGTTGGATGTCGGCATTGGTTTATTTGGAGGGATCATTAAATGAGGTGGTATTGGATGTGAGGCTTGCCATTTCCTCTATTACCTGAAGCATGATAGTCATGTTGCTTTATAGGGCTTCCTGCACATTCCTGATGCTAAGTTCCTCTTCTCCTTCCCCTATTTGTAGGATATACTTCCTTGCTTAGTCTTCTTCAATTTCCTCCTCTATTATGGGTACGAGGTTCGCCTCTCTCTATATCTACAAGAGTTATATTAGGGAATGCTATAGGTTGCTTGGTCTTTTTCTTTAGATTCTTGCTGGAAGAAGCACTCTCTTACTTGAAGGTTACATGCTTTTTTGGAGTTGGGGGGGAACAATTGGTTCTTCGGAGGTAATTTTTAATTGAATGTGCTCCGTGATCTCTTCTAACTTCTCACCTCATTTTTTATAGAGCATCTTCACCTATTGTTTTAGTGCGACCTTCCCTTTATCACCTATTAGAATGAAGTGATCATCATCCTTTCCAAGATCTCTACCCTTATTGTGTGGCTTCATCTCATAGTAGAGGTTAAATATCCTCCCATTTATTATCACCCTATGGAAGGGATGGATGTTCGTCCTATCGGTGTCATCTTCCTAATCTTTGGTGGCCTTGGATATGAGGTGCACAAATTAGCACCTCGTCATGCTCTATCATGATCCATGGCCTTGACTAGGATCTCAAGTTGTTGTGCATTGGGGATTCTCCTTCATGCCATCATGAAGTACTTGGTTGAGAATGCGTAAGGCAATCAGAGCCATCCTGATAGATTTCCATCTATGAGCACTAGGCACACCACATAGAAGTGTTACATCATGACAAAGGTTATCGTTCCCACCAATTATTGGGGAAGCTCCTAAGGGAATCACCACTCCTTCCCAAAATATTCTATGTACCTCTCAAACCACCCTTGTACCCTAGTCTTATACTTATACGAGAATCTAGGTGGGCAAATGAAGTCTTTGTACTTCATTACACAAGATTAGTGGTTGGGTGGGAATATCCATAGGTGTTCAACATCACCATCTGGCATACCAAACTCTTCCATTACTATCAAGATTAGCATGTACCCCCATTGGAAGGTTTCATGCACTCGATGGCACTCTTGCGCATTCTTAACTATCTCCTTTGCAATGAACTTGGAGATGTTGAATCTCACTCCTTGTGCCATGTGATGGGAAATGCACAGGAAGGTCTTGTTGATATTAGACCACTAACTGCCAAAGAAAAGTTTGATGCTAACAAGGTATGCCACTTCCCTTTTATTGAGGTCTTGGATGTCCTTTATGGGGAATGCAAACCTTGACTTGTATTAGCGCAGGAGCTTTGTGACCCTTTCTACCTCCACCTCATCCTCCATCATCTTGCATAGGTCTACTCCTACACCAAGTAACCTCGTGATTCTGATAATGAATCTCGCCAAGATCCTCATGTACCATCCAAAAAAATAAAATCGATCACCATATACCTATGAGAGGAGGAAATATACCAAGTCTTACAGCTTACTAAAGCTCATTAGCTCAAATAGTTGTGTGGCACCCATAGTTTTCAATTTGTCTTGAATGGAGACATCAAAGAGTGCATTTCCTACCTTGGTCTTCTTCCCAGTGTCTACCATCCAGTCTTTGTTCAATTCTTGAAATTTGATGCCTATGATATGCTTGGAGTCCTTAAGTTTATACATATGCGTAAAGGACAACCACTTCTCCCCCACAATGTCCTCTAGGGGTATTCCATCTCTCTATAGGTGATCTTTGTGGTCAATTATGGGTCTATTTATGTGATGCTCATGCCTTCCACCATCTATACCTCTAGTTTCACAGTGGCTACTTCTCTCATCACCCATGCTTTATTCATGTCCTTATGTGGTTGTGGTAAACCTGTGCTTAGCCACTTCTTACCCATCCTAAACCTATTTCTATTAAAATTCATCTAGTTTATTTTACCAAAGTCCAAAATTATGCTTGGTACTACTTCAAAATTGCTGGAAATGTGACTGTGCACTCGGCTATCAAGTTTCCTACCCTATTAATGTTGGCCTAGTAATTTTGATAGAATCCTTCTCTCCTATTTCTATGCCAAATTATCTGCACTCGCCTCCTTTTCTCCATGGGGTGGAACACAATCTTCTCGTTGTTCTCTCATTCTTATTTGGGAAGGCTATGGGTGACTGGTTCTCTCTTTAGTAGCATCTTTAAGGTTTAATAGCTTCGACTCTTTGTTTTATTCTCAATTCTTGAAAATGATAGTAACCCTGCTACCTTTTCCATCTACTCTTTTATACGATGTTCTCATCTACCACATTGATGGTTAGTGGTGTTTAGATTTTTGAAATATGCTAAAACTATGAAATCTATTAAACTATACTACTAATTGCACATTTAATGTGGATCTTTGTTCTTCTATCATCGTAACATTAACTTTGCTAACGATTTATTCGATGAAGTGATAAGTAACTCAAATAGTCACTTCCTACTGAACATTGGGTGGGTGTCAGCTATTATAATGGTCATTATCTTGCACTTGGTTCAAATTTATGCAACCTTCACCCTTCTTATGGAAACTTGGGTTCTACGCTTCACATGCATGCGATTCAGCCTCCTCGATTCCATCTTTTCTCAGTGTTGTACTTCCTTTCAAGCACGTCTCTCTTTCTTGGTCAATTTATCTGTGTTTTCATGTCTCTTACTTTAACTTTCCCTACCCCATACAAATCCTTGTGTTGGTTGTCCAATGCCTCATTGTTTCCTCTTAGTTTCTTGTGAATGAACATCTTGTGTGCCTTCCTTCATCAATGCATACTTATAGTTTTTTGAACCTGACAAACTTCACACGCACCCAAAAACTTAGGTGTTTGGCCTCGAGGTGCTTAAAATGCGATCATGCTCAATTCACCTAACTAGATTTATGCATGTGTAAGAGCCAAAAGAGTTCTCTTACAGGCCTGAAAGTGCCACTCTTATTCAATCAACACAAAAGAAACAAATATAAGGTAAAGATTTGGCTTGCACAGTTTTATTATGGTCAAAACCAAGAAACTAACTTATGATTAGGAAGTCAGTGTTAGATGGTGTAAGCACCATCCTAGTGATTATATATCTTTAATATGTTGTCATTGAATTTCTCAAGGAGCATTTCACCAGTCAACATGCGTAACTTATATGAACCAGTATCCAATATACTATGGATGACATAAGGTCCCAACCATTAGATTTATAACTTGCCTAGGTACCTTCGGTACTTAGAGTCATATAATAGGACCTCAACACCTTCTGTAAATACCTTGCACTTGATGTGCCTATCATGCCATAGATTTTGGCATGATTTTTCTTTCTATTAGATCCATTGTGATTGGGTGCATGTCTCATCCGACCACTCCAAATCTTCCAAGTGAGAACTTAAAGCCTCCTGAGCATCCAATCGACAAATACACGTGATGTGTGATAAGGGTACTAGGAATTCCATAGGTAAAACAACCTCTATGTGAAACACCAGTTGGAATATTTTAGCCTTGTTTAGGTACTTGTATGTTGTACGATATGCCCATAACACTGTTGATACATGGTCATCCCAATCCTTGCGACCAATGTCACATATTTTTGTAAGGCACATCCCTAATTTTTTTATTAAATGCCTCTATGGTGCCATTAACTTGGGGGTGGTAGGGTATCATTTTATGGTGTGCCACCATATATTTAGTCAATAGGATCATAATGGTTTCATTGATGAAGTGTGCACCATAGTTTCTAGTCAAGATAAGCGGGCATCTATAGCGACTGATAATATTCTCCTAGATGAATCTTACTGCTATGGTAGCTATATAATATTTGGTCATTGCTACTTTGGCCCACTTGGTGAAGTAATCTATGGCAGCTAGAATGTGCGTTGCACATGTTCATCTTATCATGGGAGTAATAGGCCCAACAAATTCAATGGCTCATTTTTCAAATGACAACTGGGCAAGGATGGGGATGAGAGGCATCTCATCCAGATGGTTTGGTTTTCCTGTGTGCTAGTAGATGTCACATGATTTAGCATATTTTTTTGTGTTGTAAAATAGAGTTGGCCACCATAAGCCTGATTTTAATACTTTTTGCATCATGGCATCTCTAGTATAATGGCCTCCAATAATCCCCTCATGCACCTCTTATAGTACTAAGACCCGTTTAAGCTCTAGGACACATTGGTGTATGAATTCATCACAACTCAACTTGTCCAATTCCGCACCAATGAGTTGAAAAGGGGCAGTGTGAATGACAAGATGCTTCTTCTCCTTAGTCATTATGGTTCGAGGCACAGATCTAGATGTCAAAAATATGATGATCTCTGCCAAGTCTTCTTGGATGTGTTGAACCCTATAAAGTTATGCATCAAGCATATAATCTTCAATTGGCATTGCCACCTCGCTAGAGTTGATGCAAGACAGATGGTCTGGGCCTGAGTTTTATTTTCCAAGATTTACTACAATATGAGAATTGGAATTCTTGAAACAAAACAATCCATCGGCAAATGCACCTGTATAGAATAGGCTTATTCACTAGGTACTTAAGTGCTTCATGATCAGTGAAGAAAATAAAGGGGGTTGCCAATAAGAATTTTTTGAACTTATATAGGGCACATACCATAGAAAGTGCCTCATGATTAGTTGTGGTGTAGTTTTATTCTACCTTGGTTAGTTTCTTGCTTGCGAAATGAATAGTAAGATCCATTTTCCCTTCACCTAGTTGCGCAAGTATGGCACTGATTGTGGTACTAGAGGCATCGACATGGATATAGAAGGGAGTTCCCCAGTTGAGAAATTATAATATTGGTGCACTTATGATTTAAGATTTAGAGTCTCAAAACTATCTTCATGCATTTCTCCCCAATAGAATGGGCCATCCTTTCACAAGAGTTCTTCTAGTGATATCATAATCCTAACGTAATTTATTATGAACTTCTTGTAGTACTCATAATTTCCAAGAAAGATGCAAACATCTTTTTGCATTGATGGTGTTTGAAGCTAGAGGATGATTGAAATTTTGGTTAGATCAATGAGCAGATCATCCTTGCAGATGATGTGCCTGAGCAAAGTGCCAAATGGCATTGCAAAAACACTCTTTTTGAGGTTCAACAAAATTTGCAGTTACCTGCGCCTTTAAAACATTAGACACAAATTGTCATAATGATCCTTCACCAACCCATACACTATCCAATCATCTAAGTATACTTTAAGGAACTTGTGAATGAATTCTTTGAATGTGGCGATGACCACCTGGGAGAAAAGAGGCGGTACATTCTTTACGCCAAAGGGCATCACATTATATGACAAACACCCCCATTCATTTGCAAAGGTGGTTTTGGGATTGTCCTCCCCCTCGATCTAGAATTGATAGTATCCTAAGAACCCATTAGTAAATGTGTATATTTCACAACTTGCAATGCCATCTAATACTTCATCGATGAATAGAGTTGGAAAGGGGTCGGTCACGTAGGTGGCATTCAACAGTTTGTAATCAACACAAATTTAGATGTGCCTATCCTTTTTGATGTTGATGACCATGGGGATAACCCATTCAGATTCTTGTATGGGGTAGATGACACCTAAAACTAGCATGTCATCGATCTCCATCTTGACTTTGGCATGAAGGTTTGGGTTCATCTTGTAAGGTTGCTTCTTGATGGGGCTTGTGCCATCGACTAGTTTGATGCTCATATTTTTTAGGGATGGGTGTGTGCCTTTTATATTCTTGTAGTTCCATGGGAACAAGTCTTGTAATTCCTTCAGGAGATCAACAATATACACCAGTTCTATGTGAAACCAATAGGTTCCCAAAGTGGCAATTTGGGTTCCCCCTCTAACCTAATATCTACCTTGGTAGTTCTTAATAGTACATCATATTCTTCTTCTAGTGAGAATATTCAACTTGTATGCTACCCTCAATTATTTCTACCTGAAGATGGGTAGGGTCATCTTCTTTTGGGGCACTATCCTTAAATTAATGCACTAACTTCCTTTTCCTTGTCAAATTCTTCCAGTTACATGCCTTCCATGTGTCATCATCTTCATCATTAGAGTCACTGTTGAGAGTTTTCTCTTCGAAGAAGGTTTGGACTACTAACGCTTTTTTTCCAAACATGTCCTTTAGGTGCTCTTCCAATATAGTAATGTCCTCAAACACTGACCTGTACACTACCTATAATGGCTTAATTAATTCAAGATTTTGTTAATAAAAGGAGAAGTTATGAACAAACCACTCCTTAAGGTCATCCCGATTGGTTGTTTCATGGTGCATCTCACTAACTATGTACCATGCCCCTACCCAAGTCTTCAAGGTCTTATAGAAGGCATGCACCCATAGATTCCTTGGGGCATTTTCATCACAAATAGTCCACATTTTTTATAAAGATGTACATGTGTGATAGGGTCACAGTTGCCAGAGTAGGCTGATATGTCTAAGTCCTCATTGCTCTTTCTAAACCTAGTGAAAATATTTGCCTTTACATCCTACCAAGTTGGCAAGCTAGGATTTTGCGCTTCCCACTAATGAATGACAATGATCTTCAATGTGTATACTAGTGTACCCATTCTATCCACCTCTTTTGAGATACACAACTCAAGGTCACAAACATAGTTTTCCATCGGATTACTCCCTTCATATCTTGGGAGCATTGTAAGTTTACCCTTATTGAGGTGAAACACTCTTTTTCCCCTTTTCTTGGTGTAAGGGACCCATATTTTGGAAGTGTGATCAATTTTTACCCAACCCACTTTACTGATTTTAGCACCCACCAAGCGACACCATCGACCAATAGTCTCATATGCTTCCTCGACCCATCAGTCATAAGTAATACCGATGGTGTATGAGGCTGATTGTCCATCTTTCCAAGAGAGGATTCCATTATCATTCAGGTTGAGAGTCTCCGTGATTTGTACCGTGATGTTATATAAATGGTTGATCTCATTCTCGATGTCAACACTCTTGACATAGCAGGGTCCTTGGTCATTTGAGATAGGTATAACTACCCTCTCCTTTCCATTCTCAAATGTCACATAGCACCTTTTAAAGTGCATATTTGCATTGTTTGCATAACACCATGGATTTTATAAGAGCACTAGGTAGTTTCTTGCTTTGTCAATTCTATGACTTTGAAGTCAACTAAGAATTTGGCACCCAAATAATACAACTATGCTCTTCAAAATTTTGATAGCCTGTACCAGGGTCTTATTAGCCATGAAGAGTACATGAGATGAGGGTATCAAGGTTGGCTTACCCATCTTCTCCCAGACATTCTTGGTCAAGATGTTGACCTCAACACCTATGTATACAAGAACATCACATATAGACCATCCATCAATAGTGGAATCCACCAGGTGTTCTTGGTCATATTCAACATTTTGTGTATGCCAAACTTCCTGCACCCTCTCCATGCATGATGTAGTGACCTCAACTTGATTTTGACCTACAAGCTCCAAGAACAAGTTCTTTAATAGGAGGAACATTCCCTCTATTTGTAGGAGGAACAAGATCTCAGTTAATTCTTGTAGTTTAATTTCCTTACTATCCTGCTTCCTACGGGAGGTGGTAGCCTACACTTTTAAGTCTCACACTAATTAGAGCTCCCCTTGTAGGTTTTAGATTACACTCATAGCTTATTGTAGTACATAGTTTTGGTGCACTAAGTCTGGGTATGGTGAAACTTTGGGTTTAGGCTACATTATGCACTCATTGTGACCCTTATCCCCATACATTAGGCATAACTCAGGTATTGGCACTACTGACGACTTCATGGTGAATCCACTTCATGTAGTTGTTTGTAACTTGATTGCCTCTATGCATGTAGGTTGTACCTTTAGGGTCTATATTTCTATATTTTGGTCATACCTAATCATTCTTGTGCCCTTGTCTATGCCAGGCCTACCCTAGGTCAAATTTTTATATAGGTTAGGGCATTATTTGACCTCATGGGGCCCTCGACAATACCCAAACATGGGATGTGTAGATCAATCACACTGATAATGTTCTTGAGACACACTTATAACATGAGCATGATGAAAACATTCCACCACCGTGTCCTTCATCTGACCCTTAGGTGCCTCATTAAATCCTGAAGCATGTATTCTATTGGTCATAACCATCATTCCTTTGGTTTACCTACCCTCCAATTGTTGTTGTAGCTTGCCATGAACCTCTTTCAATGTTCTCGTGTATTTCATCAATCACCGAACAATGAGGAGTGGTATGGATGTAGGTGTTGCATAATTGATAATAAATCATTGTGTTGGCATGGCTAACATGTTATAATAAAGGATAGTTTTAGACGTCATGCGCTTCGTGATAGACTTCATAGCTTAGAAGCAATGTTTACACATTCCTCAATGTGCAATTAGTTCTATTATGGCCCTCTACTTTGTAGTTGGTGTACCATAGTCCACTTCGAGCCTCATGCAAAGGGCTAGCGGTGAATGTTTAGAGATTGAAGGCCATAAATGCAATCTATGCCTCCATAGATGGGTTGATCTTGATAGCTGCACTTTTGACTGCCTTGGCTTTGAGCACAACTTCAAGTGTTTCTCGAGAGTTTGTAAAAGTCATCATGGAAATTGATCTTTACAATGACATAAGCAACCCCCCAATGAACCACTATACATATTAGGAAGGCTGAATACCATATGGGAGCTTTGATATGAGAGTTTTGAACCTTGCATTTTACAGGTGCACACTCTTTGATATTCTTTCGGTAATCTCTTTTAGCATGGCAATGCTCTATTATTCAAACTCCATAATGTCAAATTCCTTCATGAATTCATCCTTTAGGGAATCATAGTCAACCATGGCTTGGTTGGGATCAAATTTCCTATACCAAGTGTGGGCATGATCAAGTAAAGTGGTTATAAAATGAGTAGCCTTACACTCTAACAAATTTATTCCTCGCATGCACCATTATAGTTCACACTTCAACACGTGTTCAACAGCATTTTCCACATTGTGATACTCTGACAGGGGCATTGCCATCTCATAGTAGATTTGCTATGGGGGGAAACTGGTACTTGAGGTGCTTGTCCCCTCAGTTCTTGTCTTGCTGGCGGTCCTCCAATGCCTCCAACCATGAGGTTAGGTGTTGGTCCTATCATTATTGATGGTGCAATTGATGTTGTTGGTATTGTGCTACTTACTTGTGGCATTATACCACTTCCTATGGGTTGTTGCCCACCTTGCATTGATGACATTGGTTAAGTTGGTATGCTCACATTCAAGCTCTATTGTGGTGAGCTAGTGCCCAATGGTCTAGAGGTAGTTGTGCTCACCTCATTGTATGGAATAATCTATTTAATCACAAAGTTACCATCCAAGTCTGCAAAATGTCTAAGAATTGAGTCATTAGTAGAGTCAATAATTACTTTTTTACTTTATTCAAGTGGGGCATCTAGCACATGAGCATGCACCATAAGTTCAAAGTGGGTAAACATGTCAAGTGTATATGTAGTCATTAAATTCTATAGGAACCCAATGAATTCCATTCCTATCAAATGTTGAGCTTGATTCATCGCTTCATTATACCTCTCATCTTCATGCTACTGTATTTCAAGAGATCATTCCCCATGCCCTTGCCATTAGCTACAGGTCCTCTTGACACTTCCAGGTTTCATAACCTCCATCAATTCACACCATCTTTTATTATAGGTCTATCTTCTGAGCTCTTGGGTGTCAATTTGCTCATCCCCTTCCATTATGCCTCACCTACATATCTCCTTCTCCCTCTTTTTTGCATCTCATATGCGAAAGGATTTTAGCCTTCCATCCCTAACTTTTTGAAACCATAATCCACCATTAGATTTTTAAGCTCTGCATCGAAATCCTTCACAAATGTGCCTCAAGGGTCATGCAAAAACTAGTAATCTACTTTTTGAGACTATGAACTCAAGTATGTAGCTATTTAGGGATCCTTGCCACCATTTATCCAATGCTTTAGTCCAAGTAACATCCAAAGTCTCAAGACTTTCTAGGCATTCCTTTGTCCACTCATAGCACCATCCATAACTTCATCTTCTATGGGTTGAATATGCAACCAACCACCTATACACATGCTCAGGTAACTCATAGAAAAGAACTTAGTACAAAGCATCATATAGGTTGTCTTGAACCCATCTTTTTGGATTTTGTCCTTTACAGGTTAGATGCTTCAATTCAAAGCTATCTTCCACCTATTGCAGCTAGTGCTTGATGTTTTCAAGAGAAAGTCAGTACATCAATCTATCGTACCATCACAACAACAATATTCAACACAGGTCCTAACAATAGAACCAAAATGTTGTGAAAAAGTCTAGTTAATTCTTTGTTTATTACAACTATGTGCAAACATGGGATATTAATTTTGCACTCAACATTTAATCACTCAGTTATGCTGACATCAATCCACATAAGGCACAGGCCTTACGAACTCACCCAAAGCATGACTGAGATAGAACCAGGGCTTGTGTTGGGCTAGTTGTGCCATATCACAAGGCTTTAATTATGGGACTTTAGCACTTCAACAAAAGATTAAGGATGATCCTAAGGTGCAAGACTTTCATGGACTAATCCTAGTGTCATATAGGTGTTTAAAAGGTCACAAGGCTATTTTTACTCATATTAAATAGATGTGAGCTACACTAGTATTAGGTTATTGGTGAAAACTTATACTCATCCATCATACTAAATAATGGTGATGTCATGAAAGTTTACAGGGACTCCATTAAAATAGAAAGACTAGAAAAATGTATGAACACAAACCATGCTTTGAACATCAATTCACAAAGTTGATTCAAATGTATGATGTTACAAATATACTGATTCTATTAGCAATATAAAGAAACATGAAAGCCAGAAATAGTTTATGTAAATGCACAACACTCATAATTTGATCAAAGTATATAACATAATTTATATTCATATCATAATATTAACAACCTAGACGTTCACAGACGAGCTTGGGCACATACAAATAGAGCCAAGAGGCCACCATACTATTTATAAAGCTTTAATGGTAGCTAAAATAATGGATGTAGAGAATTCATTTCACTAGAGCTCTATTATAGTTCTTTGTCTCTCTTGCCTCTTCTGGCTCTAGCTCCTTAAATAAGCCTTAAGGAGCATCTTCACTAGGGTGAAATTTACATTTTAAGTGTCGAGCTGGAACTCAAACATTATAATAGCCAGCTCCATGTCTTTGTGAACTTTGTGATGTAGCTTCCATGTCTCTTCAAATCCTTAAATATGCCCTAAAAATCTAAGAGATTGTTATCCACCTAACAACTGGTGCAAGATATGCGTTGCAACCTCTAGCTAGCTACAAAAATCCCAAAGGCTAACCACTCATCAAAATGATCATCTTGCACTTAGGTGGATGTCGTGTTGGCATGAATCATCTACTAACGAGGTAGGGGACCAACCCACTTCACCCTAGGGAATTGATAGTAACATAGTGGCAAATAATGGCAAACTATAAGCTCTCATGAATTCCCATTAGGAACTAATGCTGATTGCAAACATAGAATAATACACATATGTCAAGAAGGAAAAATTAAGAAACATCTGACATGATTCTATATTAAAAATAAAATTATTGGAGGGATGCATCTCATATTTGTGCAACTATAAAACAACTAGAAGATCTTGAGTGAATAAATTAGTAAAATTGCAAAACATGGATTCCATAGTGATTTTAACAATTAGATAAATACCTGCACAACTTTGTGAAACCTAGGCAACACATACAAAACCTAATAAGCATATCGATATTGGACTTGCATGTAGGCGCTAACACCACCAGGAGTTGAAATCACACTAGGTATAGACACCATGCTTATGAGATCCAGAAACTGTTGACAAATTAGAAATTAAAATCCATAAAAAAATAATGAAAACACAGTTCTTGAAAAACTACAAAATCTCACAATAATTTTTCTACAAAAAACCCACAATAGTTGTTGCAATCTGCAACCACTTACCTTAACAGAGTTAACCCCACAATTTTATCTCCATGCACACTCCTCCAGATGGTGGTATGCTCAAGCTTTGAAATAAAGGTAATAACACAAATTGGAAATATATTAATAGCAGTGTGCATATGCACCCAATAAATAGGAACAAGTTTCTACAAACTTATAATTGTCTATAAACTACCATGATGTTCTTTGAAAAATTAATTCATCATTCAATAGGATTGTATTAAACCAAACGATCCACATCACATGAACAAATACAACATTAAAATATTCATTATACAAACCTAGCAGAGAAGTTAATGCCTAGCCTCAATCAAAGCAAGGCGAACAATAACATCAAAAAATTCAGCCAATCACCCTACATGAAACAACCTTATTTTGTTTTTTTCAATAAAAAAACTCACTACTCTACTTTGTAAAAGTCTAATATTTTATTATTGGCACGCTAGTCCATGTAATTTGATTGGCAAATAGTTTAAAAACTAATTCCAAGATAGAGTGATGAATTAATCCATCATTCAATATGATTCCATTAAACCAAGCAACCCACATCACACAAACAAATACAATATTAAAATCCTCATTGTACAAACCTGGCATAAAAGTTAATGCCCAACCTCGATCAAAGCAAGGTGGGCAATAACATGAAATAGATTCGGCCAATAACCTTGCACAAAATAATCTTTTTTTTAATTTTTCATTAAAAAATTCGCTACTCTACTTTGTAAAAGCTTAATATTTTCTTATTGGCCACTAATCCATGTCATCTAATTGGCCAACAATTTGAAAACTAATTCCAAGTTAGAGCTAAATGGTTCTTACAGTCCCTCCCTTCAAGACTAATAACGTGTTTATTTTACTAGAACCCACTCTAATACCATGTCAAAATGAGAGACGTTTCATCAAAATGAGCCACGATCTAAGACTGGTGTATTCGAACACACTTAAATCTTAATCATTGAAAGTCGAAATGTAGAAAGAGAGATATGTTGTAAAAACAAAACCATATATGAACAAAATAATATTTTTTATTTAAAATTAATCAAAATAGCTTTGAGAAGAGGAACATAAATTGATAAACAAGATGGAGTGTACACTAGGCCACATTAAAGTGATGACCTCACCCACTCATAGCGGAGTGTGCACCCACTCATAGTGGAGTGATGACCTCACCATGACTTCATTATTACACCTAAGCAAGCTAAATACATGTGTAGGAAAAGCCATAAAATGGAATACAAACTCAACACTAACATCTATTGGTTATCTCTCAACTTATTTTGGTTTGTAATGTCTTAATTATTGAGTTGCACCCCTTATTCAAGGAAGCTCACAACTTACTCATTCATTTTGTTGAATTTAAAATTTTCTACATTCCCAAGTCTCAAAGCACATGCTCTGACACTTTGGTTAATGATATTTTTGATCATATGAATCCTTGATTTTTCCCTCTTGCAAGAGTAGGAGTTGGAGTGTGGAGTTATACCCCTCTTTGCCACAAAAACTTATCATGTTTTGGTCCATGGTGAAAGTTTTACAAATTTTGCAGAATGTTTAACAGTAAATCTTCAAGTTCTAGGACAATGGGCATGACATTGCTATTTCAATTAGAAAATCTAAATCCTCAAGCTTGCAAGCAAGCTTGCAAGCGAGGCACTATTTTTTATCTTTGCAACCCACCTAAGGTTATTATCTTGGGACCATTTGTATTTAACGAGTTGATTTATTAGTACCTATTGGTACTATAAGTTTTGTTTGCATAATTATTTTGGTCATATGACTATTGACTTCCAATGAAATCATGTTGTTCATTAAAAATAAAAAATAGTTCCTAATGTTTGTTGAAATATATTACTATTTTATTATTTTTCTCATTATCATCAAATAGGAATAGTTTATCTAACATGTGGCCAATGAGAGGATTTTATTTATGTTATTATACCCACGAGCCCTTTATTAACAATGTCAACATTGTTAATATTTACCACATTTGGGTGAATGACATGGCTTCAGGCTGAGACAGGAGATCATCTGTCGATCCCTAAGATTTTATTGTGAATGCCACGTTCAACAATTATGTGGCCATGGGGAAAAAGTTTATTTTTCCCTCTCAATCATCTAACATTGCCCCTGTTTCTTTAGTTGTTTAACTATTTTTGTCAGTCATTCGCTTGTGACAAACCAGGGGTGAACCAAAGTTACTTCCTTATGTTCAATTAGATTAAATTTCATGTTGGGTATACATTATTTTGTTTCATTTAAAGATTAAATCTGTTACTGGTCATTCGTTCATATTCTAATAGATGCTTATACAAAGTTATTAGAGAATGGGGGCTTTGAGAGTATCTTTGTGCCTAAAGATGAAGATGATAAATCATTTCAAGATTATGCTTGCCTTGCCATTCCTAGAAACAAAGGCTAGAATTTGGCCAAAGTTTTTGTTGTTGTGCTCTCTAAACAAAATCTAATCACTTTAGAAATTATAGACAATTTTGTTTTCTTCCTTTGATTTTCAATATAATGTCATTCTAGGAGGTTCTTACAGTGGTTCTTATAGTTTTCAAATCATGGAGGGAGGTTATTGTGACATCCCCTTCGAGGTAAAGTTAAACTAGTCATTTTTTTAAAATATAGGATAACTTTCTAATCGAAGGTTATATCACGTAATCTAAACAGTACATACATTTTGAATTCTACTGAGAATTGGAGGAATAACTCATAGTGATCAGTTTATATTATAAATCTAATTCATACATAATATACCATAATTAATTGCATGCACTTAAAATGAAGGATACATAACTAGCATAAATAAAAAATGTACTACAATTTGTTTTGGAAGCTTATTACAGGAAATCAATTACTCACATGCCATATATTTAACGAAAACTAAATGTAATTCACATCATAATGTCAACATCTCAAACATAAGTAGTTAAGATAAATAATTATTTAAACAATCTATTCTATCAATTACACTCATTCACTATCACAGTGAACTATGACATTTAACTATACATTACAATAATATATTACATTTCTTTCTTAATTGAATACCCAATTATCATTTCAAATTAATCAACATTATAAATCATACATATATATAATCTGAATTTGATTTCAACTACTATACATCGAGAACTGATTTCAATTTCAAAAGTCCTTATTAATTTACAATTCTAGCAATCATACTTCAACAGTGTACATCAGTAATTACCATAATCATCTTTATTTAACATTTGATTCTTTGCCAACTGAGTAAGTAGAGGAGTTATTGTAGACCAGTAGTAGACCATATTGATGTAGAGAGGGAGAGTATTATAGAGGGCTAGTCCTCCAACCATGGTGGCTTTCGGATCTTCAGCATGCCTCTCATCCACTGAGAGTGGCCCTACCCTTCACGGGTAGTATATATAAGGGTCTGAAAATTGAGAAAGAGATCATTGTGTAACTTGCCAATACCGCAACTACTCCATGCAACATCTTATGAGTGTGACGATGAACCGAGTATGGAATTAAAATATTCTCAATGTACACTACCCATATACACTACTTACGATCGTAAGTTTTATATTTTTTAAGTACCCCTTGTTAAATCCTAACTCATTAAATAACTAAGTTATTTGTGGGTCTAATTGAGATACTCTCCCATCTCTTAAACCACATGTCTCGCATCCAATACTCTTATCCCAAGGTCTCCTTGACCTAGACATCTCATAGTTACTCGGTCTAGATAATCCCTATTACTAGTTGGTTGTTTTCTTAAGAATGTGTTTAAGAGATGGTGGTTTAAATGGGTGTCCCATACCACCCATGTAATCATTATCTCATTTGTATAGTGATGAATGATTGGTTTTCTAAAATAGAAAGTTTATTATAAACTTACTTTGTTACACTTGATTTCTAAGTTTTGTTGTTAAATAAGGCCATTCTCACCTCAAATTAAAGCTTTCACCTTACCTCCTATTTACTCATTTATGAAACTTATTGACGGTTAAGCTAAGTGTAAACATAGCATAAACTAGATAATGATTATTCATCCCTATCCATTTATATACGATGCTAGCAATGTTGTTTATCTAATTCCATTTAAAATATCACTATCGAGTTGTTATAAATGGCATGAAATATATCTAAAGATCTCATTCTTATAACCATATCATTTTCAAGGATTTTTATAAATAGAGATAAACTATCAATGGCAATCCAAAAACTCCACCTAAAGGATTTAAAGCACAAACGAATGTTTGTTATTAACTAGCTCTTCAAAACACATTGTTTGTGATGTTAATGTTACAATTTTTAGTTTTCCTTTAATAATCGATTGGAATTAACCCCAACTCCTATGTGGAACCATTACACCTACATTTTTGCATTTATACAAATAGTAAAGGAGTTATTATTGAGAGTAAATTAATTATTTTGCAAGATTATCTTGTTAAGAGGATGAATATTACTTGGTTTCATACACCATTTAATTTTGTGGACATTTATTACAATATTTCATTCATTTTATTTTGTTCTGGCAATCTCATAACTCAATAGTTTACTTATCTTGATAAGAGATTTATTCACGATACTATTGTTTGTGTTTATAAACTAGACAATTTTATACTCGTACTTATTAAACTTATTCGGAGTTGGATATTACGATGTACCATGAATATTAATCTAATATTATTTATTTCTATTCCCTAATATAATAATCTCCTTTTTATTTAAACACAACTTTTATAATGTTAATCAAAGTTATCAGGAATGACCCTTTATAAATCAATTATTAATTTCAAATATTTGTCTGACATAATGAGGTGACCGAGTATGAATTAAAAGCCATAAAAAAGAGAGAAAGGCACATTATCATTTAAAAGGAGGTTGAAAATATATATCTGCCTAGATGTCTAAAAGTCCCCAAATCTTCATTTACATTTTACCCACTTTAGTGAGGCAACTTTGGGTTATTACTTTTGTTGTGGCACGTTTGCTTGTTATGGCAACAAAAGATTTAATGCATAATTTATTTATTTGCTTTCTCAATTTACTAAACACTATGCCAAGCAAAATAAAATAATATAAACATTCAATGTAAAATGCCATTTTTCATTTTCAAGTCCAAAAAGAATACTTAGAGTTAAGGCGCCACCATGCAAAAGCTTATGTGGATTCTTATGACGCCAATAAACGAAGTTTGATGGAGATATGTCAAACTAATGTACAACAGGTTGCATAAATAATCAAAAATTGATATTAATATTATCTAATGCAAGAAGAGGGGGCACTACAACTAGAAAAAAAGAGTAGATAAAATCCATTTAATACATCAGACACTTAGAAAACTATAGGTGTTTAAATCCTTCCATTTATTCAATTTTAGACATTTGACCAGATTGTAAAGAGGAAAGTGGAGTGCCATACTTCAGCATCAATAAAAGCATAGGTCTTCATTTTATTTAACTTATGGACTGCTAAATGGGATGCCATATTATTGTATCAACTTATTTAATCAAGTAAAAAGGTCAAGTTGAAGATCTCAAT